>OX326958.1:22839913-23439913 GCA_946800325.1 Luzula sylvatica
GTGAAAATACATTTGCTTCGTCAGAAAATCGAATAAACAAATCAAACAAGTTCACACACGCCTCATCTAGGCAGTTGCGTGTGTGGCCGAGAGACTACAATTTGTTGGTATTACGGGATTCAAATATGAATTTCAAATAGGGATTTCTAATAAACAAAACCCTCTCTTATAATTCTAATAGGCTCTTACAAGTCTTTCTCTTTTCTGAATTGATATTTGATATTCTTCTCATTGTGATTAATTGCTAATGATCTAAGGCCTATTTATAGGCTCACTAATCCTTGCATTACAAGGCATTACAAAACTTGCCCAAAACTTATTTGCTAAATTACTTTCCTTATAATAAAACTTGCTCTAAATTATTTGCTAAATTACTTTCCTTAGAATAACTTTTCCTAAATTTATTTGGGCTAATTAAACTTGATTTATTATTTTTGGCTTGGGCTTATCAACACAATTCACGGTGGATACGGATAGAGGAGTTCATATGTGTGACTCTTGGTCTGTGATTAAACCGGAAAATAAGCGACAAAGAAGGCTGTGCAAGCGTGTGGTCGTGGGACACACAAAGACAACCGAGATCGTGTCAAGACAGTGGGAGAAGTATGTGTGCGTGTGACATACAACTAGTCACCAACATGACAACAATAAGAAAAGCAAAGAAGAAAGCAACGAATCCTTCGAATGTGATCGATTTCACGTGGTATAGTTCTATCCTTCTACCACATTGTACCCCCGAAGAGACGGCGTGACCCAGTGATTAGGGAGTCCGGATCGGCACCCACTTCCTCTCCACGGGGTTCGGGGTCGTCAAATTCCCTACAATTTCACATTTAAGTAAGTCCGGGATGTGACAGAAACCATATGGAATAAGCTCCAAGAAACGAGGCAATGAATTCTCTTAATGGTGCACGGACATGTACGTTGACTTGTTTGATATTATTCAAAACAATGTGATTAATAAGAATACAATAATGTAATCCAACAATTTTGGGAAGGCAAACTCGTCTCCCACAAGCCCTCACGGTCCTTTTCTTCCTGTGATCGGCCATCTCACCTCTCACATGGTTGTACATTTTAATATTTCCAGAAAAGAAAATCAAACTTGAATTGTTATAAAGCTTGGGGTTGTCAAACAATTGTGAAATTATATTAGTTGGTGTACACCGGTCCCGATGAATAGCTACACTAATATTTCTAACTATGTTCGCAAACACAAAATCAGATTCAA
Organism: Luzula sylvatica; assembly: GCA_946800325.1. NCBI lineage: Eukaryota > Viridiplantae > Streptophyta > Magnoliopsida > Poales > Juncaceae > Luzula > Luzula sylvatica. The sequence goes on from OX326958.1 coordinate 22,841,145, forward strand.
TCACCCACTCAAATTTTCAGGACTATCGTGACACTTGACAAACAAATTTGTAGTAATTCGTTGGAAGTTGATCTTTATGTAAATTAACTAAAAATATTATGAGGCTTGTATGAGATAATATCTCTTCATTTATTTCTCTTTCTTATTAAAAATTAAGAAAATTAGAATGCAAATGAGAAGCAATAATCAAGAAAAAATGTGATGAAAGAGTAATGAATATTTTCTTTCTTGGATATTTATTATGTTTTTTTGTCTTACTTATTCTTTTGCAAGAATCATACCATATTTATAGTAGAATTGAACCTACTATATCATGACACATGGCTATCCGTGTGTAAGTGTATAATTTATCTTTATTCTTTATAATGACACTTAACCATAAATGTGTAAGTTGCATTTGTAATTTCTCATCATATCATAACACCTAATGGTACATGTGTAAGTTGTATGTTATTACTACTTCATTGCATGACACATAATTTCTTTTTTATTTATAAAATTGCACGTAACATCATTTATATATACTTTTCATCATCACATTTATGAAATAATAATTATGTCAATAAAAGATCATAAATATACAATTCTAATAAACTTGGTTACTTTTCTAAGAGAAAATTTCTAAAAGAAATATTTATTTTTGAAAATAAAGTTTATTTTCAAAATACTTTAATAGTATATTCTCTGAAGTCTCATTTTCTAACTAAAAGAAAGGGGGCAGTGGTGAGATAGAGCAAGTTAGGGGTTCATGTACTAGAAATAATTTTAAGTGAGAGAGGGCATTTTGGTCGTATAGAATTTTAGTTAAATTTTAACTAAAGTTAATAATTATAAATTTGGTTAGTAGGATGAAAAGTTGATTGTTTGGATAATTTTGATATTATATTAGTATTAATCGGATAAATTTGATATGTTTCGATGTTTAAAAGAATAAATGTGCTAGTTTCTAAATTCTAAAAGAACAATTATGATATTTTAAGTTTTTCCAAGGATATAGGTGAAATTAGGCATAGAAGTAACATTTCATTTGGTAAAAGGAAAGGAAAGAAATAAATTAACAAACTCTAGGAAATTTTTCTAAAAACAAGTCTGAAAATAGCAGTTCAAAAATCATTTCAATTTCCCCGCGTTTCATTTTTTCAAGAAGATAAAAACCAAAAAGAAGGTGTGGAGAAGAATCTCCCCCAAGTTAAGGCTTGAAGATAATTTTTCTGTGCTACATTGTGCGCGTAAAGGTATTCAGTGAATTGTGCCTAGTTGGACGTAGAACGGGAGGGGGGTTATTTCTTGGCCACTTCGAGGGATGCAAATGGGCATAAAATGGTGGTGGTTCTTTTTTTCGGCTTTTGTTGGATGAATGTTTGTGTGTTAGTCTTGATACTTTTTTCTCTGATCTTCCTTTTATACGAGTGTCATCTTTCACGAATATTAAAAGACTACACCGGCCATTAAAGAAGCCCTTGTGCATCCTTTAAAACGACGACGTGCTTTCAAGAATTTGAATTTCATAAACAACAAAGCAGGACTTGCCACTAATATGTACACTTCCTGGAAATATTAAAAAAAATATGACTATTATATAATTCAAATAGTATTGACCGAATATTACTATAAAAATCATGAGTTATCCAGTAAAAGGTGTTAAATCTTATATATATATATATATATATATATATATATATATATATATATATATATATATATATAATAATAATAATAATAATAATAATAATAATAATAATAAACAACTAACCATCTGTATTTTTGAAAATGAGCTAGAGTGATTATGAAAAAATGGGACATTGCTATGTTACACAATCCAGAAATCTCATTATATTCAGTTTTCTCTAATATTTTATTTTGAAGATACGTACCAATATACCAATGGGTAATGCATTAGTTTATTGTCTGTCTATATCAGTTATTGATGGGTACACTTTTATACGAATAAGATCATGTGTTTGTAATTGGTTTGTAGCTACAATTTTGTTTCATCTAAACACATGCAACTTCATGCATGAGATTAACATACAGGTCATCCACAATGTGTGATAAAGCAAAGACTTGTTTTAGTGAAAATAAATGATTTAGGCCTGATTGGTAATTAGCAAAGTCTTAACTAATAATAAAGCAGGCCTCCAGTAATATTATGTACTTGTACCATTTGTCAAGATGAGCATTGATACAGTCAGATGCGAATATAGAAAACAACAAAGATAAAATAGGAAACAATGGCAATGAGCCCATAATCTAATTGATTGAAGGTGAGACAAAAAAAATTATATGTTGTGAGAAATTATATGTTCGATCTCTATTGATATTAAAAAAAAATTAAGCATCAATAACGAAAGCGATCTATGTGAAATCCAACTATGAGTTCATCAACCGACATGCTCTAATCTGAGTGCAATACCCGATTAGTTTAGGATTGTAAATGGGTCGGATTCGGATTGGGTATAGCCTCACCCATATCCTTACCCGGCTTAATCGGATAATATCCGTACCCGACCCACCAGCTAAACGGATAATTTTTCCCCGTCCCGTTTAGTACCCATGGGTTTTCGGATTACCCACGGAAATTTTTACCCATGTTTAAACATACACTTAACTTAAATTTGTTTGCTGATTTCTTAAATAAAAATCACATAATGATTTTGATGCAATTTTTTTTTATTAAATATCAATCAGAAATCAAGAACAAAGTATATACAAATCTTAAAATTCTTATCACAAAGTTCAATCAGAAGCATTTTTTTCATCTAATGTTAAACTTAAACTCAAAACAATATTCTTATACCAAAAATTAGTAATGTTGAACTTAGCGGCTAGAGAAAAACAACTGCTAAACAAGAAAACTCGACTGTAGAAGAGAGAGAAAAAGAAGTAAAATTAGCGGCTAGGGTTAAAAAAAAGCTTAAATACTAACATAATTAGGGTAATTAAAAATCGGTTTCGGATCGGGTTTACCCACGGGTCGGGTATGACCTCACCCATACCCTATCCGTATTCGTGTCGGGTATTTTGTAATCAGTTAATACCAGACTCGCAGGTAGGCTTAATCGGGTATTATCCGACCCATCGGGATCGGATATCTGTCGGACACGGATATTAGCAAACCTAATGACATTCCTAGATTAGTTCCACCAAATCGGAGTGCTCAAGAACCCACAGAAAAGTGTTAAGGGGTACTTTATTTCCATGTGCAATTTCAAAGATATTGTTTTACTCACAATAGTTGGATGAAGAGTAGCGCCACTTCGAATAAAAATGGCATCTTCGATGTGTACAATTTCAGATTGTATTGTTGTAACACTCTCTAATATATCTACCGCTGGTGTATTCACAAATCGCGCGCGCGTATATATATATATATATATATAAAATAATTAAAAAACTTGTACAAGTTTTACTTATATTTTGCTTGTAAGTTCTTAACCGTTAGATCTTGTTCCGAGATCCGTGCAGACTTAAATAGCTAAACGTCTGTTTTCTTTGGCATTCTCCGTCAAAAAGAGTTTCCATACCTTTACTCTCTCACCATGGCCTCTCTCACCATGGCCCATCTTCTCTCTGCCAAGACCTCTCGCGAGCTCCATTCTCTCGAGTGCCCTCCGCTCCAGACGGCTCTCAAATTCTCAAGGTCCTTCGACAACTATGGAGCTATCATGCGATGCAGCTCTCTCAGAGGAGACCACAGACGAAAATCATATCTAAGGAGCTATCGATGGCTCCATCCTTCTAGTTGTGCGAGGGTGTGGTGAGGACACAAAACTGGATCTCTCGACGGCTCTCTATTTTGATCTAACGTGCCCAAAATGTCACCGGTAATAGTATTCCATTCAATTGCAGTTTTTCTAGAAATTATTCAGTCTCAATTAAATTATATGCTAATTTTTTAATGTCAAAATTGATTGATTTTAGATTAGTTGGGTCTTAATTAAGGTTGCTAATAGTGAATTTAACTGGTATTGTGCTGAATCGGACTATGTTTTATGTATTGGGGCTACTTTTGGTGAAATGGGGGTTGAGTGATGCTAATTATGGTTCATTAAGGGTTTAGATTGGGGGAAATTGGTGTTTATTAGACTGTTTTTAAGGTTTGTTAGGATTGAATGGGGTTAGTATTCGATTTATTGTGCTCAACCTTTTCATTTTATCTTGTTAGGTTCTAATTGTGTTGTTTATTTAATTTTCGAGCAATAGTTACCAATAGTAAGTGTTGTACCGGTATTGGTACATGAAGCTAATGATGTTAGAGGGATAGAGGAGGTACATTGCATTCGGTTAGGGGTGTTTGTGTGAAAATATTGATGAGTTTTTCTATAAATATAGCCCTGAAATTTTAGATATGTGGCTGCAGCTTGGATTGGTCATGAAGAAGGCTAAGTAGCTCCAATTATATCGTCGACGAGTTTCGATAAGAATATGGATGCATTTAGGGTAAGGTATCTTTGCGATTGAATGTGAATATGAATGTCTTCAAGGTTTGGATTAGTATTGAATGTATGCAAATACGTATTGAATGCGACTGTGTGTTGAAATGTAAGATTGTATCGAATGTGAATGTGTATTGGTACAAAACATGTATTCTCTGAATTTGTAATAAAATAAATATTTGTTGAAAATTTAATGGCAAAATTTATAATATTTTGTATTAAGTTTTCATAAAAAATCAGTGGCAAATTTTATAATACTTTATAACAAGTTTTCGTACCATTTGGTAATAATGTTCTTAATTATGGTACCAATTTAAACTAATTTGTACATGTTCAACAATACATGCATAATAGCAAGACACATATGTAAAACCTGGTACAAGCACACGTATAAACTGGAACACATAATTACGAGGATCTAACAAATTTTTCAAGACACATAATTGCGTGAAACACATACAAATTTCAAGACACATAATTGCGAGAAACACATAAATTTTTCAAGACACATAATTGCGAGAAACACATCAAATTTTCAAGACAAATAATTGCGAGAAACATGATAAGCATGAGTACTTCTGCATTTCCATTTCAAATTACAAAAATCATATTTGGTACATATTCACATTTTAACTCAACTATAATTAACATATTGGTACATATTTACTTTCACATTCAACTCCAACCTTTTAACAACAAAAAAGAACCTAGATCACATTTACATCAAAAGGTTTAATGTCATATTTTAATATATCACCATCACCGCAAACTCTGTCCAAATATTCTTGACTGCTCGAGTTATAACCTTGCAAGCTTAAATAGGGATGAATAAATCCTATTTAAACCACATTCAGCTCAAAATCCATCAAAATTAGCCACAATCCAAAAAAGATATCTGTTATTTATTATTAATCATGCAATTACCCATAAATTCATTCAATTTCCAGTCTCGTGATCAATTTTCAGCCCTATAAGAATAAAAATCAGTTGAAAAGAGAAATAAGAAATGAGTAATTGGGAAATATTTAGTCAATTTCTCAATTCGCATCAGTGAACATTCAATCACTGATGATAATCTGTTGAAAAGAGAAATTAGGGTTGAGAAATTTACCTGTCCCGATGAGGTTAGGGACTGGGGAGGTCATGCTTTAGACATATTAAGAGCCAATTCATCTGAATTCAGTCAATTTAGACAAAACAAAACAAAAATAAATAAAATCAGCACGAAATTTAATTGAAACTGAACAATTGCTATAAAAACTGAAACTGAATACCATCATAGAGATGCTTTTCATCCAACAGAGAGTCAGTCATCGTCTCCTCGAAGAGAGCCGCCCGGAGAGCGGCGTAGCTTCCGAAGTTGATCTGGAGGTCATCTGAGCTCGTGAAGGAACAATACAATAATATATACATCCAGAGGGTTTTGAACGAGAGTGAAGGTTTGACGGTGCTTTTTCTCTATTTAACTAGTTAACGGAGCGTGTATCTAGTTAACGGAGCGTGTATCTCAATAGAGATCCAAAGGTTTAAAACTTACAACCAAAATACATTAATAAGCTATTTAGTTACTCCCCCCCTCTCTCTCTCTCTCTCTCTCTCTCTCTCTCTCTCTATATATATATATATATATATATATACTAGCTTTTACCCGCGCGCATTCGCGCGAGAGTTCTCTGAGGATTCTCGAGTTTGAGACTAATTTTTTTTATATTAATGTTAATTTTTTTTTGGTTTTTTTGGTATTTTATTTCTTATTTTTAATGTTGCAAATCAGTATAATTTCTCGAATGTAAATAAAAATATCATATATGCTGGTTGCGTACATAATATCAACAAATTATAAATATATATCGAATGTAACGTATAGAAATAAAATAATCAAATTATAAGTGTTTCATAACAAAGAAACAAACAACATTATATGAATTTTAATAATAAAAGAAACAAAAAAAAATTACAACAATATAAAGTTATAATTAATTAAATAATTAAAATTCACACAATTAAATATATCCATCTATTCATTTAATAATAAAATATGCAAGTATTATATGTTTTGCCTCAGTAAATCATGATATGTATAAATTTTACAATAAGTAATATTTGAATCATTCAAGAGCCGGCTTTCTTGAACAATTCAAATAGTCCTTGTTGCAGAATTTATTTATTTTTTATACATCATCGGCAAAATCGAGACGGCAATGATGATGATGATGATGGTATGATGATGATGGTATAATGATGATGATGATGGTATAATGATGATGATGATGATGATGATGATGATGGTAGTGGTGGTACTCATCTTTGTGTTCGTTTTTGTTTCAAATTGGTGCTCGTTCGTTTCTTCTTATATATTTTTTCTATTTGTTTTTTGTATTTTTTTACTTCAAATTGATGAGTGTATCGTTATTTAACATGGCACGATACATGTGATTTATATTTGTGCGTCGAATTAATCTTGGTATTTCATATTAATACATGTATCCATGTCTGGAATCTCATTCAACAATTATTATTGTCCATGTTATTGTGCTTGCGGTATTATTTTCTTGATTTATTCTGAATTTTCAAAAGGATGCATTAAAAAAAATTAACATTTTCGTTTGTGCACAAAATATGTACGTACGCTGCGATTACCTCAGTAAATCATGATTTTGAAAATATTTAGAGTAACAACCGTTTGAATTGTTCAGGAGCTGGATTTCTTGAATAATTCAAATGGTTTTTGCTTTAAATTTTTTTATTTTTTTGTACATCATCGGCAAAATCAAAAAAATGAAGTCGTCGTAATATTTTATTGAGAACAAAAGCTAAAATGTTTTGTATTTTGTATTTCGGATTTCGGATTTCTGATTTCACCACTTGTAATCATATTTGTGTTAATATTAGCATATTTTCCTATATTTTTTTATTACCATTCTTATTCTGATTTCGTATTCAAACTCGTATTTTGTATTTTTTTCGCATTTCATAATTCATAATTCCAAATTAATTATTCATATTTCGAAGTTCTTAGTTTGTGCGAATTGTTTTTCGTGTGAATCATATTTCGTGTCATCACATTATTACATGTCTACATGATGATATGATAATGAATTGATTATTAAAAAAATTGAGATTATTACATGTCTCGATATATGTCTTTGCATTTGTAATCATGAATGTTTGGAGCATTTTTATTGATCTCAGATTTGTCAGAACCTTGAAAAGTGTATTTAATCTGTACCAAAAGCAATTATCATTGAGATGAATTATATTTAACATGTGTAATAATTGTGTGTATATTCATTGACTTTGCGCGGAATATAAACCGGGGAAATGCATGAACTCAACGATATCATCAAGTTGTGAATAATTTTGTGTGCATTGATTATCTTTGTAAACAATATTTCATGTAACAACAGACAATCTATAAGCAAAAATTGACATTATTTTTTATTTTTCGTATACATGAAGCAATAATTTTGAACATTTTGTACATGGAACTGATATTGTGACATAACCTTTGATTTATTAATAAATAGTCATACATATTAGTCACTTTGCAAACAAATGGTTTACTTTGCAAAGCGATATTGTAAGAGAACTTTTGATCTACTAAAAAAAATTCGTGTACATTTATTCACTTTGTAAACAATTATGTTGTTTCTCGAACAATTAACAAATTATGACTAAACAAATATCGCTTTGTAAGAGAACTTTTGCTTAATATTTCTCGAACAATTAACAAATTTCACACATTACAATTAAATTAATTTTTGCGTACGCATCATCAACAACAAACAATAATTTGTTCTTTTACTATGAAACTGGAGATAACAGCTTGTATTGTCACGAGAGAATAAATAAATCTTTGCACAATTGTTTATTTCTTATAAATGAGAGGCAATGGAGTAACATGAGTTCGAGTCATCTGGATAGTTTTTCATGCGGATTGGTTTTTCGTGCGAATTGTTTTTCGTGTGAATTATTTTTTCATGCGAATTATTTTTTTCCGCTCAAGTTTCTTTTTGCAAGTATATAAATTCATTATTACAATTATCACGACAATAATGATTGATGATATGATTATGATGATATGATTACGATATGATGATTTGATGATGTGATGATTATGACATGATGTTATGATTATGATATGATGATGATTATGATATGTGATGATTATGATATGATTATGACATGATGCTATGATGACAATAATTAAAAAATTACCAAAAAACCCTATTATTTCTAAAATGCAAAGAAGCCCCAAAATTACCAGTACCTTGTTTCTTATGTTGATACTATATCGGTACCACCAACATTCCTTGTTCGTGTCGTACCGGCCTGGCTCGGTAAGCGAAGCAAATTTGACACGTCGTTTCCCTTTCTCGTTCGGGTAGTCTTCTCGCCAAAAAACTCAGGAGCTTTTGTTCTCATCAAGATGAAATAAGAACCGCAATTTTCGCAGAACCGACTATTAACGCCTAAAAGAAACATAAAAAATGAATAAATATTAGGGTTCATGACTTTAGGAAAAAAAAACACCTCTATAAAAGGGGTGAATGTCTCGACAACTTCGTTCGGGTCGTCTTATCGGCAAAAACTTCAAGAGCTTTCGTTCTCGTCACGATGAAATCCGAACTGGTACTTCATGAAAAAATGGTAAAAAATGAAGAAGCCACAAACTGTTGTGTGGGACAAATAGGCTGTCTTCGTTCTTGTGAACCAACAGCATGTGATTCGCCCGACTCCGTATCAGTCGATACCGGTACCACAAATTGAACCTTGTAATCATAATAAATCAAAATCAGAATATAATTTTGCAGCAAGGCAAGGGAAATAGAAGGAAAAAGTTACCTTCATATCATCTAGTAGGATCCTGCGATATCAGTATTCGTTTCGGCACATGAAAGATTTGCGGAGGCATTTCATCGGGCGACTAATGTGCAAAGAGTGCGGAGCAATTTCGTCCAGATTTCGCCCGTGAGGAAAGATTAACACTTTTTTTTTTCTTTTTTCACCGATTCTATCAATATTTTAAAACCTAAAAATCAGAAATTTAATTAACTAATTAATAATAAAAAAAGAACAAATTTTTTACCTTCATAGGATCTGGTCGAACTCTGCGATACCGATATTCTACATTTCGGTATTCGAAAGATTCTCCTAGGCATTTGATCGATCAAGTAATGTGGATAGGAAGAGCAACCTAAAAATCAGAAATATAATTAATTAGTTAATAATTAAAGAAAGAAGAAGAAAATTACCTTCATACCATCTGGTCGAACTATATGATACCGATATTCATGTCGGTGTTCGAAAGATTCGCCTAGGTATTTGATCGAGCAAGTAATATGCATAGAAAGAGCAAGCTAAAAATCAGAAATTTAATTAATAAAAAAATAAAAATAAAAGTTACCTTCATAGGAACTTGTCGAACTCTTCGATACCGATATTCATTTCGATTCTCGAAAGATTCGCCTAGGCATTTGATCGAGCAAGTAATATGCATAGGAAGAGCAACCTAAAAATCACAAATTTAATTAATTAGTTAATAATTAAAAAAAATTATGTGTTGTCTTCCAAGAATTAATTTCTGATTTTAATTAATTTAATAAAAATCAGAAAATATTTCATCGAACACCCTTTTTGCATCCTGTACAGGGCATGCATGCATGTACTTTCCAACAATTAAAAAATTTCAGTATGAAATTATACCTTATGTGTGCGTCTTCCATCAGCTAGAGGGAGAAATGGAGTACAAAAGAATCGCCTCTCTCTCTCTCTCTCTCTCTCTCTCCTTCCGTGGCTAGTGAAGAACGGCATCCAAATTTGTTCTCATCTCCCTCGCCAGCGCGTAGTGTAGAGCTTGCCGACCGGAGCAGCACACAGAGAGCGTCCCATTCTCATTTCGCCGGCTAGGGTTCCGTCTAGCAGCTAGATGAATTTGACAGGTTCCCATCTTCACCGCGAATGCAGAGCCCATGAACCGACAGTTCCGGCCATGCTGTCCTGATTTCGGCTATGTTTCGCCTCCGATTACCCCGCTAGGGTTTGCTCGCATCGTCTTTTTTTCTGTTTTGGGTCGCGTTATGAGAAGAGAGAAAGGGAACCGGGGATAAATATGAGAGATGCAAAACAATTGGTGCACCGTGGTCCAGAGAAAAGTAATGTGAACAGTAAAAATGAACAGTATTGTGCCACGTGTCACCGTTATATAACACGTATAAAATTATATATAAGTATATAATATATATAGGGGAGTTCTATCATACACCCTTTTACAAGGGTATTTTGGGTATTTTAGCAATTAATTATATTTGTAAAAGGGTGTATCATAAAATTTATCTTTTATGGATATTTTTGTTTAAATGAACATAGAAAAATTCCAATTTAGTCACAAATTAATTGATAAATATATTTGTATCTTACCTTAAATATTCATAAATGGATAATTACTCCAAATACCCTTGAAAATGGGTGTATGATAAGGAAAGGGGTGTACGATAGAAGCCCCCATATATATATATATACAATTTCATTACTTTTTTAATTTTTTACATGAACTAATTTTAGATAAAAAATCATATAATATATTATTGAATAATATAATAAATATCATAATATAATATTGTAAAATATTATTTATTTATAGTCCGTGTATACATAAAAGTAGGTAATTTGTTTTCATATATATCTATTTGTCATGCAACAAGGGTGGATCTTATAAGGACACGAGGACTTGTCCCCCTAATTTTTTTTTTATCATTAATATATAGTACAAAATTTTTAGTGTATTAAGTACGTTGGAATGGAAACTTATGTATACCGTCTTTTTCAAGATATTTTCTTTCAATATTACTTTTTAGTTTGATTATATTATAGCTCCCGACGAATCTGTTTAAGATCCCTTACTGCTGTCCCGGATAATCCCTTCTGGTTTGGTTTCAGGATCTTTGGTAGGTTATGTCATATCCACTAAAATATTATTCAATGCGATGTGTATCCATCAATATCGTGAAGGATCTTTGGTTTCAGAATCTTTTAAAGTCCATTCATTATTATGAGACATAAAAGTATGACCGAAATAAGAGTATTATATTCAAAAGGATTTAGTGGAATATTTTCTTTTAGAAAAATATGAACATCTATTTACTCTGCTAGAAGTCATTTTAAAATGTTTACAATTCTTATTTCTCAAGCTTTCTCGTCCACACAACACAAGGTCTGATTTACGAGGTCAAAATTTTTGTAGATGGAAAAAAACTATTCTGAAAAGAAATAAGTAGCAGGAGAGAAAACTACCGGCATATTTGTTTTGAGGGATTTTGGTGAAGATGTATTTTAAAATACGGGATAAAATCAAAATTAATTGTTAGATTTACAAGCGTATTGTATATTTTATACCATTTATCCATGTATTTGTCATCCATCTAAAAATTTGATATTTCATAACTTGTATTTGCTTATCTATGTAGTCTAATATTATATAATATAATATAATTTTCATATTATATAACATCATATAATCTAATATATTATGATATATTATAATATATAATATAATATAACATTAAACAATAAATTATAATATAATATAATATAATACAATGTCATATAATATAAACAATATATTATAATATAAACCAATATAATATAACATAAAATGATATACTATACTATACTATAATATAATGCAATACAATATAGTATAATACAATATAATATAGTATTATATAAAACAATATACTATAATATACTATAATATAATACAATATAATATAATGCAATATAATATAGTATTATATAAAACAATATAATATAATATAATATACCATAAAACAATATAATATAATACAATATAATATGATACAATATTCATATAATATTATATAAAATAATATAATATAATATAATATAATATAATATAATATAATGTAACGTAATATAATATAATATAATATAAAAAAATATAATGTACTATAATATAATATAAAACAATATACTATAATATATAAGACAATATAATATAATATAAAATTATATAATAATAGCTTCTTCCCCCGCGCAATTGCGCGGAAATTGCACTGGTGTTCTCGAGTTTGTGATTATTTATTTTTTATATATTAATTTTTATTTTGTTTTATTTTTTGGTCTTCTTTTTGGCAGTATTTCATTTTTTTTGTTAATTTTATAGTTTAGTATAATTTCTCGAATTTAAATAAATATATTATATATGTTGATTGTGCGCATGGTATCAACAAATTATGAATATCATACGTAACACAAAGGAATACAATACACAAAACATAAATATTTCGCAACTAAAGAAACATATAATATTAAATAATTTCTAATAATAACAAAAATAAAAGAATTACAACAATATAAAGTTTTAATAAATTGCGTTATTAAAACATGACACAATTAAATACATTCGAATGAACGATCGTTTTCATTCAACAATAAAATATGCAAGTATTGTATGTTTGCCTCAGTAAATTATGATATTTATAAATTTTACAGCAAGTACTGTTTAAATTGTTCAAGAGCCGACTTTCTTGAACAAATCAAACAATTCTTGTTGTAAAATTTGTCTATTTTGTATACATCATCGGCAAAATCGAGAGAACAATGATGATGATGATGATGATGATGATGATGATGATGATGATGATGATATGATGATAACGATGATGACGATGATGACGATGATGATGATGCTCTATTATTTGGGCTTTCACATATGAGCTTTAGCGTTTGTGCTTACGACTTCTGGATTTTCGGCACATTAGAACCAATTGACTAACACGTCTTTAAAGTACGTCTTGACTATGTTTCACAGAATGCACGTGACTATGTACGATTTTTTACTAATAAACATAATTGTTTTTATTCCAACTAATATTTTAAATTTTTACTCAAAGCGTTCATCTAGAAAGTTTGATCTTTAAGTGATTACCTAGAAAAGTACGAAAGAAGTTATGTGGAGCACAAAGTTAGGTCATTGTTTTTGGCATGAAAGAAAACATCACATTTCTGTTCGCAACATTTTTTTTATTTTTGTATGTTCTTTTTTCGCGTATAGAATCGTTTTGTTTTTTCATATCTTAATTGTTTTTGTTTTTCTTCAATTTTTCAAAATTCAATCAACTACAAAAAGACCATAGAATCGTACCGAAAAAAGCATCTATTAAATATTATAAAGCATTTAGATCAACAAAAAAATAACTTAAAAGCTTTTTTTCATTCTTGTATGTTCTTTTTTGTCTATCGAATCATTTTGTTATGTCGCGTCTGGACTCGTTTTGTTTTTTGTTCATTCGCGCCTTGACTCGTTTTATTTTTCTTCAATTTTTAAAAATTCGATGAACGACAAAGAGACCACAGAAAAGTATGAAAGGATGCATTAAATATTACAAATCATTTAGATGGACAAAAACAACCTAGTGAACTGTTGTCAAAATGAAGTACTTTTGCATTTCATTTTTTTTTTCAATATTTAAACCAAAAATCAATAAACAATTGAGTGCTTTTACATTTTGTTTCGTGTTTAATGTTTAAACCATTTAGATCTTTGCCATATATTGCATATTCCAAGTTTCATCTTTAAGCAGCAAAACACGAAATCAGAATTAAAATAGGTTGAAACCGCAAAGTTGTTTCATTATGCATTTTTCATGAAAGAAAAGAGGTTGCGTCTTATTTTTTCACATTTATTTTTACTGTTGTTACATTACGAGAAATATACTTAATTTTCTTGTTTTTCTGTAAAAGGCTCCAAAATTGAAGACTAACACATACGAATTTCTTTTTTTTTATTCAAACAATAAAAAAAGTGAAGTCGACCTTCAAAAATATCAACTACGAGTATTTTCAAAACATTTCCAATATTTCTGTCTAAACGAGAAAATACTTAATTTTCTAGTTTTTTCTATAAAAGGCTCCAAAATTGATGACCAACACATGCGAATTTCTATTTTTTTTATTCAATAATTTGAAAAAATAAAAAAAAGTGAAGTCTCCTTCAAAAATATCAATTATGATGATTTTCAAAACATTTCCAATATTTCGATCTACAACGAGAAAAATACTTAATTTTCTTGTTTTTCTAAAAAAAAGCTCCAAAATTGATGACTAACACATGCGAATATCTATTTTTTTCGAAATAATTCAAAAAATTGCCAAAACTGAGGTCCGTCACCTTCAAAAAAGCAATTGTAATATTTTTTTAATAAATGCCACAATTGGTGTCTAAAAAGAACAAATACTTAATTTGACCGTTTCCCTTAAAAAAACTCCATAATGGAAGACTAATACATGCGAATTTCTAATTTTGTTTGTTAAAAAAAATGAAAAAAGTGAAGTCTAACACTTTCAAAAATATCAATTATAGTGTTTTTGAAATACATGCCAAAATTTAAGTCTAGAACGAACAATATACATAATTTTGATGTTTTCCTAAAAAAGTCTAATAATTGAAGACTAATATATGCAAATTTCTCTTTTTTTGTTCATAAAAGTTGAAAAAATGAAAAAATTGAAGTCTACCTTCAAAAATATAAAGTGAAGGCTAACACTTTCAAAAATATCAATTATCATGATTTTCAAAACATTTCCAATATTTCTGTCTAGAACGAGAAAAATACTTAATCTTCTTGATTAACGAAAACTGTGGCCACAATCAATGATATTAGTGGTTAATATCGATTGGATTTTTTAACTCAATTCGGAATCGGAAATTAAGTGTAGTTAATCAAAATTAAAGGATGACTACCACCATGCCTTTTCATGAACGGATATCGCAGACAAAAGAACTAGTAACCTCTATTCGAGATAGGCACAATGATCACAATTATTTTTCGTTTTAACATGGGTAGCCATGATGGAGTGACTAGATCCCTCTCATGGGCTTGTAGGGCTTTGGAAACAGCCTACTGCCATCGTTAAACGAACCTACACGGTCACACAACGAGTCGTACTATGTCGGGCTTGATTACAAGAATTGGCACATATGATGTGCATGGCTTGGTATTTTGATACGCGAGCTATATTCTCTAAGATCGTGCATATTTGATATGCATGAGTACCTTTTAGGTAGATCTGAAATTGAGTGGGAGACAGAAAGAAATACAGTTTCGGATCAACCGTAAAAGTGTACACAAGGATTAACGAACGTACGCGTTCGTAGGCATAAGAAACAATTTTGGTAAAACTGGCATAAATTTCAGTGAGAAACTCCAATTTGAATGGTTCAAATTGGGTTAGATAGATAATGAGATTATCTAGAACTTTCATGTAGAAAAAATATTTCATTTGAACGAAGTATCAGTGTCGTTTTAATGGAATACCGAAAGGGTGCGACAGTTTGACATACAATTAGTAAAGACGTCGTAACTTTCGCATCCGGACTCCAATTGGGACAGGCCAAATTGGTTTGGAAAGATAATAAGATTATCTACAACTTTTGTGAAGGTTTGAAGTCGGTTGGAACGATTTAATATTTTCGTTTCGACAGAATACTGAAAGGGTGTGTGCAGTTTTCTGTTTGAAAAGGTGTATAGTAGATATACATACCTTTTGGCCTATCCTTATCCTTTGTGATATAAATATGATATTTCTCTCTCCTCTATTCAGTATAGTCCAGTCAATTAAGACTAATTAATCCAGAAATAGAGAGTCATCTTTCAGAGAGTGAAAGGGTGCGAAAGGAGAGAAACGAGAAAAAGAGTTTTTATCGGTTTAGAGAATCAATTCAATCAAGCAAGTTTACCGGTATATCGTCTAGGCAGATATACCCATAACCGATGTGCTACGACTCACGGTGGATACGAGTAGAGGAGCGACGCTTGTGGCTCTTCTATTGTGATCAAATCGAAAGAGCAAAACTGTCGGCGACGAAGTTGTGAGAGACGTGTGGACGTGGGACGCACGAAGACAACCGGAGGCGTGTCAAGATGGTGGGAGACGTGTGGTATGGGACGCACGGGCTAGTCACCAACGTGACACCGAAGAAGAGAATGGTGCGAGCGATCAACCCTTCTAGCATGATCAATTTCACGCCGGTAAAGATCTATCCTTCTTTTGCATCGTACTCTCGAAGTCATGGCGTGATCTCGGGTTTTGGCAACCGGACCGGGCCTTAATATCCGCTGCGCGGGCCCGGGGTCGGGATATTTCCCTTCACTATCTAGAACGAGAAAAATACTATTTTTCTTGTTTTGCTATAAAAGGCTCCAAAATTGAAGACTAACATATGCGAATTTCTATTTTTTTGGTTCAAAAAAGTTGAAAAAAAAATAAAAATAAAGTCTAACACCTAAAAAAATATCAATTATCATGATTTTCAAAACATTTCCAATATTTCTATCTAGAACGAGAAAAATACTTAATTCTCTTGTTTTGTCTAAAAAAGGCTCAAAAATTGAAGACTAACACAAGCGAATTTATATTTTTATTATTCAAAAAATAAAAAAAATGAAGTGTGACGCCTTCAAAAATATCAACTACGAGTATTTTCAAAACATTTCCAATATTTCTATCTAGAACGAGAATTACTTAATTTTCTAGTTTTTTCTAAACAAGGCTCCAAAATTGAAAACTAACACATGCGAATTTCTATTTTTTTATTCAAAAATTTGAGAAAATAAAAAAAGTGAAGTCAAACGCCTTAAAAAATATGAATTATGATGATTTTCAAAACATTTCCCATATTTTGATCTAAAACGAGAAAAATACTTAATTTTCTTGTATTTATAAAAAAAACTCCAAAATTGAAGACTAACAAATGCGAATATCTATTTTTTTTTCAGAAAAAATTGAAAAAATGCCAAAACTGAAGTCTGACAACTTCATAAAAAGCAATTGTAATATTTTTCTAATAAATGCCACAATTGGTGTCTAAAAAGAACAAATACTTAATTTGACCGTTTCCCTCAAAAAAAAAACTCCATAATTGAAGACTAATACATGCGAATTTAAAAAAAAAATTGTTAAAAAAAATGAAAAAAATGAAGTCTAACACCTTCAAAAATATCGATTGTAGTGTTTTTCAAATAAATGCCAAAATTTAAGTCCAGAACGAACAATATACATAAATTTCATGTGTTCCTAAAAAAAGTGTAATAATTGAAGATTAACACAAGCAAATTTCCCTTTTTTTATTCAAAAAAAGTTGAAAAAATGAAAAAATTGAATTCTAACACCTTTAAAAATATAAGGTGAAGTCTAACACCTTTAAAAATATCAATTATCATGTTTTTCAGAACATTTCCAACATTTCTATCTAGAACGAGAAAAATACTTATTTTTCTTGTTTTGCTAAAAAAAAGGTTCCAAAATTGAAGACTAACATATGCAAATTTCTTTTTTTTTGTTCAAAAAACTTGAAAAATAAAATAATAAAGTCTAACACCTTAAAAAATATCAATTATCATGATTTTCAAAACATTTCCAATATTTATATCTAGAACGAGAAAAATACTTAATTCTCTTGATTTTCTAAAAAAAACTCCATAATTAAAGACTTACACATGCGAATATCTATTTTTTCAAAAAAATTGAAACAAAATGCCAAAAGTGAAGTCACACCTTAAAAAAAAAAAATTGTAATATTTTTCTAATAAATGCAACAATTGGTGTCTAAAAGGAACAAAATACTTAATTTGACCGTTTCTCTCAAAAAAAACACCAGAATTAAAGACTAACACATACGAATTTCTAATTTGTTTGTTCCAAAAAATGAAAAACGTGAAGACCCTTCAAAAATATCAATTATATTATTTTTCAAGTAAACACACAAATTGAAGTCTAGAACGAACCAAATACATAATTTTGATGTTTTCCTCAAAAAAGTCCAATAATTGAAGACTAACACATGCGAATTTCTATTTTTTTTATTCAAAAAAGTTGAAATAAATAAAAAATTGAAGTGTAACACCTTCAATAATATCAATTATTATGATTTTAAAACATTTTTTTATATTTCTATCTAGAACGAGAAAAATACTTAATTTTCTTGTTTTTCTAAATAAACTCCATAATTGAAGACTAACACATGCAAATTTGTATTTTTTTCAAAAAAATTATAAAAATGCCAAAAGTGAAGTCTAACACCTTCAAAAAAATCAATTGTAATATTTTTCTAATAAATGCCACATTTTGTTTGTAAATAGAACAAAATACTTAATTTGGCCGTTTTCCTGAAAAAAAACTCCAAAATTGAAGACTAACACATGCGAATTTCTAATTTATTTGTTCCGAAAATTGAAAAAAGAAATTCTAACACCTTCAAAAATATCAATTATATTATTTTACAAATAAATGCCAAAATTGAAGTCTAGAACGAACAAAATACATAATTTGGATGCATTCCACAAAAAGTCCAAGACTTACACATGCGAATTTCTATTTGGTTTGATCAAAAAACTTGACAAACGAAAAACGTGAAGTCTAACGGCTTCAAAAATATCAATTATCATATTTTTATAATAAATGATAAAATTGATGTCTAAAACTAAAAAAATTCTTAATTCTCATGTTGTCCTTAATAAACTCCAATAATTGAAGACTAACACATGCGAATACAAAACAATTGAAAAAATGCCAAAAGTGAAGTATAACACCTTCAAAAATATCAATTATCATGATTTTCAAAACATTTCGAATATTTCTATCTAGAAAGAGAAATATACTTAATTTTCTTGTTTTCTCTAAAAACGCTCCAAAATTGAAGACTAACACATGCAAATTTCCCTTTTTTTGTTCAAAAAAAGTTGAAAAAATGATAAAATTGAAGTCTACCTTCAAAAATATAAGGTGAAGTCTAACACCTTTAAAAATATCAATTATCATGTTTTTCAGAACATTTCCAACATTTCTATCTAGAACGAGAAAAATACTATTTTTCTTGTTTTGCTATAAAAGGCTCCAAAATTGAAGACTAACATATGCGAATTTCTATTTTTTTTGTTAAAAAAAGTTGAAAAAATAAAAAAATAAAGTCTAACACCTTCAAAAATATCAATTATCTTGATTTTCAAAACATTTCCAATATTTCTATCTAGAACGAGAAAATACTTAATTCTCTAGTTTTTCTAAAAAAAAACTTCATAATTAAACACTTACACATGCGAATATCTATTTTTTCAAAAACAAATTGAAAAAAATGCCAAAAGTGAAGTCTAACACCTTCAAAAAAAATAATCGTAATATTTTTCTAATAAATGCCACAATTGGTGTCTAAAAGAAACAAAATACTTCATTTGACCGTTGCCCTCAAAAAAAAAAAACACCAGAATTAAAGACTAACACATACGAATATCTAATTTGTTTGTTCCAAAAAAAATGAAAAAAGTGAAGTCTAACACCTTCAAAAATATCAATTATATTATTTTTCAAGAAAACTCACAAATTGAAGTCTAGAACGAACCAAATACACAATTTTGATGTTTTCCTCAAAAAAGTCCAATAATTGAAGACTAACACAGGCGAATTTCAAAATTTTTTTGTAAAAAAAAATGAAAAAAGTGTAGTCTAACACCTTAAAAAATATCGTGTGTAGTGTTTTTCAAATAAATGTAAAAATTTAAGTCTAGAACGAACAATATACATAAATTTGATGTTTTCCTCAAAAAAGTATAATAATTGAAGACTAACACATGCAAATTTCCCTTTTTTTGTTCAAAAAAAGTTGAAAAAAAAATGAAAAAATTGAAGTCTAACACCTTAAAAAAATATAAGGTGAAGTCTAACACCTTTAAAAATATCAATTATCATGTTTTTCAATACATTTCCAACATTTCTATCTGGAACGAGAAAAATACTTATTTTTCTTGTTTTGTTATAAAAGGCTCCAAAATTGAAGACTAACATATGCAAATTTGTTTCAAAAAAGTTGAAAAAAAAATGAAGTCTAACACCTTCAAAAATATCAATTATCGTGATTTTCAAAACATTTCCAATATTTCTATCTAGAACGATAAAAATAATTAATTCTCTTGTTTTTGTAAAAAAAAAACTCCAGAATTGAAGACTTACACATACGAATATCTGTTTTTTCAAAAAAATTGAAAAAAATCCCAAAAGTGAAGTCTAACACCTTCAAAAAAAATAATTGTAATATTTGTCTAATAAATGCCACAATCGGTGTCTAAAAGGAACAAAATACATAATTTGAACGTTTCCCTCAAAAAAAAAAACACCAGAATTATAGACTAACACATACGAATTTCTAATTTGTTTCACTACAATACATCTGTTGATTAGGGACGGACCGTCCCAAGTTTGCTGCTGAACAGGGACGGGCCGTCTCAAAATGTGTCCCAAATTTGGTACAGGCCGTACCAAAACTCAAATACCGTCCCAAAATTTTAGTACGGGCCGTCCCTAAATCTCGTCATCGTCCCAAATAATTAGGGACTGCCCGTCCCAAAATAAAAACCGTCCCAAAAATTTATTAATTACTCTTTCCCGCGAACGCAATTTCGAATTCCCGGTTTGAATTTGAAAAACTCGTCGGTGTTGGTTTAAGGCCGTGGGTAATGCGTTTTGCGTCGGCCCGTCGGTGTTAATTAAACCCGTCGGTGTTGGTTTAAGGCCGTCGGTAATGATTTTTGCGTCGGCCCATCGGTGTTAACCCGTCGGTGTTGGTTTAATGCCGTCGGTAATTAGTTTTACGCCGGTCCGTCGGTGTTAATAACTATCGGTATTATCCAATTCCCACTGCCCGTCGGTAATAACATGGCGTATATCCCAATATCCCTGCATCTCTTTAACCTTTCGACTTCTCTCTCTCCCTCCCTCGTATTGCCTCCCTCTCTCTCTCTCTCTCTCTCTCTCTCTCTCTCTCTCTCTCTCTCTAGTCTTGACTCCCTCTCTCTCTCCCTCTCTCATTCTGCCGTGGAGGATTTCAGCAGTCGAGCTTGGCCGTTTTGGAGCTTGGATCTGGGCCGTTATCGATTTCAGGGGGTGGCCGCGGAGGAACTCAAGGGTGGCTATGGAGTTAAGAGTTGAAGCCCGAGCTTCGAGTTTGAATCTGGGCCGTGAAGAATAGGTATAAACTTTCATTTCAATTTTTCTTTACATTTTTTTGGTGTTCTGTTATGTGTAGGATTTTTGAATTAATTATGAAATAAGTATTTAATATGTTGTAAGTACGTTTTATTAAAATGTGTTTTAACCTTTGCAAAAACATTTTAAATTGTTCTAAGTACGTTTTCTTGATTTCTGCCGTGGATCTCGGAGTGGAGCTTCTGTTCGGCCTCTTTTCTTGGTGATTGGATCTCGCAGTGGAGCTTGGCAGAGAAAACCCTCCTTAATTAGGTATACGATTTCATCTCTTTGTTTACGTTTTTTTAGTTAGAATATGAGTATTTTGTTCCTTGTTTTCTTAGTATTTTCAGTATTTTTAAGATGGCCAGACCCAATAAAATAGGTTTTCTTAATTGTTCTTGTGTTTTGTTGGCTTTACACTCGATTTTTTAAACTTTTTTTATAGTCTGTTTTGTGTATTTATTTTACTTTAAATGTTCTTTGATTATTTTACACGTTTTTTATTTGTTTTTTTTCTTCTTCTGATTACTGCTTTTTGACTTGCGTTTTGATTTTTTAAACATTTATTAAACCGGTTCATTGATTTTTACTTATTTTAATATTTGTATTGATACCTGTTTTTATATTTCAATCCTTATTTTTTAATCTATTTTGCTAATTTATATATAAATAATTGAGGTCTTGTTTTTGTAAATAGTTTTTTTCTAATTAAAATTCTGGTTTGTGTATTCTATTTTTTAATTAAAATTCTTTCAATTTCAATTCCGTTTTTTTCAAAATTATATTTTTGGATGTTTTTACTTTTATTATTTCATTCTCTTTTTTTTTTAAATGCTGTTTTTTTAAATTCTTTTTTGGCTTGTTTTATTTTATTTTTTTTGTTTTTATTTGGTTTTATTTAAATTCTTGTCTCATTAATTAATATAAAATGTGTGTATTTAGATTATCTTTTTGGTGAGAAGAAACAAGATTTCGAGGAAGGTCAAGTGGTGTTCGAAATCGTTCAATTTTTCATCTGCGAATAAAGTCAGTATTTCATATTTTGTGCTATACGTATTGCGAGATTAGGATTAAAGTTTGTGATTTCTAATAAATTGGACAACAATAAATTGGACAGGAACAATATTCTGTGTTAATTATAATTAAGTATTAACTTGAAATTTATGTTTGTTAGTCCTCAATTACGGAGTATTTGGAGTACGACATGAAAATTGAGTATTTTGCTTGTGTTGCACTTCAATTTTACCATTTTTCAAAAAATATCATTATTGAATTTTTTGAAGATGTTAGAGTTCTGTTTTGAATTTTTAAGATATTTTGGAAAAAATTGACATTTGTATGTGTTAGTCTTCAATTACGGACTATTTTGAGTACGAAATGAAAATTTAGTATTTTGCTTGTGTAAGACTTCAATTTTAACCTTTTTTGAAAAAAATATTATAATTGATTTTTTTTAATGTGTTAGACTTCTGTTTTTGCATTTTTAAGGAAGTTTCGAATACAATAAAATTTGTTTGTGTTAATCTTTAATTATGGAGTATTTTGAGTACGACATGAAATTGAGTATTTTGCTTGTGTTAGACTTCAATTTTAACATTTTTTAAAAAAAAATATCATAATTGATTTTTTTTGAAGGTGTTAGACTTCTGTTTTTGCATTTTTAAGAAATTTTGGAAAAAATTTAAATTTGTGTGTGTGTCTTCAATTATGGAGTATTTTTAGTACGACATGAAAATTGAGTATTTTGCTTCTGTTACACCTATATTTTAACATTTTTAAAAAAAATATCTTGATTGAATTTTTCGAAGCTGTTAGACTTCAGTTTTTGCATTGTTAAGATTTTTTTAAAAAAATGAAATTTGTGTGTATTAGTCTTCAATTTCGACGTATTTTGAATACGACACGAAAATTGAGAATTTTGCTTTTGTTATACTTCAATTTTAACATTTTTTTAAAAAATATCTTGATTGAGTTTTCGAAGGTGTTAGATTTCAATTTTCGCATTTTTAAGAAATTTTTGAAAAAAATTAAATTTATGTGCGTTAGTCTTCAATTACGGAGTATTTCGAGTACGACATGAAAATTGAGTATTTTGCTTGTGTTAGACTTCAATTTTAACCTTTTTTTTTAAATATCATAATTGATTTTTTTAAAGTGTTAGACTTCTGTTTTTGAATTTTTAAGAAATTTTGGAAAAAATTGAAATTTGTGTTTGTAAGTCTTCAATTACGGAGTATTTTGAGTACGAAATGAAAATTGAGTATTTTGCTTGTGTTACACTTCAATTTTAACATTTTTCAAAAATATCATTATTGAATTTTTTGAAGGTGTTAGACTTCTGTTTTTGAATTTTTAAGAAATTTTGGAAAAAATTGAAATTTGTGTATGTAAGTCTTCAATTACGGAGTATTTTGAGTACGACATGAAAATTGAATATTTTGCTTGTGTTACACTTCAATTTTAACATTTTTGAAAAATATCATTATTGAATTTTTTGAAGGTGTTAGACTTCTGTTTTTGAATTTTTAAGAAATTTTGGAAAAAATTGAAATTTGTGTATGTAAGTCTTCAATTACGGAGTATTTTGAGTACGAAATGAAAATTGAGTATTTTGGTTGTATTACATTTCAATTTTCAAATTAAAAAAGAAAATATCACAATTGAATTTTTTGAAGGTGTTAGACTTCTGTGTTTGTATTTTTAAGAGATTTTTTAAAAAATTGAAACTTATGTGTGTTAGTCTTCAATTACGGAGTATTTTGAGTACGACATGAAAATTAAGTACTTTGCTTTTGTTACACATAAATTTTAACATTTAAAAAAGAAAATATCATAATTGCTTTTTTGAAGGTGTTAGACTTTTTTTTTGCAATTGTAGGAAATTTTTGAAAAAAATTAAATTTGTTTGTGTTAATCTTTAATTATGGTGTTAGACTTCAATTTTAACATATTTAAAAAAAATATATCATAATTGAATTTTTTTGAAGGTGTTAGACTTCTGATTTTGCATTTTTAAGAATTTTTGGAAAAAATTTAAATTTGTGTGTGTGTCTTCAATTACGGAGTATTTTTAGTACGACATGAAAATTGAGTATTTTGCTTCTGTTGCACCTATATTTTAACATTTTTTTTTAAAATATTTTGATTGAATTTTCGAAGGTGTTAGACTTCGGTATTTGCATTTGTTGGAAATTATTGAAAAAATTGAAATTTGTGTGTGTTAGTCTTCAGTTACGGACTATTTTGAGTACGAAATGAAAATTGAGTATTTTGCTTGCGTTAGACTTCAATTTTAACCTTTTTTATTAAAAAAATATCATAATTGATTTTTTTTTTAAGGTGTTAGACTTCTATTTTTGCATTTTTAAGGAATTTTATAAACATATTAAATTTGTATGTGTTAATCTTTAATTATGGTGTATTTTGTGTAGGACATGAAAATTGAGTATTTTGCTCGTGTTAGACTTCAATTTTAACATTTTTAAAAAAAAATATCACAATTGAATTCTTTTGAAGGTGTTAGACTTCTGATTTTGCATTTTTAAGAAATTTTTGATAAAATTTAAATTTGTGCGTGTGTCTTCAATTATGGAGTATTTTTAGTACGACATGAAAATTGAGTATTTTGCTTGTAATACATTTCAATTTTAACATTTTAAAAAAAAAATATCATAATTGAATTTTTTAAAGGTGTTAGACTTCTGTTTTTGCATTTTTAATTTTTTTTTAAAAAAAATCAAAACTTATGTGTGTTAGTATCCAATTACGGCGTATTTTCAGTACGACATGAAAATTAAGTATTTTGCTTTTGTTACACTTCAATTCTAACATTTTTTTAAAAATATATCATAATTGAATTTTTTGAGGTATTAGACTTCAGTTTTTACATTTTTAAGAAATTTTCGAAAAAAAATAAAATTTGAGTATGTTAGTCTTCAATTACTCATATTTTGAGTACGACATGAAAATTGAGTATTTACTTGTGTTACATTTTCAAGTTCAAAATTTAAAAAAAATATCATAATTGAATTTTTTGAATGTGTGGGACTTCGGTTTTTGCATTTTTATGAATTTTTGAAAAAAATGAAATTTGTTTGTGTTAATCTTTAATTATGGAGTATTTTGAGTAAGACATGAAAATTCAGTATTCTGCTTGTGTTAGACTTAAATTTTAATATTTAAAAAAAATATCATAATTGAATTTTTTGTAGGTGTTACACTTCTGTTTTTGCATTTTTAAGAAATTCTGGAAAAAAATGAAATTTGTGTATGTTAGTCTTCAATTACGGAGTATTTTGACTACAAAATAAATACTGAGTATTTTGCTTGTGTTACATTTCAATTTTAAAATTTTTTAAAAAAAATATCATAATTGAATATTTCGAAGGTGTTACACTTCTGTTTTGCATTTTTATGAATTTCTTGGAAAAATTAAAACTTGTGTGTGTTACTCTTCAATTACGGAGTATTTTGAGTACGACATGAAAATTAAGTACTTTGCTTTTGTTACACATAAATTTTAACATTTAAAAAAAATATCATAATTGAATTTTTTTAAGGTATTAGGCTTCAGTTTTTACATTTTTAACAAATTTTCGAAAAAATGAAATTTGTGTCTGTTAGTCTTCAATTACTGATATTTTGAGTATGACATGAAAATTGAGTATTTTGGTTGTGTTACATTTTCAAGTTTAAAAATTTAACAAAATATCATAATTGAATTTTTCGAATGTGTTGGACTTCAGTTTTTGCATTTTAAAGAAATTTTTAAAGAAATTAAATTTGTGTGTGTTAATCTTTAATTACGGAGTATTTTGAGTATGACATGAAAATTGAGTATTTTGATAGTGTTAGACTTCAATTTTGACATTTTTTAATAAAATATCATAAATGATTTTTTTGAAAGTGTTATACTTCTGTTTTTGCATTTTTACGAAATTCTTGAAAAAACCAAAATTTGTGTGTGTTAGTCTTCAATTACAGACTATTTTGAGTACGAAATGAAAATTGAGTATTTTTCTTGTGTTAGACTTCAATTTTAACATTTTTTAAAAAAGTATAATAATCGATTTTTTTTAAGGTGTTAGACTTCTGTTTTTGCATTTTTAAGTTATTTTTGAAAAAAAATTAAATTTGTGTGTGCTAATCTTGAATTATGGAGTATTTTGAGTACGACATGAAAATTGGGTATTTTGCTTGTGTTAGATTTCAATTTTGACATTTTTTAAAACAAATATCATAATTGAATTTTTTTGAAGGTGTTAGACTTTCGTTTTTGCATTTTTTAGAAATTTTGGAAAAAATGGAAATTGTTGTGTGTGTCTTCAATTACGGAGTATTTTGAGTACGACATGAAAATTGAGTATTTTGCTTCTGTTAAACTTAAATTTGAACATTTTTATAAAAAATATCTTGGTTTAATTTTTCGAAGGTGTTAGACTTCAATTTTCGCATTTTTAAGAAATTTTTGCAAAAAATGAAATTTGTGTGTGTGTTAGTCTTCAATTACGTAGTATTTTGAGCACGACATTAAGGTTGAGTATTTTGCTTGTGTTACTCTTCAATTTTAACACTTTTCAGAAAAATTTCATTATTGAATATTTTGAAGGTGTTATACTTCTGTTTTTGCATTTTTAAGAAATTTTTTTAAAAAATGAAATTTGTATGTGTTAGTCTTCAATTACAGAGTATTTTGAGTACGTCATGAAAATTGAATATTTTTCTTGTATTACCTTTCAATTTTAACATTTTTTTCAAAAAAATATCATCATTGAATTTTTTGAAGGAGTTTGACTTCTGTGTTTGCATTTTTAAGAATTTTTTGAGAAAATTGAAACTTGTGTGCGTTAGTATTACGGAGTATTTTGAGCACGACATGAAAATTGAGTATTTTTCTTGTGTTAGACATCAATTTTAACATTTTTAAAAAAAAATATCATAATTGATTTTTTTGAACGTGTTAGACTTTTGTTTTTGCATTTTTAAGGAATTTTTGGCGAAAATTAAACTTGTGTGTATTAATCTTTAATTGTGGAGTATTTTGAGTAGGACATGAAAATTGAGCATTTTGCTTGTGTTAGACTCCAATTTTCACATGTAAAAAAAAAATCATAATTGAATTTTTCGAATGTGTTAAACTTCTGTTTTTGCATTTTTAAGAAATTAAAAAAAAAAAAAAATTTGTGTGTGTTAATCTTCAATTACGGTGTATTTTGAGTACGGCACGAAAATTCACTATTTTGCTATTGTTACACTTCAATATTAACATTATTTTGTAAAAATATCATAATTGAATCTTTCGAACTGGTTAGACTTCAAATTTTGCATTTTTAACAAATTTTTGAAAAAAAATGAAATTTGTGTATGTTATTCTTCAATTACGGAGTATTTTGAGTATGACATAAAAATTGAGTATTTTGCTAGTATTACACTTCAATTTTAACATTTAAAAAAAATACAATTATTGAATTTTTTGAAGGTCTTAGGCTTCTGTTTTTGTATTTTAGAAAAAAACGGAAAAAATTAAAATTTGTGTATGTTAGTCTTGAATTACGAAGTATTTCGTGTACGACATGAAAATTGAGTATTTTGCTTGTATTACATTTCAATTTTAACATTTTTTAAAAAAATATCATAATTAATTTTTTTTGAAAATGTTAGATGACTGTTTTTGCATTTTTAAGAATTTTTTGAAAAAATTGAAATTTGTGTGTGTTATTCTTCAATTACGGAGTATTTTGAGTACGACATGAAAATTCAGTATTTTGCTATTGTTACACTTCCATTTTAACATTTTGAAATAAAAAATCATAATTGAATATTTTGAAGGTGTTAGACTTTTGTTTTTGCATTTTTAAGAAAGTTTTGAAATAATTGAAATTTGTGTGTGTTAGTCTTCAATTACGGACTATTTTGTGTACGAAATGAAAATTGAGTTTTTTGCTTGTGTTAGACTTCAATTTTAACATTTTTAAAAAAAAATATCATACTTGATTTTTTTTAAGGTGTTAGTCTTCTGTTTTATCATTTTTAAGGAATTTTTGAAAAAAATTAAATTTCTGTGTGTTAATCTTTAATTACGGAGTATTTTGAATACGACATTAAAATTGAGTATTTTGTTTGTGTTAGACTCCAATTTTCACATTTAAAAAAAAATAATATCATAATTGAATTTTTTGAAGGGTTTAAACTTCCGTTTTTGCATTATTAAGAAATTTAAAAAAAAAATGAATTTTGTGTGTGTTAGTCTTCAATTACGGAGTATTTTGAGTACGGCACAAAAAGTGAGTTTTGCATTTGTCACACTTCAATTTTAATATTTTTTGAAAAAATATTTTGATTGAATTTTTTGAAGGTTTTAGACTTCAATATTTGCATTTTTAAGAAATTTTTGAAAAAAATGAAATTTGTGGATGTTAGTCTTCAATTACGGAGTATTTTAAATAGGACATGAAAATTGAGTACTTTACTTATGCTGCACTTCAATTTTAACATTTTTAAAAAAATATCATGATTAAATTTTTTGAAGGAGTTAGACTTCTGTTTTTGCATTTTTAATAAATTTTTAAAAAAAATGCAATTTGTATGTGTTAGTCTTCAATTACGGAATTTTGAGTACATCGTGAAAATTGAATATTTTTCTTGTATTACCTTTCAATTTTAACATTTTTTTAAAAAAAATATCATCATTGAATTTTTAGAAGGAGTTAGACTTATGTGTTTACATTTTTAAGAAATTTTTGAAAAAATTGAAACTTGTGTGTGTTAGTCTTCAATTTCGGAGTATTTTGAGTACGACATGAAAATTGAGTATTTTGCTTGTGTTAAACTTCAATTTTAACATTTTTTAAAAAAAAATATCATAATTGATTTTTTGGAAGGTGTTAAACTCCAGTTTATGCATTTTTAAGAAATTTAAAAAAAAAATGAATTTTGTGTGTGTTAGTCTTCAATTGCGGAGTATTTTGAGTACGGCACAAAAATTGAGTATTTTGCTTTTGTTACACTTCAATTTTAATATTTTTTGTAAAAATATCTTGATTGAATTTTTTGAAGGTTTTAGACTTCAATTTTTGCATTTTTAACAAATTTTTAAGAAAAAATGAAATTTGTGTGTGTAAGTCTTCAATTACGGAGTATTTTAAGTACGGCACGAAAATTGAGTATTTTTTGCTTTTGTTACACTTCAATTTTTACATTTTTTAAAAAAATATCTTGATTCAATATTACGAATGTGTTGGACTTCAGTTTTTGCATTTTTAACAAATTTTTGAAAAAAATGAAATTTGTGTATGTTAGTTTTCAATTACGGAGTATTTTGAGTACGACATGAAAATTGAGTACTTTGCTTGTGCTACACTTCAATTTTAAGATTTTTAAAAAAATATCATTATTAAATTTTTTGAAGGTGTTATACTTCTGTTTTCGCATTTTTAAGAAATTTTTAAAAAAAATGAAATTTGTATGTGTTAGTCTTCAATTACGGAGTATTTTGAGTACGTCGTGAAAATTGAAAATTTTTCTTGTATTACCTTTCAATTTTAACATTTTTTTAAAAAAAATATCATGATTGAATTTTTTGAAGGAGTTAGACTTCTGTGTTTACATTTTTAAGAAATTTTTGAAAAAATTGAAACTTGTGTGTGTTAGTCTTCAATTACGGAGTATTTTGAATACGACATGAAAATTGAGTGTTTTGCTTGTGTTAGACTTAAATTTTAACATTTTAAAAAAAATATCATAATTGATTTTTTTCGAGGTGTTAAACTTCAGTTTTTGCATTTTTAAGAAAATTTTGAATTTTGTGTGTGTTAGTCTTCAATTACGGAGTATTTTGAGTACGGCACAAAAATTGAGTATTTTGCTTTTGTCAAACTTCAATTTGAATATTTTTTTTAAAAATATCTGGATTGAATTTTTTGAAGGTTTTAGACTTCAATTTTTGCATTTTTAACAAATTTTTGAAAAAAAATTAAATTTGTTGATGTTAGTCTTCAATTACGGAGTATTTTGAGTACGACAAGAAAATTGAGTATTTTGCTTGTGTTACATTTCAATTTTAACATTTAAAAAAAAATATCATTATTGAATTTTTTGAAGGTGTTAGACTTCTGCAATTGCATTTTTAAGAAATTTAAAAAAAAAATGAATTTTTTGTGTGTTAGTCCTCAATTACGGAGTATTTTGAGTATGGCATGCAAATTGAGTATTTTGCTTTTGTTACACTTCAATTTTAACATTTTTTTAAAAAATATCTTGATTGAATATTGAGAAGGTGTTAGACTTCAATTTTTGCATTTTTAACAAATTTTTGAAAAAAATGAAATTTGTGTATGTAAGTCTTCAATTACGGAGTATTTTGAATACGACATGAAAATTGAGTACTTTACTTGTGCTACACTTCAATTTTAACATTTAAAAAAATATATCATTATTAAATGTTTTGAAGGTGTTAGACTTCTGTTTTTGCATTTTTAAGAAATTTTTAAAAAAAATGAAATTTGTATGTGTTAGTGTTCAATTACGGAGTATTTTGAGTACGTCGTGAAAACTGAATATTTTACTTGTATTTCCTTTCAATTTGAACATATTTTTTAAAAAAATATCATGATTGAATTTTTAGAAGGAGTTAGACTTCTGTGTTTACATTTTTAAGAAATTTTCGAAAAAATTGAAAATTGTGTGTGTTAGTCTTCAATTACGGAGTATTTTGAGTACGACATGAAATGTGAGTATTTTGCTTCTGTTAGACTTCAATTTTAACATTTTTTTTAAAAAATATCATAATTGATTTTTTTGAAGGTGTTAAACTTCAGTTTATGCATTTTTAAGAAATTTCAAAAAAAAAATGAATTTTGTGTGTGTTAGTCTTCAATTACGGAGTATTTTGAGTGCTGCACAAAAATTGAGTATTTTGCTTTTGTTACACTTCAATTTTAATATTTTTTGAAAAAATATCTTTATTGAATTTTTTGAAGGTTTTAGACTTCAATTTTTGCATTTTTAACAAATTTTTACAAAAAATGAAATTTGTGTGTGTTAGTCTTCAATTACGAAGTATTTTGAGTAAGGCACGAAAATTGAGTATTTCTTGCTTTTGTTACACTTCAATTTTTACATTTTTTAAAAAAATATCTTGATTCAATATTACGAAGGTGTTGGACATCAATTTTTGCATTTTTAACAAATTTTTGAAAAAAATGAAATTTGTGTATGTTAGTCTTCAATTACGGAGTATTTCGAGTACGACATGAAAATTGTGTACTTTGCTTGTGCTACACTTCAATTTTAACATTTTTAAAAAAATATCATTATTAAATTTTTTCAAGGTATCGTACTACTGTTTTCGCATTTTTATGAAATTTTTAAAAAAAATGAAATTTGTATGTGTTAGTCTTCAATTACAGAGTATTTTGAGTACGTCGTGAAAATTGAATATTTTTCTTGTATTACCTTTCAATTTTGACATTTTTAAAAAAAATATATCATTATTGAATTTTTTTGAAGGAGTTAGACTTCTGTGTTTACATTTTTAAGAAATTTTTGAAAAAATTGAAACTTGTGTGTGTTAGTCCTCAATTACGGAGTATTTTGAGTACAACATGAAAATTGAGTGTTTTGCTTGTGTTAGACTTCAAATTTAACATTTTTAAAAAAATATATCATAATTGATTTTTTTCGAGGTGTTAAATTTCATTTTTTGCATTTTTAAGAAAATTTAAAAAAAAATGAATTTTGTGTGTGTTAGTCTTCAATTACGGAGTATTTTGAGTACGGCACAAAAATTGAGTATTTTGTTTTTGTTACACTTCAATTTTAATATTTTTTGAAAAAATATCTGGATTGAATTCTTTGAAGGTTTTAGACTTCAATTTTTGCATTTTCAACAAATGTTTGAAAAAAAATTCAATTTGTGGATGTTAGTCTTCAATTACGGAGTATTTTGAGTACGACATGAAAATTGAGTATTTTGCTTGTGTTACACTTCAATTTTAACATTTAAAAAAAATATCATTATTGAATTTTTTGAAGGTGTTAGACTTCTGTAATTGCATTTTTAAGAAATTTTTTAAAAAAATGAATTTTTTGTGTGTTAGTCTACAATTACGGAGTATTATGAGTACGGCACGAAAATTGAGTATTTTTCTTTTGTTACACTTCAATTTTAACATTTTTTAAAAAAATATCTTTACTGAATATTACCAAGGTGTTAGACTTTAATTTTTGCATTTTTAACAAATTTTTGAAAAAATTGAAATTTGTGTATGTAAGTCTTCATTTACGAAGTATTTTGAATACGACATGAAAATTGAGTACTTTACTTGTGCTACACTTCATCAATTTTAACATTTTTAAAAAAATATCATTATGAAATTTTTTGAAGGTGTTAGACTTCTGTTTTTGCATTTTTAAGAAATTTTAAAAAAAAATGAAATTTGTGTGTGTTAGTCTTCAATTACGGAGTATTTTGAGTATGGCACGAAAATTGAGTATTTTTTGCTTTTGTTACACTTCAATTTTTACATTTTTTTAAAAAATATCTTGATTCAATATTACGAAGGTGTTGGACTTCAATTTTTGCATTTTTAACAAATTTTTGAAAAAAATGAAATTTGTGTATGTTAGTCTTCAATTACGGAGTATTTCGAGTACGACATGAAAATTGTGTACTTTGCTTGTGCTACACTTCAATTTTAACATTTTTAAAAAAATATCATTATTAAATTTTTTGAAGGTGTCATACTTCTGTTTTCGCATTTTTATGAAATTTTAAAAAAAAATGAAATTTGTATGTGTTAGTCTTCAATTACGTAATATTTTGAGTACGTCGTGAAAATTGAATATTTTTCTTGTATTACCTTTCAATTTTAACATTTTAAAAAAAAAATATCATTATTGAATTTTTTGAAGGAGTTAGACTCCTGTGTTTACATTTTTAAGAAATTTTTGAAAAAATTGAAACTTGTGTGTGTTAGTCTTCAATTACGGAGTATTTTGAGTACGGCATGAAAATTGAGTGTTTTGCTTGTGTTAGACTTCAAATTTAACATTTTAAAAAAATATATCATAATTGATTTTTTTCGAGGTGTTAAACTTCAGTTTTTGCATTTTTAAGAAAATTTAAAAAAAAATGAATTTTGTGTGTGTTAGTCTTCAATTACGGAGTATTTTGAGTACGGCACAAAAATTGAGTATTTTGCTTTTGTTACACTTCAATTTTAATATTTTTTGAAAAAATATCTGGATTGAATTTTTTGAAGGTTTTAGACTTCGATTTTTGCATTTTCAACAAATGTTTGAAAAAAAATTCAATTTGTGGATGTTAGTCTTCAATTACGGAGTATTTTGAGTACGACATGAAAATTGAGTATTTTGCTTGTGTTACACTTCAATTTTAACATTTAAAAAATATATCATTATTGAATTTTTTGAAGGTGTTAGACTTCAGTTATTGCATTTTTAAGAAAATTTAAAAAAAAATGAATTTTGTGAGTGTTAGTCTTCAATTACGGAGTATTTTGAGTACGGCACGAAAATTGAGTATTTTGCTTTTGTTACACTTCAATTTTAACATTTTTTTAAAAAATATCTTGACTGAATATTACAAATGTGTTAGACTTCAATTTTTTCATTTTTAACAAATTTTTGAAAAAAATGAAATTTGTGTATGTAAGTCTTCATTTACGGAGTATTTTGAATACGACATGAAAATTGAGTACTTTACTTGTGCTACACTTCAATTTTAACATTTTAAAAAAAATATCATTATGAAATTTTTTGAAGGTGTTAGACTTCTGTTTTAGCATTTTTAAGAAATTTTTTAAAAAAAATGAAATTTTTATGTGTTAGTCTTCAATTACGGAGTATTTTGAGTACGTCGTGAAAATTGAATATTTTTCTTGTATTACCTTTCAATTTTGACATTTTAAAAAAAAAAATATCATCATTGAATTTTTTAAACGCGTTAGACTTCTGATTTTGCATTTTTAAGAATTATTAGAAAAAATTGAAATTTGTGTGTGTTAGTCTTCAATTACGGAGTATTTTGAGTACGACTTGAAAATTGAGTATTTTGCTTGTGTGAGACTTCAATTTTAACATTTTTAAAAAAATATATCATAATTGATTTTTTTTAAGGTGTTAGACTTCTGTTTTAGCATTTTTAAGGAATTTTTGAAAAAAATTAAACTTGTGTGTATTAATCTTTAATTACGGAGTATTTTGAGTACGACATGAAAATTGAGTATTTTGCTTGTGTTGGACTCCAATTTTCACATTTAAAAAAAAAATATCATAATTGAATTTTTCGAAGGTGTTAAACTTCTGTTTTTGCATTTTAAAAAAAAAATTTTAAAAAATGATTTTTGTGTGTGTTAGTCTTCAATTACGT
The DNA here is from genome assembly GCA_946800325.1 of Luzula sylvatica. NCBI lineage: Eukaryota > Viridiplantae > Streptophyta > Magnoliopsida > Poales > Juncaceae > Luzula > Luzula sylvatica. Next base: position 22,876,011 of record OX326958.1, read on the forward strand.
AGTATTTTGAGTATGGCACGAAAATTCAGGATTTTGCTTGTGTTACATTTCAATATTATCATTTTTTGTAAAAATATCGTAATTGAATTTTTCGAAGGTGTTAGACTTCAATTTTGGCATTTTTAACAATTTTTGAAAAAAATGAAATTTGTGGATGTTAGTCTTCAATTACGGAGTATTTTGAGTACGGCACGAAAATTGAGTATTTTGCTTTTGTTACACTTCAATTTTTATATATTTTTAAAAAATATCTTGATTCAATGTTACGAAGGTGTTGGACTTCAATTTTTGCATTTTTAACAAATTTTTGAAAAAAATGAAATTTGTGTATGTTAGTCTTCAATTACGGAGTATTTTGAGTACGACATGAAAATTGAGTACTTTGCTTGTGCTACACTTCAATTTTAACATTTTTAAAAATATATCATTATTAAATTTTTTGAAGGTGTTAGACTTCTGTTTTCGCATTTTTAATAAATTTTTAAAAAAAATGAAATTTGTATGTGTTAGTCTTCAATTACGGAGTATTTTGAATACGTCGTGAAAACTGAATATTTTTCTTGTATTACATTTCAATTTTAACATTTTTTTAAAACAAATATCATGATTGAATTTTTAGAAGGAGTTAGACTTCTGTGTTTACATTTTTAAGAAATTTTTGAAAAAATTGAAACTTGTGTGTGTTAGTCTTCAATTACGGAGTATTTTGATAACGACATGAAAATTGAGTATTTTGCCTCTGTTAGACTTCAATTTTAACATTTTTTCAAAAAAATATCATAATTGATTTTTTTCAAGGTGTTAAACTTCAGTTTTGCATTTTTAAGAAATTTAAAAAAAAAATGAATTTTGTGCGTGTTAGTCTTCAATTACGGAGTATTTTGAGTACGGCACAAAAATTGAGTATTTTGCTTTGGTTACACTTCAATTTGAATATTTTTTTTAAAAATATCTTGATTGAATTTTTTGAAGGTTTTAGACTTCAATTTTTGCATTTTTAACAAATTTTTTAAAAAAATGAAATTTGTGTGTGTTAGTCTTCAATTACGGAGTATTTTGAGTACGACATGAAAATTGAGTATTTTGCTTGTGTTAGACTTCAATTTTAACATTTTTTTAAAAAATATCATAATTGATTTTTTTCAAGGTGTTAAACTTCAGTTTTTGCATTTTTAAGAAATTTAAAAAAAAATGAATTTTGTGTGTGTTAGCCTTCAATTACGGAGTATTTTGAGTACGGCACAAAAATTGAGTATTTTGCTTTTGTTACACTTCAATTTTAATATTTTTTTAAAAAATATCTTGATTGATTTTTTTGAAGGTTTTAGACTTCAATTTTTGCATTTTTAACAAGTTTTTGAAAAAAATGAAATTTGTGTATGTTATTCTTCATTTACGGAGTATTTTGAGTATGGCAAGAAAATTGAGTATTTTGCTTTTTGTTACACTTCAATTTTTACATTTTTTTTTTAAATATCTTTATTCAATATTACGAAGGTGTTGGACTTCAATTTTTACATTTTTAACAAATTTTTGAAAAAAATGAAATTTGTGTACGTTAGTCTCCTATTAAGGAGTATTTTGAGTACGACATGAAAATTGAGTACTTTGCTTGTGCTACACTTCAATTTTAACATTTTTTAAAATATATCATTATTAAATTTTTTGAAGGTGTTAGACTTCTGTTTTCGCATTTTTAATAAATTTTGAAAAAAATGAAATTTGTATGTGTTAGTCTTCAATTACGGAGTATTTTGAGTACGTCGTGAAAACTGAATATTTTTCTTGTATTAGGTTTCAATTTTAACAGTTTTTAAAAAAAAAAATATCATCATTGAATTTTTAGAAGGAGTTAGACTTCTGTGTTTACATTTTTAATAAATTTTTGAAAAAATTGAAACTTGTGTGTGTTTGTCTTCAATTACAGAGTTTTTTTGAGTATGACATGAAAATTGAGTATTTTGCTTGTGTCAAACTTCAATTTTAACATTTTGTAAAAAAAATATCATAATTGATTTTTTTCATGGTGTTAAACTTCAGTTATTGCATTTTTATGAAATTTTAAAAAAAAATGATTTTTGTGTGTGTTAGTCTTCAATTACGGAGTATTTTGAGTACGGCAAAAAAATTGAGTATTTTGCTCTTGTTACACTTCAATTTTAATATTTTTTGAAAAATTGTCTTGATTGAATTTTTTGAAGGTTTTATACTTCAATTTTTGCATTTTTAACAAATTTTAAAAAAAAATGAAATTTGTGTGTGTTAGTCTTCAATTACGGAGTATTTTGAGTACGGCACGAAAATTGAGTATTTTTTGCTTTTGTTACACTTCAATTTTTACATTTTTTTAAAAAATATCTTGATTCAATATTACGAAGGTGTTGGACTTCAATTTTTGCATTTTTAACAAATTTTTGAAAAAAATGAAATTTGTGTATGTTTGTCTTCAATTACGGAGTATTTTGAGTACGACATGAAAATTGAGTACTTTTCTTGTGCTACACTTCAATTTTAACATTTTAAAAAAATATCATTATTAAATTTTTTGAAGGTGTTACAGTTCTATTTTCGCATTTTTATGAAATTTTTAAAAAAAATGAAATTTGTATGTGTCAGTCTTCAATTACGGAGTATTTTGAGTACGTCGTGAAAATTGAATATTTTTCTTGTATTACCTTTCAATTTTAACATTTTTTAAAAAAAATATATCATTATTGAATTTTTTGATGGAGTTAGACTTCTGTGTTTACATTTTTAAGAAATTTTTTAAAAAATTGAAACTTGTGTGTGTTAGTCTTCAATTACGGAGTATTTTGAGTACGACATGAAAATTGAGTGTTTTGCTTGTGTTAGACTTCAATTTTAACATTTTTAAAAAAAAATATCATAATTGATTTTTTTCGAGGTGTTAAATTTCAGTTTTTGCATTTTTAAGAAAATTAAAAAAAAAAATGAATTTTGTTTGTGTTAGTCTTCAATTACGGAGTATTTTGAGTACGGAACAAAAATTGAGTATTTTTCTTTTGTTACACTTCAGTTTTAATATTTTTTGAAAAAATATCTTGTTTGAAATTTTTGAAGGTTTCAGACTTCAATTTTTGCATATTTAACAAATTTTTGAAAAAAATAAAATTTGTGGATGTTAGTCTTCAATTACGGAGTATTTTGAGTGCGACATGAAAATTGAGTATTTTGCTTGTGTTACACTTCAATTTTAACATTTTAATAAAATATCATTATTGATTTTTTTGAAGGTGTTAGACTTCAGTAAATGCATTTTTAAGAAATTTAAAAAAAAAAAAAAAAATTGTGTGTTAGTCTTCAATTACGGAGTATTTTGAGTACGGCCCGAAAATTGAGTATTTTGCTTTTGTTACACTTCAATTTTAACATTTTTTTAAAAAAATATCTTGATTGAGTATTACGAAGGTGTTAGACTTCAATTTTTGCATTTTTAACAAATTTTTTAAAAAAAATGAAATTTGTGTGTGTTAGTCTTCAATTACGGAGTATTTTGAGTACGACACGAAAATTGAGTATTTTGCTTTTGATACACTTCAATTTTTATATTTTTTTAAAAAAATATCTTGATTCAATATTACGAAGGTGTTGGACTTCAATTTTTTGCATTTTTCACAAATTTTTGAAAAAAATGAAATTTGTGTATGTTAGTCGTCAATTACGGAGTATTTTGAGTACGACATGAAAATTGAGTGTTTTTCTTGTGTTAGACTTCAAATTTAACATTTTAAAAAAAAATATCATAATTGATTTTTTCGAGGTGTTAAACTTCAGTTTTTGCATTTTTAAGAAAATTTAAAAAAAAATGAATTTTGTGTGTGTTAGTCTTCAATTACGGAGTATTTTGAGTACGGCACAAAAATTGAGTATTTTGCTTTTGTTACACTTCGATTTTAATATTTTTTGAAAAAATATCTGGATTGAATTTTTTGAAGGTTTTAGACTTCGATTTTTGCATTTTCAACAAATGTTTGAAAAAAAATTCAATTTGTGGATGTTAGTCTTCAATTACGGAGTATTTTGAGTACGACATGAAAATTGAGTATTTTGCTACACTTCAATTTTAACATTTAAAAAAAATATCATTATTGAATTTTTTTGAAGGTGTTAGACTTCTGTAATTGCATTTTTATGAAATTTTTTAAAAAAATGAATTTTTTGTGTGTAAGTCTACAATTACGGAGTATTATGAGTACGGCACAAAATTGAGTATTTTGCTTTTGTTACACTTCAATTTTAACATTTTTTAAAAAAATATCTTGACTGAATATTACGAAGGTGTTTGACTTTAATTTTTGCATTTTTAACAAATTTTTGAAAAAATTGAAATTTGTGTATGTAAGTCTTCATTTACGAAGTATTTTGAATACGACATGAAAATTGAGTACTTTACTTGTGCTACACTTCAATTTTAACATTTTAAAAAATATATCATTATGAAATTTTTTGAAGGTGTTAGACTTTTGTTTTTGCATTTTTAAGAAATTATTAAAAAAAATGAAATTTGTATGTGTTAGTCTTCAATTACGGAGTATTTTTAGTACGTCGTGAAAGTTGAATATTTTTCTTGTATTACCTTTCAATTTTACCATTTTAAAAAATATATATCATCATCGAATTTTTTGAAGGCGTTAGACTTCTGATTTTGCATTTTTAAGAATTATTAGAAAAAATTGAAACTTGTGTGTGTTAGTCTTCAATTACGGAGTATTTTGAGTATGACATGAAAATTGAGTATTTTGCTTGTGTTAGACTTCAATTTTAACATTTTTTAAAGAAAATATCATAATTGATTTTTTTTAATGTGTTACACTTCTATTTTAAGATTTTTAAGGACTTTTTGAAAAAAATTAAACTTGTGTGTATTAATCTTTAATTACGGAGTATTTTGAGTACGACATGAAAATTGAGTATTTTGCTTGTGTTGGACTCCAATTTTCACATTTGAAAAAAAAAATATCATAATTGAATTTTTCGAAGTTGTTAAACTTCTGTTTTTGCATTTTTAAGAAATTTTTAAAAAAAATGATTTTTGTGTGTGTTAGTCTTCAATTACGGAGTATTTTGAGTATGGCACGAAAATTCAGTATTTTCCTTTTGTTACATTTCAATATTAACATTTTTTGTAAAAATATCATAATTGAATTTTTCGAAGGTGTTAGACTTCAATTTTTGCATTTTTAATAAATTTTTGAAAAAAATGAAATTTGTGTATGTTATTCTTCAATTACGGAGTATTTTGAGTACGGCACGAAAATTGAGTATTTTGCTTTTGTTACACTTCAATTTTTACATTTTTTTTAAAAAATATTTTGATTCAATATTACGAAGGTGTTGGAATTCAATTTTTGCATTTTTAACAAATTTTTGAAAAAAATGAAATTTGTGTATGTCAGTCTTCAATTACTGAGTATTTTGAGTACGACATGAATATTGAGTACTTTGCTTGTGCAACACTTCAATTTTAACATTTTTTAAAATATATCATTATTAAATTTTTTGAAGGTGTTAGACTTCTGTTTTCGCATTTTTAATAATTTTTAAAAAAAAATGAAATTTGTATGTGTTAGTCTTCAATTACGGCGTATTTTGAGTACGTCGTGAAAACTGAATATTTTACTTGTATTTCCTTTCAATTTTAACATTTTTTTTAAAAAAATATCATGATTGAATTTTTAGAAGGAGTAAGACTTCTGTGTTTACATTTTTAAGAAATTTTTGAGAAAATTGAAACTTGTGTGTGTTAGTCTTCAATTACGGAGTATTTTGAGTACGACATGAAAATTGAGTATTTTGCTTCTGTTAGACTTCAATTTTAACATTTTTTTAAAAAAATATCATAATTGATTTTTTTGAAGGTGTGTTACTTCAGTATTTGCATTTTTCAGAAATTTAAAAAAAAATGAATTTTGTGTGTGCTAGTCTTCAATTACGGAGTATTTTGAGTACGGCAAAAAAATTGAGTATTTTGCTTTTGTTACACTTCAATTTTAATATTTTTGGAAAAAATATCTTGATTGAATTTTTTGAAGGTTGACTTCAATTTTTGCATTTTTAACAAATTTTTTAAAAAAATGAAATTTGTGTGTGTTAGTCTTCAATTACGGAGTATTTTGAGTACGGCACGAAAATTGAGTATTTTTTGCTTTTGTTACACTTCAATTTTTACATTTTTTTAAAAAATATCTTGATTCAATATTACGAAGGTGTTGGACTTAAATTTTAACATTTTTTTTAAAAAATATCATAATTGATTTTTTTGAAGGTGTTAAACTTCAGTTTTTGCATTTTTAAAAAAATTTTAAAAAAAATGAATTTTGTGTGTGTTAGTCTTCAATTACGGAGTATTTTGAGTACGGCACAAAAATTGAGTATTTTGCTTTTGTTACACTTCAATTTTAATATTTTTTGAAAAAATATCTTGATTGAATTTTTTGAAGGTTTTAGACTTCAATTTTTGCATTTTTAACAAATTTTTGAAAAAAATGAAATTTGTGTATGTTAGTCTTCAATTACGGAGTATTTTGAGTACGACGTGAAAATTGAGTACTTTGCTCGTGCTACACTTCAATTTTAACATTTTTAAAAAATATCATTATTAAATTTGTTGAAGGTGCATTACTTCTGTTTTCGCATTTTTAAGAAATTTTTAAAAAAATGAAATTTGTATGTGTTAGTCTTCAATTACGGAGTATTTTGAGTACGTCGTGAAAATTGAATATTTTTCTTGTATTACCTTGCAATTTTAACATTTTTTCAAAAAATATATCATTATTGAATTTTTTGAAGGAGTTAGACTTCTGTGTTTATATTTTTATGAATTTTTTAAAAAAATTGAAACTTGTGTGTGTTAGTCTTCAATTACGGAGTATTTTGAGTAAGACATGGAAATTGAGTGTTTTCCTTGTGTTAGACTTCAATTTTAACATTTAAAAAAACAATATCATAATTGATTTTTTTCGAGGTGTTAAACTTCAGTTTTTGCATTGTTAAGAAAATTTAAAAAAAAATGAATTTTGTGTGTGTTAGTCTTCAATTAAGGAGTATTTTGAGTACGGCACAAAAATTGAGTATTTTGCTTTTGGTACACTTCAATTTTAATATTTTTAGAAAAAATATCTGGATTGAATTTTTTGAAGGTTTTAGACTTCAATTTTTGCATTTTTAACAATTTTTTGAAAAAAAAAATCAATTTGTGGATGTTAGTCTTCAATTACGGATTATTTTGAGTACGACATGAAAATTGAGTATTTTGCTTGTGTTACACTTTAATTTTAACATTTAAAAAAAATGTCATTAATGAATTTTTTGAAGGTGTTAGACTTCAGTTTTTGCATTTTTAAGAAAATTAAAAAAAAAATGAATTTTGTGTGTGTTAGTCTTCAATTACGGAGTATTTTGAGTACGGCACGAAAATTGAGTATTTTGCTTTTGTTACACTTCAATTTTAACATTTTTTAAAAAAATATCTTGACTGAATATTACGAAGGTGTTAGACTTCAATTTTTTCATTTTTATCAAATTTTTGAAAAAAATGAAATTTGTGTATGTAAGTCTTCATTTACGGAGTATTTTGAATACGACATGAAAATTGAGTACTTTACTTGTGCTACACTTCAATTTTAACATTTTTAAAAAAATATCATTATGAAATTTTTTGAAGGTGTTAGACTTCTGTTTTTGCATTTTTGAGAAATTTTTTAAAAAAAATGAAATTTTTATGTGTTAGTCTTCAATTACGGAGTATTTTGAGTACGTCGTGAAAATTGAATATTTTTCTTGTATTACCTTTCAATTTTAACATTTTAAAAAAAAAATATCATCATTGAATTTTTTTGAAGGCGTTAGACTTCTGATTTTGCATTTTTAAGAATTATTAGAAAAAATTGAAACTTGTGTGTGTTAGTCTTCAATTACGGAGTATTTTGAGTACGACTTGAAAATTGAGTATTTTGCTTGTGTGAGACTTCAATTTTAACATTTTAAAAAAAATATATCATAATTGATTTTTTTTAAGGTGTTAGACTTCTGTTTTAGCATTTTTTAAGGAATTTTTGAAAAAAATTAAACTTGTGTGTATTAATCTTTAATTACGGAGTATTTTGAGTACGACATGAAAATTGAGTATTTTGCTTGTGTTGGACTCCAATTTTCAAATTTAAAAAAAAAATATCATAATTGAATTTTTCGAAGGTGTTAAACTTCTGTTTTTGCATTTTAAAGAATTTATTTAAAAAAATGATTTTTGTGAGTGTTAGTCTTCAATTACGTAGTATTTTGAGTATGGCACGAAAATTCAGTATTTTCCTTTTGTTACATTTCAATATTATCATTTTTTGTAAAAATATCGTAATTGAATTTTTCGAAGGTGTTAGACTTCAATTTTGGCATTTTTAACAAATTTTTGAAAAAAATGAAATTTGTGTATGTTATTCTTCAATTACGGAGTATTTTGAGTACGGCACGAAAATTGAGTATTTTGCTTTTGTTACACTTCAATTTTTATATTTTTTTAAAAAATATCTTGATTCAATGTTACGAAGGTGTTGGACTTCAATTTTTGCATTTTTAACAATTTTTTGAAAAAAATGAAATTTGTGTATGTTAGTCTTCAATTACGGAGTATTTTGAGTACGACATGAAAATTGAGTACTTTGCTTGTGCTACACTTCAATTTTAACATTTTTAAAAATATATCATTATTAAATTTTTTGAAGGTGTTAGACTTCTGTTTTCGCATTTTTAATAAATTTAAAAAAAAAATGAAATTTGTATGTGTTAGTCTTCAATTACGGAGTATTTTGAATACGTCGTGAAAACTGAATATTTTTCTTGTATTACCTTTCAATTTTAATATTTTTTTAAAACAAATATCATGATTGAATTTTTAGAAGGAGTTAGACTTCTGTGTTTACATTTTTAAGAAATTTTTGAAAAAATTGAAACTTGTGTGTGTTAGTCTTCAATTACGGAGTATTTTGAGTACGACATGAAAATTGAGTATTTTGCCTGTGTTAGACTTCAATTTTAACATTTTTTCCAAAAAATATCATAATTGATTTTTTTCAAGGTGTTAAACTTCAGTTTTTGCATTTTTAAGAAATTTAAAAAAAAATGAATTTTGTGCGTGTTAGTCTTCAATTACGGAGTATTTTGAATACGGCACAAAAATTGAGTATTTTGCTTTGGTTACACTTCAATTTGAATATTTTTTTTTAAAATATCTTGATTGAATTTTTTGAAGGTTTTAGACTTCAATTTTTGCATTTTTAACAAATTTTTTAAAAAAATGAAATTTGTGTGTGTTAGTCTTCAATTACGGAGTATTTTGAGTACGACATGAAAATTGAGTATTTTGCTTGTGTTAGACTTCAATTTTAACATTTTTTTAAAAAATATCATAATTGATTTTTTTCAAGGTGTTAAACATCAGTTTTTGCATTTTTAAGAAATTTAAAAAAAAATGAATTTTGTGTGTGTTAGTCTTCAATTCCGGAGTATTTTGAGTACGGCACAAAAATTGAGTATTTTGCTTTTGTTACACTTCAATTTTAATATTTTTTTTAAAAATATCTTGATTGAATTTTTTTAAGGTTTTAGACTTCAATTTTTGCATTTTTAACAAGTTTTTGAAAAAAATGAAATTTGTGTATGTTATTCTTCATTTACGGAGTATTTTGAGTACGGCAAGAAAATTGAGTATTGTGCTTTTTGTTACACTTCAATTTTTACATTTTTTTTTAAATATCTTGATTCAATATTACGAAGGTGTTGGACTTCAATTTTTACATTTTTAACAAATTTTTGAAAAAAATGAAATTTGTGTATGTTAGTCTCCAATTAAGGAGTATTTTGAGTACGACATGAAAATTGAGTACTTTGCTTGTGCTACACTTCAATTTTAACATTTTTTAAAATATATCATTATTAAATTTTTTGAAGGTGTTAGACTTCTGTATTCGCATTTTTAATAAATTTTAAGAAAAAATGAAATTTGTATGTGTTAGTCTTCAATTACGGAGTATTTTGAGTACGTCGTGAAAACTGAATATTTTTCTTGTATTAGGTTTCAATTTTAACAGTTTTTAAAAAAAAAAATATCATCATTGAATTTTTAGAAGGAGTTAGACTTCTGTGTTTACATTTTTAATAAATTTTTGAAAAAATTGAAACTTGTGTGTGTTTGTCTTCAATTACAGAGTTTTTTTGAGTATGACATGAAAATTGAGTATTTTGCTTGTGTCAGACTTCAATTTTAACATTTTTAAAAATAAATATCATAATTGATTTTTTTCATGGTGTTAAACTTCAGTTTTTGCATTTTTAAGAAATTTTTAAAAAAAATGATTTTTTTGTGTGTTAGTCTTCAATTACGGAGTATTTTGAGTACGGCAAAAAAATTGAGTATTTTGCTCTTGTTACACTTCAATTTTAATATTTTTTGAAAAATTGTCTTGATTGAATTTTTTGAAGGTTTTATACTTCAATTTTTGCATTTTTAACAAATTTTAATAAAAAATGAAATTTGTGTGTGTTAGTCTTCAATTACGGAGTATTTTGAGTACGGCACGAAAATTGAGTATTTTTTGCTTTTGTTACACTTCAATTTTTACATTTTTTTTAAAAATATCTTGATTCAATATTACGAAGGTGTTGGACTTCAATTTTTGCATTTTTAACAAATTTTTGAAAAAAATGAAATTTGTGTATGTTAGTCTTCAATTACGGAGTATTTTGAGTACGACATGAAAATTGAGTACTTTTCTTGTGCTACACTTAAATTTTAACATTTTAAAAAAATATCATTATTAAATTTTTTGAAGGTGTTAGACTTCTATTTTCGCATTTTTATGAAATTTTTAAAAAAAATGAAATTTGTATGTGTTAGTCTTCAATTACGGAGTATTTTGAGTACGTCGTGAAAATTGAATATTTTTCTTGTATTACCTTTCAATTTTAACATTTTTTAAAAAATATATATCATCATTGAATTTTTTGATGGAGTTAGACTTCTGTGTTTACATTTTTAAGAAATTTTTTAAAAAATTGAAACTTGTGTGTGTTAGTCTTCAATTACGGAGTATTTTGAGTACGACTTGAAAATTGAGTGTTTTGCTTGTGTTAGACTTCAATTTTAACATTTTTAAAAACAAAATATCATAATTGATTTTTTTCGAGGTGTTAAACTTCAGTTTTTGCATTTTTAAGAAAATTAAAAAAAAAATGAATTTTGTTTGTGTTAGTCTTCAATTACGGAGTATTTTGAGTACGGAACAAAAATTGAGTATTTTTCTTTTGTTACACTTCAGTTTTAATATTTTTTTAAAAAATATCTTGATTGATTTTTTTTGAAGGTTTCAGACTTCAATTTTTGCATTTTTAACAATTTTTTGAAAAAAATGAAATTTGTGGATGTTAGTCTTCAATTACGGAGTATTTTGAGTGCGACATGAAAATTGAGTATTTTGCTTGTGTTACACTTCAATTTTAACATTTTAAAAAAATATCATTATTGATTTTTTTGAAGGTGTTAGACTTCAGTAATTGCATTTTTAAGAAATTTAAAAAAAAAAAAAAAAATTGTGTGTTAGTCTTCAATTACGGAGTATTTTGAGTACGGCCCGAAAATTTAGTATTTTGCTTTTGTTACACTTCAATTTTAACATTTTTTTTAAAAAATATCTTGATTGAATATTACGAAGGTGTTAGACTTCAATTTTTGCATTTTTAACAAATTTTATAAAAAAAAATGAAATTTGTGTGTGTTAGTCTTCAATTACGGAGTATTTTGAGTACGGCACGAAAATTGAGTATTTTGCTTTTGTTACACTTCAATTTTTATATTTTTTTAAAAAAATATCTTGATTCAATATTACGAAGGTGTTGGACTTCAATTTTTTGCATTTTTCACAAATTTTTGAAAAAAATGAAATTTGTCTATGTTAGTCGTCAATAACGGAGTATTTTGAGTACCACATGAAAATTGAGTACTTTGCTTGTGCTACACTTCAATTTTAACATTTTTTAAAATAAATCATTATTAAATTTTTTGAAGGTGTTAGACTTCTGTTTTCGCATTTTTAATAATTTTTTAAATAAAATGAAATTTGTATGTGTTAGTCTTCAATTACGGGGTATTTTGAGTACGTCGTGAAAACTGAATATTTTTCTTGTATTACCTTTCAATTTTAACATTTTTTTAAAAAAAATATCATGATTGAATTTTTAGAAGGAGTTAGATTTCTGTGATTACATTTTTAAGAAATTTTTGAAAAAATTGAAACTTGTGTTTGTTAGTCTTCAATTAATGAGTATTTTGAGTACGACATGAAAATTGAGTATTTTGCTTGTGTTAGACTTCAATTTTAACATTTTAAAAAAAAATATCATAATTGATTTTTTTCAAGGTGTTAAACTTCAATTTTTGCATTTTTAAGAAATTTTTAAAAAAAATGAATTTTGTGTGTGTTAGTCTTCAATTACGGAGTATTTTAAGTATGGCACAAAAATTGAGTATTTTTCTTTTGTTACACTTCAATTTTAATATTTTTTGAAAAAATATCTTGATTGAATTTTTTGTAGGTTTTAGACTTCAATTTTTGCATTTTTAACAAATTTTTGAAAAAAATGAAATTTGTGGATGCTAGTCTTCAATTACGGAGTATTTTGAGTACGACATGAAAATTGAGTATTTTACTTGTGTTACACTTCAATTTTAAAATTTTAAAAAAAATATCATTATTGAATTTTTTGAAGGTGTTAGACTTCTGTAATTGCATTTTTAAGAAATTTTTAAAAAAAATGATTTTTTTGTGTGTTGGTCTTCAATTTTTGAGTATTTTGAGTACGGCATGAAAATAGAGTATTTTGCTTTTGTTACACTTCAATTTTAACATTTTTTTAATAAATATCTTGATTGAATATTACGATTGTGTAAGACTTCAATTTTTGCATTTATAACAAATTTTTGAAAAAAATGAAATTTGTGTATGTTAGTCTTCAATTACAGAGTATTTTGAATACGGCATGAAAATTGAGTACTTTACTTGTGCCACACTTCAATTTTAACATTTTTAAAAAAATATCAATATTAAATTTTTTGAAGGTGTTAGACTTTTGTTTTTGCATTTTAAAGAAATTTTTAAAAAAAATGACATTTGTATGGGTTAGACTTCAATTACGGAGTATTTTGAGTACATCGTGAAAATTGAATATTTTTCTTGTATTACCTTTCAATTTTAACATTTTTAAAAAACATATCATCATTGAATATTTTGGAGGCGTTAGACTTCTGTTTTTGCATTTTTCAAAATTATTAGAAAAAATTGAAACTTGTGTGTGTTAGTCTTCAATTACGGAGTATTTTTAGTACGACTTGAAAATTGAGTATTTTTCTTGTGTTAGACTCAAAATTTAACATTTTTTAAAAAAAATATCATAATTGATTTTTTTTAAGGTGTTAGACTTCTGTTTTAGCATTTTTAAGGAATTTTTCAAAAAAATTAAAGTTGTGTATATTAATCTTTAATTACGGAGTATTTTGAGTTCGACAGGAAAATTGAGTATTTTGCTTGTGTTAGACTCCAATTTTCACATTTTAAAAAAAAAATATCATAATTGAATTTTTCGATGGTGTTAAACTTCTGTTTTTGCATTTTTAAGAAATTTTAAAAAAAAATGATTTTTGTGTGTGTTAGTCTTCAATTACGGAGTATTTGGAGTATGGCACGAAAATTCAGTATTTTGCTTTTCTTACACTTCAATATTAACATTTTTTGTAAAAATATGATAATTGAATTTTTCGAAGGTGTTAGACTTCAATTTTTGCATTTTTAACAAATTTTTGAAAAAAATGAAATTTGTGTATGTTATTCTTCAATTACGGAGTATTTTGAGTACGGAACGAAAATTGAGTATTTTGCTTTTGTTACACTTCAATTTTAACATTTTTTTAAAAAATATCTTGATTCAATATTACGAAGGTGTTGGACTTCAATTTTTGCATTTTTAACAAAGTTTTGAAAAAAATGAAATTTGTGCATGTTAGTCTTCAATTACGGAGTATTTGAGTATTGAGTACTTTGCTTGTGCTACACTTCAATTTTAACATTTTTCAAAATATATCATTATTAAATTTTTTGAAGGTGTTAGACTTCTGTTTTCGCATTTTTAATAAATTTTTTAAAAAAATGAAATTTGTATGTGTTAGTCTTCAATTACGGAGTATTTTGAGTACGTCGTGAAAACTGAATATTTTTCTTGTATTACCTTTCAATTTTAACATTTTAAAAAAAAAATATCATCATTGAATTTTTTGAAGGAGTTAGACTTCTGTGTTTACATTTTTAAGAAATTTTTGAAAAAATAGAAACATGTGTGTGTTAGTCTTCAATTACGGAGTATTTTGAGTACGACATGAAAATTGAATATTTTGCTTGTGTTGGACTTCAATTTTAACATTTTTTAAAAAAAATATCATAATAGATTTTTTTCAAGGTGTTAAACTTCAGTTTTTGCATATTTAAGAATTTAAAAAAAAAATGAATTTTGTGTGTGTTAGTCTTCAATTACGGAGTATTTTGAGTACGGCACAATAATTGAGTATTTTGCTTTTATTACACTTCAATTTTAATATTTTTTGAAAAACTATCTTCATTGAATTTTTTGAAGGTTTTAGACTTCAATTTTTGAATTTTTAACAAATTTTTAAAAAAAATGAAATTTGTGTGTGTTAGTCTTCAATTACGGAGTATTTTGAGTACGGCACGAAAATTGAGTATTTTTTTCCTTTTGTTACACTTCAATTTTTACATTTTTTTTAAAAATATCTTGATTCAATATTACGAAGGTGTTGGACTTCAATTTTTCCATTTTTAACAAATTTTTGAAAAAAATGAAATTTGTGTATGTTAGTCTTCAATTACGGAGTATTTTGAGTACGACATGAAAATTGAATACTTTGCTTGTGCAACACTTCAATTTTAACATTTTTTGAAAAATATAATTATTAAATTTTTTTAAGGTGTTAGACTTCTATTTTCGCATTTTTAAGAAATTTTAAAAAAAAATGAAATTTGTATGTGTTAGTCTTCAATTACGGAGTATTTCGAGTACGTCGTGAAAAATATCATCATTGATTTTTTTGAAGGAGTTAGACTTCTGTGTTTACATTTTTAAGAAATTTTTTTAAAAATTGAAACTTGTGTGTGTTAGTCTTCAATTACGGAGTATTTTGAGTACGACATGAAAATTGAGTGTTTTGCTTGTGTTAGACTTCAATTTTAACATTTTTTAAAAAAAATATCATAACTGATTTTTTTCGAGGTGTTAAACTTCAGTTTTTTCATTTTTAAGAAAATTTTAAAAAAATTGAATTTTGTGTGTGTTAGTCTTCAATTACGGAGTATTTTGAGTACGGCACAAAAATTGAGTATTTTGCTTTTGTTACACTTCAATTTTAATGTTTTTTGAAAAAATATCTTGATTGAATTTTTTGAAGGATTTAGACTTCAATTTTTGCATTTTGAACAAATTTTTGAAAAAAATGAAATTTGTGGACGTTAGTCTTCAATTACGGAGTATTTTGAGTACCACATGATAATTGAGTATTTTGCTTGTGTTACACTTCAATTTTAACATTTTAAAAAAAATATCATTATTGATTTTTTGAAGGTGTAAGACTTCTGTAATTGCATTTTTAAGAAATTTAAAAAAAAGAATTTTTTGTGTGTAAGTATTCAATTACGGAGTATTTTGAGTACGGCACAAAAATTGAGTATTTTGCTTTTGTTACACTTCAATTTTGACATTTTTTTTTAAAATATCTTGATTGAATATTACGATGGTGTTAGACTTCAATTTTTGCATTTTTAACAAATTTTTTAAAAAATGAAATTTGTGAATGTTAGTCTTCAATTACGATGTACTTTGAATACGACATGAAAATTGAGTACTTTCTTTGTGCTACACTTCAATTTTAACATTTTTAAAAAAATATCATTATTAAATTTTTTGAAGGTGTTAGACTTCTGTTTTTGTATTTTGAAGAAATTTTTAAAAAAAATGAAATTTGTATGTGTTAGTCTTCAATTACGGAGTATTTTGAGTACGTCGTGAAAATTGAATATTTTTCTTGTATTACCTTTCAATTTTAACATTTTTTAAAAAAAATATCAGCATTGAATTTTTTTGAAGGCGTTAGACTTATGTTTTTGCATTTTTAAGAATTATTAGAAAAAATTGAAACTTGTGTGTGTTAGTCTTCAATTACGGAGTATTTTGAGTACGACTTGAAAATTCAGTATTTTGCTTGTGTTAGACTTCAATTTTAACATTTTTAAAAAAATATATAATAATTGATTTTTTTTTTAAGGTGTTAGACTTCTATTTTAGCATTTTTAAGGAATTTTTGAAAAAAATTAAACATGTGTGTATTAATCTTTCATTACGGAGTATTTTGAGTACGACATGAAAATTGAGTATTTTGCTTGTGTTAGACTCCAATTTTCACATTTTAAAAAAAAAAAATCATAATTGAATTTTTCGAAGGTGTTAGACTTCTGTTTTTGCATTTTTAAGAAATTTTTAAAAAAAATTATTTTTGTATGTTTTAGTCTTCAATTTGGGAGTATTTTGAGTATGGCACGAAAATTCAGTATTTTGCTTTTGTTACACTTCAATATTAACATTTTTTGTAAAAATATCATAATTGAATTTTTCGAAGGTGTTAGACTTCAATTTTTGCATTTTTAACAAATTTTTGAAAAAAATGAAATTCGTGTATGTTATTCTTGAATTATGGACAATTTTGAGTACGACATGAAAATTGAGTATTTTGCTTGTGTTACACTTCAATTTTAAGATTTTTAAAAAAATACCATTATGGAATTTTTTGAAGGTCCTAGACTTCTATTTTTGTATTTTAAAAAAAAAATGGAAAAAATTGAAATTTGTGTATGTTAGTCTTCAATTACGAAGTATTTCGAGTAAGACATGAAAATTGAGTACTTTGCTTGTGTTACATTTAAATTTTAACAATTTTTAAAAATATATCATAATTAATTTTTTTTGAAGATGTTAGATTACTGTTTTTGCACTTTTAAGAATTTTTTTAAAAAATTGAAACTTGTTTGTGTTATTCTTCAATTACGGAGTATTTTGAGTACGACATGAAAATTGAGTATTTTGCTTTTGTTACACTTCAATTTTAAAATTTTGAAAAAAAATATCAAAATGGAATATTTTGAAGCTGTTAGACTTCTGTTTTTGCATTTTTAAGAAAGTTTTGAAAAAATTGAAATTTGTGTATGTTAGTCTTCAACTACAGACTATTTTGAGTAAAAAATGAAAATTGAGTTTTTTGCTTGTGTTAGACTTCAATTTTAACATTTTATAAAAAAAATATCATAAATGATTTTTTTTAAGGTGTTAGACTTCTGTTTTAGCATTTTTAAGGAATTTTTGAAAAAAATTAAATTTCTGTGTGTTAATCTTTAATTACGGAGTATTTTGAGTACGACATGAAAGTTGAGTATTTTGCTTGTGTTTGACTCCAATTTTCACATTTTTTTAAAAAAAATATCATAATTGAATTTTTTGAAGGTGTTAAACTTCAGGTTTTGCATTTTTAAAAAAATGAATTTTGTGTGTGTTAGTCTCCAATTACGGAGTATTTTGAGTACGGAACATAAATTGAGTATTTTGCTTTTCTTACACTTCAATTTTAATATTTTTTCAAAAAATATCTTGATTGAATTTTTTGAAGGTTATAGACTTCAATATTTGCATTTTTAACAAATTTTTGAAAAAAATGAAATTTGTCGATGTTAGTCTTCAATTACTGAGTATTTTGAGTACGACATGAAAATTGAGTATTTTGCTTGTGTTACACTTCAATTTTAACATTTTAAAAAAAATATCATTATTGAATTTTTTTGAAGGTGTTAGACTTCTGTTTTAGCATTTTTAAGGAATTTTTGAAAAAGATTAAACTTGTGTGTATTAATCTTTAATTAAGGAGTATTTTGAGTACGACATGAAAATTGAGTATTTTGCTTGTGTTAGACTCCAATTTTCATATTTTAAAAAAAAATATCATAATTGAATTTTTCGAAGGTGTTAAACTTATGTTTTTGCATTTTTAAGAAATTTTTTAAAAAAATGAATTTTGTGTGTGTTAGTCTTCAATTACGGAGTATTTTGAGTACGACACGAAAATTCAGTATTTAGCTTTTGTTACACTTCAATTTTATCATTTTATGTAGAAATATCATATTTGAATTTTTCGAAGGTGTTAGAATTCAATTTTTGCATTTATAACAAATTTTTGAAAAAAATGAAATTTGTGTATGTTATTCTTCAATTACGGAGTATTTTGAGTACGACATGAGAATTGAGTATTTTGCTTGTGTTACACTTCAATTTTAACATTTTTAAAAAAATACCATTATTGAATTTTTTGAAGGTCTTAGACTTCTGTTTTTGTATTTTTTTTTTAAATTTGGAAAAAATTGAAATTTGTGTATGTTAGTCTTCAATTACGATGTATTTCGAGTACGACGTGAAAATTGAGTATTTTTCTTGTATTACATTTCAATTTCAACATTTTTAAAAAATATATCATAATTAAATTTTTTTGAAAATATTAGATTACTGCTTTTTCATTTGTAAGAATTTTTTTTAAAAATTGAAACTTGTGTGTGTTATTCTTCAATTATGAACTATTTTGAGTACGACGTGAAAATTGAGTATTTTCCTTTTGTTACACTTCAATTTTAACATTTTTAAAAAAAATATCATAATTGTATATTTTGAAGGTGTTAGACTTCTGTTTTTGCATTTTTAAGAAAGTTTTGAAAAAATTTAAATTTGTGTGTGTTAATCTTCAATTACGGACTATTTTGAGTACGAAATGAAAATTGAGTTTTTTGCTTGTGTTTTAGCATTTTTAAAAAATTCAGTATTTTTAAGAAATTTTTAAAAAAAATTAATTTTGTGTGTGTTTGTCTTCAGTTACGGATTATTTTGTGTACGGCACGAAAATTCAGTATTTTTCTTTTGTTACACTTCACTTTTGGCATTTTTTTTCAATTTTTTTGAAAAAACATATATTCGCATGTGTAAGTCTTCAATTCTGGAGTTTTTTTTTTTACAAAAACTAGAGAATTAATTATTTTTCTCGTTCTAGATATAAATATTGGAAATGTTTTGAAAATCACGATAATTGATATTTTTGAAGGTATTAAACTTCATTTTTTTTTTTCAACTTTTTTGAAAAAAAAAAATAGAAATTTGTATTTGTTAGTCTTCAATTTTGGAGCCTTTTATAGAAAAACAAGAAAAATAAGTATTTTTCTCGTTCCAAATAAAACTGTAGGCAATGCAATATTTGGATGATGGAAGGAACATAAAACAGCTGCTAGATCCAACTCTAAAAGGTTTTCATGGAGCTCAACTAGAAACCATATGTGAAGTGATCAATAAATGTGTGCATCCGGACTCAAAGAACCGACCCACAATGTGTGAAATAAGTTATAACTACAAAATTGCGATCTACAATAGACATCAGTCCGGATGCTGCTAACCCTAGCCCTAGACTCTCTCCACTATGGTGGGCAGAGCTCGAGATTTTATCCTCTGAAGATTGCTAGTGTTTTAAAATGTTTGTACTTTTGAATTGGTCAACACGATCTTGTGATACGTCACCTAAAATAATAGGTGTACACAATAGCATAAAAAAAATTAAGAAATAGTAGACATATTTGAACATTTACCGCTCGTGCACTTTGCTGTGCCGGCACGTGACGTGAATCGTCTCTAGCACTTCAAAATATATTATTTTCTCAATATGCACAAAAGTATTTTCATTCATTATTACTATTAACTAGTATAATACCCCCGACTTCACTACGGACTTTTTAATTGTTTTTATTTTTATTGTAATTATCCTGATAAAACATGTTACAAAAATTAATTATTCAAACTTATTAATCTTAATACTCATTTGTAAATATGTAACAATATATATCCAATCAAGTATATACAATAAAGAAAGATCATAGTAAATTTGAGCCATAAGGAGATGTGATTCACCGTTCACGTACAATTCAAATAAATCATGCACCCCTTTTGTCAAGCTTTCGCTGACAATTTATTTTATATTATTACATATACTTGTCTTTTTCTTATATTAGTTCATGCTTGCTACAAGATTAATTACATTTGCAATATAAAAATATGGTTTAAATTTGTAATTATCTCATCGCTTTGTTTTCCTTAATTACTCAACGTCATATTAAGGACATGTACTTACAAATGTGATAGCTATAGAATTCTTCTATTTTCATTATCTGTAAAATAATTTCCACGCAATTGAAAAAAAATTGAGAAATATAACATGAGGAACATTTCAAATGGTAAACAAATTAAAAATATACACGAATTAAAAAAAAAAATAAGAAATATATGATGTTTTTTTATGTGCAAAGTATATTTCATATGTTTCTACTGTACCCCCTCTAAAATCAGAAAATTTCAAAATTTATCTCACAAAAACTGAATATATCAAATATACCCCTCCAAAATATGAAAATTGCTAAAATAACCATCTAAAATCTAAAAATATTGAACACCCATCTAAAATATTACAAATTTAATAATACTAATATGAAACCTGAAAATATCAAACATACGTACCCATCTAAAATATGAATATTGACAATTATACTTTTAAAATCTGAAAATATCAAAAATTCCTCTATTAAAACCTGAAAATACCAAATATTTCCCTATAAGATCTGAAGATTCTGGAAACACCCGTCCAAATATCGAACATACCAATCTAAAATCTTTCAAATTTAATATTACCCTCATGAAACCTGAAAAAGATCAAACACACTCATCTAAAATGTGAATATTTAAAATACACTTTTAAAATCTGAAAATATAAAAAATGCCTCTATTAAAACCTGAAAATACCAAAAATTCCCCTATAAAATCTGAAGATTTTGAAAACACCGGTCCAAAATTCGAAAGTTTCAAGAATACCCTTGAAAAACCTAAAAATATCAAATAAACCCCTCTAAAATCTGAAAATATCAAACTTACCCATCTAAAATCTTACAAATTTAATATTACCCTCATGAAACCTGAAAAAGATCAAACACGCCCATCTAAAATCTGAAAGTTTCATAAATACACTTGTAAAACCTGAAAATATCAAATATACCCAGCTAAAATATGAACTTTTTTTGAAAAAACAATTTAAAATATGAAAAGTATCGAATATACCCCTGATCCAAAATCTGAAATTACCATGTATGATTATAAAATTTCAAATTACCATGTATACCGCTACAAAATCGGAATTATTATGCATACACCTATAAAAACTTAAGTACGACATATACCCCAAAAAATCTGAAATTATCATGCATACCTCTCAAAAAAATTAAATTATCATATATGCCCCAATAAAATCAAAAAATATTACATAAAAGATTTAATTAAGATTACCTACACCTTAAGATTGCAGAATTGGGACAGAAAGTTCTCGTGAAATTCCATAGCAAATCAGAACCATGAAAGAGAAGATCATAATGTATTGTAAGCATCTATTAAACTATTAAAATTAATGTTTTTAATATATTAATTAATAATATTATGTATAATTTAAGGGCAGGATAATTATGTTAAATGTGTATGTAAAATAGAATTATCTAGAATATGTGTCTAAAATGGATGTTTATTAAATAAATAGGTGTCTATTAAATAAAATAGAAGTATCTAGATAAACCAAGAGTTGTATTGAGAGGGTGCATGTGATCTATAAATGCAACTCATCTAATATGTTTTGAGAGAGAGAAAATTTCCATGAAAAAGAGAGCAAAATTCTGTAAAAAAAAATTAGAGTAAGGAGTAGAGAAAATTATCTCACCCTTATCTCGAAATATTGTATCTATTATCAATTAAATATTGTATCCATCTATTATTAATTGTGCATCTTTTGATGTTTGTATTTATCTATCTATCTATTTGTGTGTATCTTTTGGAGAAGTGTATCCTCCTTTATCCAATAAAAAGAATCTTCGGTGTGATATTATCTCTCTGTCCAGCGTGGCCTTTGTTCATTTCCTTCATTTTTTTCAACTTGTTTTGTTAATTATCTCCCAACTCAAACACCACAAATATTCTCCAATATCAAATCAACAAATAAAATCCAAAATCCCAGCATAAACGAGAAAAGGAAAATTAAATGAACGAAAATTACAAATCAATATTCAAGTTTAAGTGTAGAAATAAATGAATAAAAAATGAATATCTCGCATC
This sequence comes from Luzula sylvatica, assembly GCA_946800325.1. NCBI lineage: Eukaryota > Viridiplantae > Streptophyta > Magnoliopsida > Poales > Juncaceae > Luzula > Luzula sylvatica. The sequence goes on from OX326958.1 coordinate 22,898,358, forward strand.
AGCCAAGAGCTTTAATTGAATTGGATTGACAATGCTTCTATTATATACTGACAAATTTATACATACATTCTTGTATTTTATTTATAAATGGGTGAACTCAAAAAGCTGAAAAAATTCAAACAAATGCCAACGATTAAAATACTCTTTCTAACATACTAACCTGTAATAATTATAAATCACGAAATTCCCAGAAAAACACGAAATCTATAAGAATAATCGAAAATAGTTGCTTTAAGAAAGAATTATAAATCACCATTCGAAACCGAGAATTACTATCCAAATTTCACCAGAAATTAGAGTAAGAATATCGTAAATTACCATGTCTGATTGGGGGAGGCGGGGAGGAAAACAGGGATGAGAAACCCTCTGAGGAAATGCCGATGCGATGAGAAACCTATGTCTAATTGGACGAGGTTAAGGAAGTCTAGAAGAACCGCGATGAGAAACCCTCTGAGAAGAACGGCAATTTTGAGGAGAACGGCGATGAGAGAGTGTCTTCTTGTGTATGTAGGAGATGGGAAGAGATGGGAAAAATTCTGTAGGCATGAAGCATGATGAAGAGTATACCTTCTTCTTTTGTGAGAGACGTAATGAAAGAGATGGACGTCTACTTTCGTGGAAAATTTAATTAGAGTTTAGCGAGTATTTGGAATCCGATATAATATACTTGGGTAAAAAAAAATGACGTGGCACCGTGATATTGGAGAAAAGTGTTTGTAAAATATATTAGTAGAATTAATACTTTTACTAAATATATTATAATATAACAAAAAAATGAGCCGTACTTTATGACAAGAATCAACCATATCACGCAGACATGCTCCTCTAGTCTAAAGGTGGGACATCCCGGCGGAGAACCGTGAACCCATGGGCTGATACGGGTCGGGTCGTCTAAGCCAATTCGACCCGCAACACACTCAACAACGTCATCATAAGTCGATTCCCGCCCCCTTCACATTTTCAAACAAAATAAAGAAAAAGTGAGTTTTGGATAATCCACCATATGATGAATTGCAGATAACTAATAAATTCAAAAACTCATGTACAATTGCAAATGCATCCTGTGTGGATTTGCCAAGTCCTTGAAATATACTATCTATAGTTTCAAGAAATCAGAAACAAGTATATATACAAAAAAATTGAATTTGGAATGTTTAGCTTACAAAAGGGACATATTGCAAATGATCTCTTGGGAGCTATTAATGTACCTGAAAATAAATAGGAACATTTCATACAGTGACCATGTCTTGAAAAAGAATTTGAAAAGTAACCCTGTTTTGTAAAATATTTCAAAATTAATCCAAATCTGATTTTAAAAACTGATTTTTTAACCAGTTCAATTAATTAAGTTAATCAATCTTAATTTAACAAATTTCAAAAAACACCGGGTTTTAAAAATCAGGTGTACTATTCCTATAATTTAATTGATATTTGCCTCACAATTTTACCCCTAAATTAATATATTTTAGTTAACATGATAAATATCATATATCATCTAATTAACAAAAAAAATTACATAACAAGTATTCATCTTTTACATAACAACTATTCATTTGAATTTGTCAATTTTTAATTAATATTAATTATTTTTTAATCATTTAATTTTGTAATTATTGCATGTGTTAATTAGAACATATAAATTGTAATGGTGAAATTAGGATAAGGATGGGCCAAGGGGTATGTGTAACCATTACACGGTTACATAACGGCTTCCGTCTGGACAGAACATACCTTTCGTTCAGACGGAACATGCTCTGGAACTGAGTTTACTATGTTCAATCATATTGAACACAAACTCGTGTGCTTCCGTCTGGACGGAACTAAACTTCCGTTCAGACGGACCGACCGTTCAGATGGAACAAAACCTAGATCTGAGTTTAATATGTTCAATCGTATTGAACACAAAGTCGAGTGCTTTCGTTTGGACGGAACAAAACTTCCTTTCAGACATAATTTCGTGGTTTTCCTCTAAAATTATAATAATTGAAGACTAACACATGCAAATTTCTCTTTTTTCAAAAAAGTTTTTAAAAAAATGGAAAAAATGAAGTCTAACACCTTCAAAAATATCAGTTATCATGATTTTCAAAATATTTCCAATGTTTCTATCTACAACAAGAAAAATACTTAATTTTCTTGTTTTTCTAAAAAAAACTCCAAAATTTAAGACTCACACATGCGAATTTCTATTTTTTTTGTTCAAAAAAGTTGGAAAAAAAAAATGAAATCTAACACCTTCAAAAAAGTTGAAAAAAAAAAAAAAATGAAGTCTTAACACAAGAAAGTTATATTTTTTTTCAAAACTCCGCAGAAATGCAAAAATTGAAGTACACATTCAAAAAATATATTATTCTCTATTTCTAAAAATTGTCAAAATTTAAATCTAACATAACCAAAATACTTAATTTTCATGTTGTCCTAAAAAACTCTTCAATTGAAGACCATTACAAGAAAATTTCTTATTTTTAAAAAAATTCCGAAGTAAGTAGAAAACCCTAGATCAGCCGTGCGATCACCCTTGAATTCGTGTCACCAATGAAACCAGTGGATTCGGATCTCCGCCTAATAACTTACATAACCTTTTTGGAATATTGTGAAGAGGGATCTGTCGATGATCATTAGTAATCTGAAGACCTTAGTAATCTTAAGCCAGTGGTGTTTCTGAAGCCGGTGATGTTTGTGAATCCAAATAGAGGATCCAAGGTGCTGAGAGTTTGGGATCTTTGGGCACTCACCGTCTCATGGTCGGCCTCCATCAAGATCGTATGTGTAAATCTGGATTTTTGTATTTTCATCTTCAGTAACAAGCCAATCGAAATTGGCATCATCAATATTTAGGATAGAAATTTGCATTTCTACATCGTGATGCTGAAAATTGAAGCTTGACGATCGCGGCGGAAAGTAATCAAACTATAATCTTTGTTAAAACCACTAACTAAGACTTCTGAATTTGCCAAATCATGTAAATCTTCGAATTGTTTGATGTGCTTTTAAGGTAGTTAATTGTCCATTATCAATTTTCTTCTCTTGGTGATCTTTACCTCCTTATTTTTTTTCATTTCAGTCCATTATAATTACAAAATTACAATTCAATCCTTAAAAGCAAGTTCTTTACTTTTATACAGGGGCACACGAGCCTGAAACGGATATCGATGCATCCTGCTTCACATATTGAAACGTTAGTATTGCTCACCCACACACACATTCTTTGTGTTTAATAGCAAATTGGTGCTCAATTATTCTCATTTGGGGTTTATTTTGGTACCTAACTGCAAATAGACTCTTAATTACGTTAATTTAGGTCTACACTCATACCTCATTTGTTGATTTGTCAATAAAAATATTATATTTTTGTGTCAATAGGCTTTTAGTCCAGTTGGTTCAGTGTAAGACACAAAAAATCATATATTGTGAAAGATTGTGTGTTTGAATTTCGTTTGCATCAATGGATGGAGAACCATCGAACCTTGTCAATTTACTCGTTTGTCAACGGATCATATCTCAGTTAGTTAAGTGTGAGACACAAAAAATATATATGTTCTAAGAGAATGCCGGTTCGGTTAATAAGCCCAAGCCCGAATTAATAATTATCAAGTTTAATTAGCCCAAATAATTTTAGGGAAATAATTATAGGGCAGGTTTTATTATAAAGAAAGTAATTTAGGAAATAAGTTTTGGACAAGTTTTATAATGTCTTGTAATGCAAGGATTAATTAGCCTATAAATAGGCCTTAGGTGTTTAGGAATTAATTACATTGAAAAGAATATCAAATATCAATTCAAAAAATACAAAAAAATTTGTAAGAGCTTATTAGAATTATAAGAGAGAGTTTTGTTTGTCATAAGTCCCTATTAGAAATTCATATTTAAATCTCGCAATACCAACAGGTTCAAGTTTTATTGACATCAATGAATTAAGGACATATGAGCTTTCAGAAATTATCAAGAAAAAAAAAGAAAAAAAAAAAAAAAAAAAAAATATATATATATATATATATATATATATATATATATATATATATATATATAGGGGGGCTTCTATAATATACCTTTTTCCTTATGATACACCATTTTCAAGGGTATTATGAGTAATTATTCATTTATGAATATTTAAGGTAAGATCTCAAGCATATTTATCAAATAATGTTTGATTAATTCGGAATTCTTTGTTGTTCATTTAAAAAAAATCTCCATAAAAGACAAATTTTGTGATACACCATTTGACAAATATAATTAATTGCAAAAATACTCAAAATACCCTTATAAAAGGGTGTATGATAGAATATGATCAATGGCCAACACTCTTGTTTGGCCAATGTCGGCCAACAACACATATTTCACTAAATCTAAATATTAAAATCGAATTTTAACCATACATATATGATTTATATCATTTGAGAATGTTGTTGATTCAATTTCATGAAAAATAAAAACTTCTATCATACTTATCTTAATACTTAAAAAATTGAACGGTAGGAAATAGTTACAACATGAATCATCATTAAATAAATTTTGAAATTCGATTTTTTTGGTTTGGATGTATTTTAAATCATATAGATAGGCTCAAGATGAATTTTTACTAAGTTTCGAGTTTTTCTTCATGGAAATGTATAAATTTACCGAAATTGACGGTTGTGAAATCAAAATTGTATAAAATTTATTCTACATCATATCTAAAAGATATAAAACATATTTATACGGTTAAGATTCGATTATAATATTTAGATTTAGTGTATTAAGCAATGTTTTAAATTGCGATATTGCGGTCCATTGCGGTCGGGTCTTTTTTGCAGCGGATTGCGTTTGCGGACGCAATTGCGGCGCAATAACCTTATTGCGGACAGTCGTTGCGATAAAAAAATTATGTAAAAATAATAGTTTGTTTAAATATATTTTTCACAATATTTTTTATCACCAATAATATCATAAAATTTTCTTTATAATTTTCTTCTAAAAAGAATAAAAAAGTTGATTGTCCATGAACTTTTTCAATGTAAATAATAGTTGATCATAAAATTTCCATTAAAATAGAAATTATACGGGATCTTTGGAATTGTATTTTGTTGAAGAATTTTTTGGCGACATCCTAAAAATATCAAAACACTATAACTCAAATTTTAAATCTAAACATAAATGAAATACAATGAAAATTACTAAATTCATACATTTATAGATGAAAATGACACATTTTAGAAGTTATATACTTTATGAGCATATTTTATCAAATATTTTGATAATAAAACATGGAAACTAAGTATTAAATAATCACAAAATTTATGTTATAATATTTATATTAAATAATTCTCGATAAAATTACTTTAACGTGTATTTTGTGTTTAATTTAGGGTAAAAGATAAAATTTCACAAATTCAAGCCCATCACTGCTTTCCTCTCTTCGAGACGAGCGATTTCGATATAAATTTCATGTAATTTGGTGGAAGGATGAGAAAATTACAACGATTTGAATATTATCCGCAATATCATCCGATATATCCGCAATATTACCGATATCTCGCCGATATCTCGCCGCAATTTCCGCAATATCGGAAAAACGCTATATGCCGCAATATTTCGTTGCGAAATTGCGATTCTAAATCCCAGGCCGCAATATCCGCAATATCGCCGCAATATCGCAGGCCGCAATTTTAAACACTGATATTAAGTGTTATTGGCCGACGTTGGTCAAACAAGAGTGTTGGCCATATATATATATATATATATATAATAACGTGAAATATTTAATTTATTTATGTATTTATTAATTTGTATTGAATAAAAAAATTATAAAAAAAAATCAAGAAGAGTATTTTTGTTCAAAAAAAAAAATTGGATATAATATTAAAGTTAATTTTTGTAGGGGATTTTGAAGAATTCAACTCAAATTCTAGGCGGTTTGAAGTAATTTAAAAATTGGAGGGTTTTTGTTGAATTCCAAAGTTTTTGAAGAATTTTCCTTTAAAATTTTAAAGCCTTTTGGGGTAATATCTAGTCCTTGAGATCTAGATAACAACAAAACAAGTTATCGAAAGAAAAGAAAAAATCCGTTATTTTTGTACACTTATTCTGATCCTTTTCAGTATTAAGTTAAAATGTTTAAAAATGTTTAAAAATGGTAAGCAAAAGCTTGAGTGCATTTTGTGTCACTCAAGAAATTATTGGTTTGAATTTTAGTAATATTAATTAATCAAATGAACCAATTTATTGAGTGCACTATATGTCACTAAAGAAATTATGAGTTTGAAGCCAATTAGTATCAGTTTTATTGATGATTTGGCTTTTTGTTTTTATTTTAATATTTTTTGTACTTTCTCGAGATGGTTATTTGTTAGGAGATGTCCCACATGTAAACAATTAGCAGGGTCAGTTACCGACGAAGAACAGCAATGCTGGTGATTGATACAAAAACTCGTTTTTTTTGTCTGATTGTTCACACATATTTTTAACTTCCTAACTTGTTTGGATATTGTAAAAATAATTCTTATCTTTTTGTAAACTCCAAAAAACATATCTAGCAAACTTTTATTTCCAAATACCCTCTGTGGATGATATTAAAAAAAAAATTGACCAAAATATCCTTTGATTTTCATATGTAATGATTAATTTTATTTTATTTCTCAATAATTTTAAGAAAAATTCATAAACATTTTTTAGCATGTAGTGATTTAAAAAAATGAAATTATTACGTATTGTGTTTATATAATTTTAATATTTCATTTAGTATTCATGAAAAACTAACATCAGATAATAATAAAATATACAATAATAAATAAACGCACTGAAAATATATTTAAAGAATATACATTTAAACATCAAGTATTTTATTTTAGTTCTCATTTTATTTTTTAATAGTTTCATGATTTTTTATTTTTAAATATTTGCAAGATGTTATTTTAATATTGTTGTTCATCTTATAAATATTTTGTGTAATTTTTTGAGGAAAAAATATAAAAGTCAAATATATAAAATTTATGAAATATTAAAATTATATAAATATAACATATAATAAATATTGTTTATTAATTATTATATGCTGCAAAAAAATTAGGATTTTTTTAAATTAATAAAAATAAATATTGTTTTTCAATTATTACATATGTAATTTTTAGGGTCTTTTACAATATAAAAAAATTTAAGGTGTTTTTTGAAAAATTTTCTTATTTAGTTGAGACAAAAAATATGAATGAACTTGGTCCACGATGGACCAAGGTTCATGTAACTTTTAGATTACTTGGTTTATATATACCATGTTAAAATGAAAAAGCAAAATTTTTTGACCATCTGATCAAGATCAAATGGCTCATATTAAAGTGATGATGTGGCCGTCTATAATGCAAGAATTTACTTAAAATTATATATATTAATTAATAATTAACAAATTAATATAGCACTGCTGTAATTTGGTTTATAAAAGTATTTCTCATTTCCAATTAAAGATATTGTAATTACTTCAATAATTAATAGTTCATACTTTTTATCATGATCATGTGTTTATATTACTTCCAAATAAAAATATTGTTATAATGTTGTGGTGACTATCATGAGCATGTGTTTATATTACATCCAAATAAAAATAGTGTAATAATGTTGTGGTGACGTGGAAGCATATTATCATTCAAATTTTTCTAACTTTATATATAAGAATAATTCAAATGAAAAATCAAATATTTTTGACCATTTGATCAAGATCAAATGACTCATATTAAAGTGATGATGTGGCCGTCTATAAATGCAAGAATTTCCTTAAAATTATATATATTAATTAATAATTAACAAATTAATATAGCACCGCTGTAATTTGGTTTATAAAAGTATTTCTCATTTCCAATTAAAGATATTGTAATTACTTCAATAATTAATAGTTCATACTTTTTATCATGATCATGTGTTTATATTACTTCCAAATAAAAATATTGTTATAATGTTGTGGTGACTATCATGATCATGTGTTTATATTACATCCCAACAAAAATAGTGTAATAATGTTGTGGTGACGTGGAAGCATATTATCATTCAAATTTTTCTAACTTTATATATAAGAATAATTAGTATAGTGGAATTGGATTATAGGTGGAGGAGAAAAAAGTTTGGAATTTTGATTTAGAAATATTTAAATAGTGTTTGATTAAAATTAAGATTTAGGATGAAAAATATATCAATTTATTTTCATCACTCACATAACGTAATTTATGCAAGATTTAGGATAAATTTACTCAATCAAACACATGTTCACAAAATTAACCATTCACATTATATTTTGTATAAAACTAAAATACATATAAATTAATGAAGAACACAACATTAAACATAAGCATACCAAAATGAAAATTTAGTCTAATACATAATTAAAATAACCATGTTTGCATAAAAATACAACAATAACTACTTTCAGAATATATATAATATAATCTTTAACTTCCAATTTGAACCTCCCAAATATATATTCTTTCCGAAATAATTACAACTACCAAATAACCAAAATGAAAATTTAGTCTAATACATAATTAAAATAACCATGTTTGCATAAAAATACAACAATAACTACTTTCAGAATATATATAATATAATCTTTAACTTCCAATTTGAACCTTCCAAATATATATTCTTTCCAAAATAATTACAACTACCAAATAACCATATTTGAATTAAAAAGAAGTATCTAATTACATGATAATTCCTAAAAAAATATATATATATACAATTTCATATTGAAGTTCCAACTCAATATAAAGTATGCTTAGTTTATGTGCTACAATATTTAGCAATGCTCACGTGCCGTGTTCTGATTCATCTACACAAAAGAACAAAATATACAATTCAAGAGGAATAAATTAAATTAGATGGTAGCCTTGCTCCGCTTCGGCTTATTATATTTTTTGTTCTTTTAATATTATTTTAAAGAAATGATGTTTATCACCAAATTTTTTGCTGATAGCTCTGTCAAGATTTTTGAAAATGTTATTATTATAACTACAATATATCATTACAAAGTACAATACACATTTTTTCTTCCAAAATATGCATCTATCACATAGTTTTTAGTTGTGTGTTATGCCTTTTATACGTATGATATTTTTTTCGGAAAATAATAGGTTTATACCTTCTGAAAATATATCTTTTAAGATGTATGATATACATTTTAGATATATACATTTTTTTTTAACGGGACAGACACATTTAAAAATATGTAACATGCTTTTTTATGTGTATATTTTCTGGTTGTGTGTTGTGCATTTTTTTTATTTCTATGATATATTTTCTTTAGTACTAAACATCTTCAATTTATATATTTTGAAATATATCTTTTTTGGTACACGATAGAACTATTTTTGTTATGCATTAAAGTACAAAACATATTTTTGTATTGTAATTATGCATCATACTTTGTTCATTAAATTCAATGATTAAGATGTTAATGGGTGTACAAAAACAGCTCCGCATAACATTTTCCATTTCATTTATGTCACATGTGTTTCCCTTATTTTTAGAGAATAAACTCGATTCACGATTTGGCTGGACCATTTTGGAAAATACTTATGGTGTACACAAACCAAGTTTAATTAATATGTTCTCTCTTATTTATAGTATATATTTTGACTTCAACCAAAAGAAAAATTAGTTGAGTCCCGGAATCAAACTCCGGCCCTCACGGATAGAAGGCAAGCAACATACCAACTGGCCTACTCAATATATGTGTTAAGTTTTCGTTTTTAACATATTTATATTTTGACGCCGCGTGTCAAATTGCTGTGGGTTTCATTAAATTTTTAGAAGAACAATTTTTTGCAATAACAGGGGATCGAACCCTGATTGGCACTATATCGTCCAAGAATTGGTACCACTATGCTAACATCAATTTGTGAAATGTCTTGAACATTTACATATACATACAAACTTACACGCGGACAGGTGTCAGTTTGATGTCCAATTCATGAAACTTTAAATATAGTATTATTAATGAGTGGTGAGACTAACATTAGGTATTGTGCATTAATAAATAATAAATACTGTAGGAACTAGATCGAACTTGTGCATCAGGTTGGAGTAAAGCAATAGCATCAATTGTTCGACTAATTCTTATAGATGATGTTCGGTAATCATGGAATAGCAAGGAATAGAGGATTAAATATGTTAATCCTTCTTATTCTTGCCGAACAAGATGAGAAAAACAAGGAATGAATAGACATATTAGTGGAATTGGGCTCATACAGGTAAAACATGAAATTGGACTATTCCATGAATTAAACATTTTTTGTGACAAAAATATCCTTACCTATTCCTCTTCTTGCTGACGTGGATTAAATGGTAAAATATTTTTTTATTTCTTCTCCCTCCCCATTTGCTTACGTGGATTAAATAATAATATATATTTTTTATATTTTTTCTCTTGGATTAAATGATAATATATATTTTATATCTTTTCCCTCCAACGAATAGTTCAAATGAAACAATAGTTTGAGCCGTTATTTTTTTTATTATGATGGTACTTGTTTTAATTAATTTAAATCATTCATCTTCATTTTATTATCATGATACTTGTTTTAAGCTTCTTAACTTGTTAAATTATGAACAAGGATAGTTTGGTCATTAGTTATTATTTATATCTTTTAAACCAATAATTGTATTCCATTAACATCACCGAACGCTATTGGAATAAAGTTGAATAGACACTATTTTCTATTCCTCTATTCTTCTACTCCTTGTGTTGCCGAACAAGCCCATAAGGAGCACCCATTGGTCCTAAATTAAGATTCAATAAATCCTCAATTAGACATAAATGTTCCAAAATGCACATTTATCCTCTAAAAAAAATAACATTGAGTGAAAACCATGTGCTCTTATCTCAGTAATGGATGATATCTGTCTTCAAGCTGGCGAGAGAAATAAAAGGAAGACTTACTCCTACGAGAACAAGAGCAGAGAAACTAGTTGTGCAAGAAAAATGATTTAACGGCCCTGAGCATATCAACGAGAGAGATGAAGAGACGTGAAAATTTGCTGGCGTTTTGGCGCCTTCTAATTACGAGAACAAGAGCAGAGAAACTAGTTGCACAAGAAAAAGGATTTAACAACTTTTAGGGCAGTTCAAGAAACAAATTAGGAGGACAGTGATTTAGCGCCTTCTAATTTTCCGGCATTTTGGCGCTCCAGGTTTTTGTAGAGTGGAAATTTGCGTCATCTCTGAATAGAAATGAAAGCCAGCAAAAGTTAATTCCACTTTCTAACCTACCAAACAAGGAATTTGGATTTTTCTGCATTACAAAATCTAATTCCCACTCAAATTTTGTACCCAAACAGACCCTAAATGTTTATGTATATATCTACCACACATTGGGTATTGTCTATTTAAGTATTTATGAAAAATATAATAACTGGGTCTGAATACTAAGAGATTAGGAAGAATTACTATTTAGCAATAGTGTTTATGTAGGTATTGATTAACAAATTAGAATTTTATTTTATATAATATACATGATAAGTATGTTAAATGTTAAATCATATTAGGTAATAAACAATGGACAGTGATTCATACATAAATATTATCAAAAAGTCTAGAGAGCAGGACATAAATTACCGAAAACTTACCGAAAGCTGATATGGACATGGGTCCCTTCTAATTACGCTCCTACGTAAGAAAGCCAAGTCTATCTAACAAAACGAAGAAAGCAATGATCACAGATAAGGTCGTCATTCTCCCCACAATTCCACTCCTTTCTACTTTCTAGTCTTTCTCTTCTTCTCCACATTTCGTCCCACCTTCACAACATCACAGCATCCATCGTGAGCTCAGCGAGACGACAGCCTCACACCCCGTCCAAAACCTCGTTTCTCTCGTCCTTCAACTTGTCGCCTCCCAAACTGCTAGCCGAGATTAACGATTTTTTCGCCTGCCGCCACAACCATTCTCTCCGCCGATCCGCTCGTGAGGATATTCTTCGTGCCGCTCGTGAATCACTCTCGATTTAAATGCTAGGTTTTTTTTCTTTCTTCCATGGATTATGGAATTAGAATTATGAATGATTTTATCCTAATTTTCCGAATTTAGTTTGATTTTATTCGAAGGCAACGAAGGTTCTGAATGAAACAAGTCTATGGTTGTTTGAAAAAACAAAGCACATAATTCCAAATGCAATATGAAATAAAGCCCCTGAATCATTGGAAATCACACACATTTTTTGTAATTGTAGTGAGGAGATTTGTGATTGGAAGTACACACACATATTTCTGGGCAGTATATAACAAGGGCGTGAGGAATTATTCTGGGAGTATTCTCTCTGACGGTATCTCAATTTTATGATCATGTGAATATTCATCATTCATGATTTATTTACTCTCATTGATGATTTTTTTTTTTTTTGTGACGACAAAAATATACGATTTTTTGAGAGATGGTGAAATATGAGAAATTACCTTCAAATATTCTCATCTCACTCCTACAACTAAAGCTACCGATCATGATGTAACTCCAAATGAGGTTTAATTCATTTTTTTTTTCATTTCAGATGCAATTCGAGCAGATAATAAGTGAAAGATGCGATGACGAGAGTTGGGTTATCGATTAAAGACAAATTGGTGATGGATTTTTGGACGATTGATTTGCGAGAAGCAACTTTGGACTAATACAATTTTGTTACCCAGAACAAATTTTATCAATTTAATTCTTTTACATGTAGTAAATTATATAAACTTGTTTGTTTGTTTGTTTGTTTGTATATGCATAGTTGTGGTCGTGGTCGTGTGAAGGCGTGTTGCTCAGACAGTTGAGTAATTGTTAGTTTGTATATCGTGTGAAATCAAGAAAAATAAAGAATACGGCCATTAATGGAAAGATATTAAGAAAAATAATAGAACTCCCTAGATAGAAAGAAGAGACCAATTGTTGTTTATTGCTGAGATGGCACACCAAGCAATTTGGTCTCCACGTGACATTTCGGTATAGTTTCGGTAAAATACTTCCTGCAGCATAGACTTTTTGTAAATATTATTGACGGTGGGTGTAGGAAAATAATTCCTTTTATATCGTGATTTCTTGCCTTTCTATATTTTTTGTAATCATCAAAATCGTTCCTGTCAAATTGTTCATATGAAGATATACATTATACTTATGTATAAAGTTAGAAGAAATGGAGCTCATACATGAGGCCACGTCATCAGAGGCTTTTTTGTAAAAAAAATATTTTTTTAAATTTATATTTTGGTCCTTTTTAGTTTAAAAAATTACATTTTGGTCCTTTTTATTTATATTTTGGTCCTTTTTACTTTAAAAATTTTCATTTTGGTCCTTTTTATTTATATTTTGATCCTTTTTTATTTACATTTCGGTCCTTTTTTACATTTTTGAATTTATATTTTGGTCCTTTTTAATTTAAGTTTATATTTTGGTCCTTTTTATTAATATTTTGGTCCTTTTTTATTTACATTTCAATCCTTTTTTACATTTTAATTTATATTTCGGTCCTTTTTATTTATATGTTGGTCCTTTTTAGTTTTAATTTACATTTTGTATATGTATAAAGTTAAGAAAATTTCTCTCATTTGGTTGCTCCATGTGATCAAATTTTAATAATTTACATATGTACATGTTATTTTTTTAATAATGTTAATAAAGTCCTAAATTTTGGTACCATATAATAATTTTAAAAAAGTTATTATATATTTTATTTACATAATTTTAACATTTTGACCTTTGCATTTTTTTCTTTGCAAAACTAACATAAAATAATAATAAAACAAACAACAATATTACAAAAACACATTCCAAATATTTGAAAAATAAAATATCATGAAACTATTAAAGAAATAAATAAAAAGTGAATGAAAATAAAAAAAAACCAGATGTTTAAACCGATATTTTTCTATCAATATATTTTCAAGATGTTTATTTATTATTGTTTATTTTATTATTACCCGATGTTATTTTTTCAAACATAATAAATGAAATATTAAAATTATATAAACTCAATTTGTAATTATTATATTTTTTGTAATCACTGCATGTTAAAAATGTTTATAAATTTTCGTAAAAGTAATAAAATTAATAAAAAATAATAAAAATATATTTTTAATTATTAAATTTGAAAATAGAAGGGTATTTTTGTCCGTTTGTTTTTAAGATCATTCATAAGAGTATTAGGAAATAAAAGTTTGGTAGAGGATCAGTTTTTTTGAAATTTACAAAAAGATAGATTTTTTTTATGTGTGTACAATCAGATAAAAAAAATGTAGAATCTAATTACGTATTGAGAAAAATAAAATCATGACAGACTGAAGACCTCCGCGCAATTGCGCGGGGAGAAAGCTAGTTCATATTAATTCATTTGGTCCATTCGACCAAATGACAGGACAGCTCGGATTAAGCACATACGTGGCTCACTATAATGGAAGAAAAAGTGCAAAGATTATGGTATAGTTATAATTTCGGATGACTTATAATTTGTCAATGAATTTCTAACTCAGATGATTGTCTGCATAATATGATATAGTTTTTTTTTTTGGAAGAAAGCCCGTGGGCATAACTTGATAGTGTTGCTCATAGATTCAATTTTCATTGGCAACATATAAAAAATGTACGAAAAGACACGTTGCATGTTTCAGGTTCTCTCAAAGAAAAAATATGCACTCTCATTTCAATAGGCTGTTTTCCACTTGATTGCATTTCATATCAATAAGGTAAAATTGAATTGTCAATGGGCCAGAGCCTAGTTGATTGAGTTTGAGACATAAAAAAATCATGTGTTGTAAAAATTTGTTGATTTAAGTCTTATTGGAATTAATGAATGGATGACATACGAGTCTTTTTCATTTATTATCAAAAAAATGTAAAGTTAAATTTCATGTTAAGTTCCAACTTTCGTTATGTTATATTTTGGTTCTACATATCTGAAGTTTTGGTAAGTCAAATTTGATATTCTAAATTTGTGTATTTTTAGTGCAATTTGCGTATTTTTTGTGCAAATTATAATTTCTCAAACAAGAAAGTAGCTGTTAAATTTGTGCATCTTCAGTGCAAATTAGAATGTGTGGGTTGCAGGGGAGAAGAAACCGTGTATCATTTTTTTGCGGAATGCACCTATACGGCTACAGTTTGGACTAGGAGCCCAGTTGGTACGGTAACAATGCAACCACAATCCGAACAATGGCTATGGTGCACCAATGATGGTACCACCGGTACATGAGATTTGACCCCATTCCCTTGGTTTTAACTCTTTGCAGTATGGCATGAAAGATGCAATAGGGTATTTCGAAATGAAGGGAAAGGTTCCACGAGGGTTATGATGTATGTATCGAGCAATAGATGAATGGAAACTATTCGAATGGGCATGTCACCAACTTAGCAAGATGAGCTTAGTTTTTCTCCTAATTCCATTATTTCAAGGGGATGTTCTCCTTCATTTGTTAATTGGTTATGTAATTAATTTGTGGTTTGGTTTCTTTCATTTTCTTTACTTCTTAATTTTTAAATCTCAATGCAATGCAGTTGCTATTGTAACTTAATTTGTTTCAAGGAACATGTGTGCAGCATTTAAAAGGGTGCCACATTTTAATAAAAAAAAAACATATCTTTTTTCAATCTGAATTCTGAAATAGCATTAATAGAAGATTAACAAAACAAAGATTGATACAAGAAACTAAAACTAATATTCGGTATGCACTATCGAAATAAAAAGCATGTTGGGTTTTTATCCATAATGATATATTAGGCCCTATCTTTTTAGAAATCAAATTATAGAAACAATACATAAATTTATAGAAACACAGTACATAATTTTGTAAAAATGATATAATTTCTCAAAACAATATATACTAGTATGAAAAAATAAGTAAAGAGCAATGCATAAGTATTATAAAATAGTATATAATTAAGATATTATATCTTATATATAAATCAAACAAATTTCTTGCAATTCTAAGCCTCCACGTCATCAAGGGTTTTTGTATAAAAAAATATTTTTTAAATTTACATTTTTGTCCTTTTTATTTACATTTTGATCCATTTTTACATTTTGATCATTTTTTCTTATTTTTTACATTTTGGTCCTTTTTTACATTTGGTCTTTTTTTCCTATTTTACATACATATTAAAATTTGCGAATATGTCCAGATTATATTAATCGATTTTAGAAGCACCTAAACAAATGTTATTTATACAAACTATATTAGAAAATAATATTCGTGATAAACTAATTTCATGAACCTTATGCATCTATTGACATCATGATATTTGTAAATATGTCATTATTAGATTAATTTAGTTCAAACGCATGCGCGTGAATTCGCACACGCGTTAATTCTATTTAAATAATTATATAAAAAACATCCCGCGCAATTGCGCGGGGATAAAGCTAGTGTAACACAATATATGGGTGTTGTAAGAACAGTATACAAATATCATAAACTAATATACAAACTAACAGAAAAAAAAATTAATTGTCATGAACATTTTCAATCGTACCAATTATATATGATGCAAGTAAAACATTATCTAAATTAGAAACAACATATAAATAACACAAAAAAACAGTATTATATAATTGCTATAAAATAATATACCGCACAAGTAAAAAGTATTTATGACATTAAAAACAATACAGAACTAGCTAATATAATAGTGCATAAGATGATAAAAGTTTGGGTTCGCATTGGACTAAGGATGACATGGAATCTTGGAGAATATCGCGCAATGAGACTGATTATTTGCCGTTCGCGTTGATCCGTCCCGAATCTACAGTCCCCGATCTACCAGACCTGTCACAGGTGGCAATATGTCAATATTTATTTAAGGTATCAAGGTTGTCAGAATCGGAATTTTACCTTGAATCGTTTAGATATAGAATCGAATAGGATCGTAAAGTAATATTTTGAATCGTAAGATTCTATGAAAAATATAAATTAAATAGAAAACTAATCTAACAAACACAATTTTCTAATAGAATAATTTCAATTAATTGGTAGAATATATTTTTTCATTTGAATCATTGTATTCATATACAATATATTATAGATAAATAAAAAACAAATTATCCATAGTAACGCAAATGTTAACTATAACCAATAATAATATTAAAGATTAATCAAATAAGTCCTATGTTATAGAAAATTCAAACTCGAATTAATCAAACTAAGATAAAATTAAATATATAATATACACAAAAATAAGTTCAGTAAACAAAAAATAAAAGCATATGTGTGGAAAAAAAAAAGTGATTCTTTCAATATTATCATATATTGCAATATGTCAATATTTTATTTCTTATTTGAAGTTACTTAACTAGATTTGGGATCATAATCGTCTTGAAAATTAAATGTTTTGTAAGTTGTGACAGTGGAATCATAAAATCGTAACTATATGAGATTATATCGATTCTACATCTTGGATCGAGATTCTACAAGGATTCTACCAAATTAAGATTTTATGTCTGAATCTAATCGTTTTGTCAAGTTATTCAAAAAATGTATCATGATATTAAAGAAATGTTATTTAAATAAGATATGTGATGTCGAAAAATCAAAATAAATGTACTAATATTTAAAAATATTACTATTTCAAACATACTAATATATTCATAAATATATATTATTATTACAAAAATACATTTAATGTAAAAATACATTATATTCAGAAAATATATAGCAGATTAAAAAAAAACCACAGTTAAAAAGTATATTACATATCTAAATATGTATAGCACACAATTGAAAATGTGTATGACAATTTAAAAAATATATATCATAAATTAAAAAATATATAGATAAAATATCTATTTGTATTTCAATTGTAATAAAATAAATATATTAAAAAAAAGTAGTCAGAACATTTCAAAAATTACGAGATTCTTCTCGTAATTTGATTTCAAAAGTTTCAAATGCATGCATAGCCTAATAGTAGTTTACCAAAAAAATTGAGAAAGAGTAGTTTACCAACTCAATTTGAAAATGATCACACACAATAGTTTGGCCAGTTTCAATTGGTTTGAACCCAAACAGCAAAGAAAGATCATACCACTTAGTTAATGATTGATACTAGAAACGAATATGCAGGTACTTTCGACTTAAAAAAGCATCAAGCATGATGGATTTTAGTTCAAAAGTGATTGATCACGCCCCATTTTTTTGCATGTGCAAAGATTTTGTAGAATAGATAACTGGATGACTATGCGTAAAATATTTGTATATTATGCCTTTACATAATAGTTTTTGTTGTTGAAGTTAGTATGCCATTCCTTCTGAATAGTGACTTGATCCACCATGTATATGTACAAGTACAAGTTACATTTGAAGATAATTTCATTAATTTATGGGTGTTTGTCGTTTTGAATTTAAATGGATTTAAGGATAACACGAGACATTTAATTAAAAAAATAAATAAATAACATGAGATACAAATTTACCCACCCCTTATTTTGCACCTATCTTTGAGCCTCCTCATTAAGCCACATCATCATGATTATCATGATTATTAACAATTAGATTGTGTGATGTGACTTCATCATATGCATTAATATTATATTTGATCATTTAACACATGCATTTTGTATAATTATTTTTAAGTATTGATTTGAATCATTAGATGTAATGATGTGCTTTAATTTCAATCATTAATTTTTTGTTAGATTTTTTGAAGATCATATTTTGTGTAGTCATTTAAGTGTTATTATTTTACACTATGTTTTAAGCATTCTTAGAAATCCACTGAAGGAAATACAGTTTCAGGATCAACCATAAAAGTGTACACAAGGATAAACGAATGTAGTCGTACATTCGTAGCCATATCTTTCAGTAGGAACATCCGATTTGAATGGTTCAAATTGGGTAAGATAGATAATTAGATTATCTATAACCTTCATGTAGAAATATATTTCATATGAACGAAGTATAAGTGTCGTTTCTGTGAAATATCGAAAGGGTGCAACAGTATGACATACAGTTAGTACAACAGTCATAACTTTTGCATACGAACTCCAATTGGGCTGGGCCAAATTGGGTCGAGTAGATAATGAGATTATCTACAACTTTCGTGTTGGTTGATTTTCTGTCAGAGAAATTTATCAATTTCATCTGGACAGAATACTGACCAGGTTCATGCAGTTTTCTGTGTGAGAGGGTGTATATTGGATATACATGCCTTTTGGCTAATCCTGATCCTATTGTATATAAATAGGATTTTCTCTCTCATCTTAACTAAGCAATTCATTCAGAATTATCCAGAAAATTGTGAGACAAATTTCTAGAGAGTGAAAAGGTGTAAAAGAGAGAAACCGTGAAAAGGTGTTTTACGGTTTAGAGAATCAATTCGATTAAGCAAGTTCACCGGTGCATCGTCTAGGCAGGTGCATCCGTGACCGACGTCTTGCGATTCAAGGTGGATACACGTAGAGGAGCAACAACTGAGGCTCTCACGATTGTGATCGATTCGGACGAGTAGATTGAGTCGGAGACGAAATCAAGCGAATCGGCGAAGTCAACGAGCGGTGAAAGACGCGTGGTGTGGGACGCGCGTATTGTCACCAACGTGACAGGAGAAAGAAGGCAGCGATCAACCCTTCGTGTGCAATCAATTTTGCACCGGTAAAGATCTAACCTTCTATTTGCATCGTACCCTCGAAGTCGTGGCGTGATCTCGGGAATCGGGGAACCGGACCGGGCCTACATATCCGCTGCGCGGGCCCGGGGCCGGGGATATTCTCCCTACATCCACATCATCCTACATTAATGACATGGTCTATTATTATTGGTTATAATAATATTAGACCAAGTCTAATCAATTGTTTAGCATTTCACATAAGATTACATTATCAAATGTGAATGCAATGGAATATAAAAAGTTTATATATAAAATACTAATAATTTAATATCTAAAATTATAGAACATACAGCATATATTAGTATTATTTTGGAAATTTAATTTTATAAATCCCTCAAATATATTCATAATAATTTTCTCTTTATTTTGACATCCATATTAGCATAGTTCGTACATACCGTTTTTCATAATTTCAATTTGTAAAGATATTATGTAAGAAAATATACCATGCAAAAAAATACATATTTACATAATAGATTTTGAAGAATTTTATTTGCATAATAGAATTTTTAAGTATTGATATTAATTTTTTTAAATTATAACGATAAGAATCTCATATAATACTAAGTATATTATATTTTTTTAAGCAAACAAAACTTTTCGAAAAATAATAGAATTAAAAAATAATTTATCCATCTAAGTAACTTATTAAAGACTTAAACTTATAAACACCTATCAAATTGTATTGTTATTTTACAAAATGTAAAATAAAAAAAAAATCATATGATATAAAATAATTTGTACTTATGTTGATTTTAAATTAAATTTTGATATTATTTATTAAACTATTTCCACTACTAAGTTTTATATTATTTTATATTTTTCATTGCGTTTTGAATCAATAAAAAATATTAGCACTATATAATTAATAATGTGTTACTACATGTGTTGTATGATTCATTATTTTAATATTTGATATTGTATGAAATATTGTGAACAATGATATAATATTTGTTGTTACGTTTTTCGTAAAATTGTATTTTATTTTATTCTTATATATTATTATATAATGACACTAATATATAAGTATTCTAATTTGATTAAAAATGAGATTTTTTGTTATCATAATGTAGAATAATTGTATAACATATATATAATCGTAGATAAATGAATTCAAATATCTTTATTTTAAATGATATTAATTAATATTATCATACAAATATATAATTGTATTATAATGAAAAACATAATTTACATGCGCGAGTATTCTCCAAGTTAATCATCAATTTGCATGGACAAAATCTAGAGAATCTTACCTTTGCCAAATCAGTCATTTGAATTCAATACGACACTTGCGTTACAGGTATACACAAGAGCCTACCAACTCAATTTGAATCCAAAAAGAAACTAAATTTGAATTTGAAATTGAACTCAGGATTGTTTCTCTCTAACTAGATTGGATAAGTATGACTAGCATACGTGTATCCAGACATCCCAATTAAATCCTTTTCGGTTCAATTCGTCTGGCCTCCCTTCTCATTCCCTTTTAAATATGAATTTTCATTCCTAGAAATTATTATAAGTTACAAAAACTATCATTTTAAACATAATGTCTGGGGAAAAAAATATTTTCTAAATATATGCTAATTAAAATTTTGTTTGTAATAAATTTATGCTAATTAAAATTTATTAGATTGCAAATCAAACAAACATTTAGCTTGTCAAGTTTCAATCTGTTGAAACCAAAAGGAGCAAAGGATGTAAATACAATCAGTTAATACTATCCCTAATTAATTGGATAATAACCATTTGTCACTTGGATATGTTAATTAATGACATTACAACCCCATCAATAAATCCCCTATGCATGTATATATCTATCTATAAGAGCTCTCCATACTTCCCCAGAGAGAAACTAAACTCAAAAGAAACAAATGGGATCAGAAACAATGGAAAATGAAATTCCTCAAGTTGATGGAAGAACAAACAAATATGCTTGTGCTTGTGCTATAATAGCCTCCATTATCTCCATCCTCATGGGTTATGGTAATCTCAAGAATCTGAATAGTTTTTTTTCTTGATTCTCTTCATTGCATATGATCTTTCTGCTTTTTAGATGTGCTACTTCTCTATTTTTTTTAAACATGGTTGCCTTTGGTATTCATAACTAAGAAAATTTGTCGTATAAACATATTAGATACGGGGGTTATGAGCGGTGCGATGCTTTTCATAAAAGAAGATCTCAAGATAACCGATGTTCAAGTCGAGGTTCTCGCGGGAATCATCAACATATGTGCACTTGTGGGTTCATTGACAGCTGGCAGGATCTCGGACTGGGTGGGCCGCCGGTACACGATAGTTCTAGCATCGGTTATATTTCTAATCGGATCAATTCTCATGGGTTATGCTCCTACGTTTCCCATTCTTCTAACGGGGCGATGTATTGCCGGCATCGGAGTAGGTTATTCCCTAATGATTGCACCTGTTTATTCTGCGGAGATCTCCTCACCATCCTCTCGTGGTTTTCTAACATCGTTGCCGGAGATTTGTATTAGCCTCGGTATTTTACTGGGCTATGTATCCAACTATTTGTTTTCAAAACTTCCGTTAATATACGGTTGGAGAATCATGCTCGGATTGGGCGTATTTCCATCTTTGATGCTGGCCATTGGCATTTTCGCCATGCCGGAATCTCCCAGATGGCTCGTCATGCAAAACCGAGCAAGTGAAGCACATGCAGTTCTCAAACGAGTATGTAATTCCGAACAAGAGGCTGATTTACGACTACAAGAGATCAAGCAGGCTGCTGGGATTGTCGAAGACGAAAATGGTATATCAAAGCCGACAATCCCTTCGAGAGGAGAGGGTGTGTGGAAAGAACTATTGCTTCGACCAACAATACCCGTTAGAAGAATTTTAGTTGCCGCTATTGGGATTCATTTTTTCGAGCATGCAACTGGCATAGAAGCGGTTGTTTTATATAGCCCGAGAATATTTCAAAAGGCCGGTATGCGAAGCCGCAACCATTTATTGGTGGCTACTGTGGGTGTAGGCGTAACAAAAACGTGTTTCATTTTCATCGCAACGTTCCTCATCGACAGGGTTGGAAGAAGACCGCTTTTGTTGACAAGTTTATCGGGCATGATATGTTCTCTAGCCGGATTAGGGATTGGACTCACGGTGATTGAAAAGTTCTCTTCTGAGAAAATAGCATGGGCAATTACACTTTCTATCGTGACGGTTTTTACCTTCGTCGCGTTTTTTTCAATCGGACTCGGTCCTATAACATGGGTCTATAGTTCTGAAATATTTCCTTTGCGATTACGAGCACAAGGAGCAGGCTTAGGCGTGGCGGTAAATAGGCTAATGAATGGAACTATATCTATGACGTTTATATCGTTATACCAAGCGATTACAATAGGTGGCGCTTTCTTTTTGTTCGCTGGAATTGCTGTGTTGGCATGGTTATTTTTCTTCTTTTGTTGCCCTGAAACAAGGGGGAGGCGGCTCGAGGAAATGGAGGAGTTGTTTAGTAACGGAGTGCAGCGCCGAAATGTAACGTTGAATGATGGATCAGAAATGAGAGGTTTGGAAAATTGATTGGAATTGTAGTTTTGTTTTTGCATTGAAGATTTGGTATTAATCTAATTTAAGGAGGTGAGCAATGCAGATGGTGCACTTCTCATTGAGGCCTTTCTCCTTAAATTGTACTAGTTGGTACATAAGATAGAATTAGTTAGCCAAGTACTAATTAGTTAACAAAATATCATGTAATATTGTTATAAATATGAAATAATTTATGAGGACCCAAATAATTAATAAAAAACACTCCACTAATAATTAATTAAAATAAATATGAATTAACAATTCTTAATCAATATCAATTAACAGTTAATATAATTTATTTTTATTAATGACCATGTTAATTAATCACGATCAATTATAATTGGGCCTATAATCTCAAAATTATAATGTTTATCTAGTCTATATAACTCAAACAGGCCATAGTGTTTTCTTTGTTTTCTTTTTGTTTTAATAAAAGGCCCGCACTTAAAAAAAATGGTATCCTCGAGGTTCGAGATGTTCTAATAAATTTTGTTCATGTCAAATTTTGGGCTTCAAATTGCAAATTGGTCCCGGGTTAAATTATTTTGAGTTCTGCCAATATGGCCATGAATTAATTTATTTAGGCCCTAGCATGTTTTTGGTTGAACATAAATCCGCGATTTCGAATCAATATTATTGTCTGTCTAGATTAAATTATTTTGAGTTCAGTATTTGTATTCATGTTTTTGGTTGTGTATGTTTTTGTGAGATATTTAGAATAAAATACCTTGTTAAGATATAAAATTTGATAGTTGAATTTCTAATTTAATAATAAATGTATTATTTTAGTAAAAAATTAATAAACGAGGACTTGTGACTCATTTATGAGCCCTTTTTGGAGGAGTATTCATGATATTTTCACCTTTGCAAAGATATACATAACATTTCAATGTTTTGCAGTGGTACATATGAATTTTATAGTTTCTCTTTCTTTGTGCAACAAGCCAACAACACACCTTGCTGTGAGCACAGACCTTGCCTTGCACATGGAAAAATTAATAACCCTCTTTGGAAAAAAAAACGTGTTACGTAGCAGTGACTCTTATCTTATATTTGAATAATCAATAATTCAGTTGTGTGCTTTCTAATCCACGGTGTAATTATAAAATATATAAATATATAATACTGAACTTCTCAAAGAATGTATCCACGTGGTAATTTGAACTCTCGTGTTGTTGATAAGGCATATATGTATTTATTTTTATTTTTGGTTATGTATCCTTGTGTAGGATACACGTGAAATTAAACATAGAGAACTGTAGTATTAATTGAGTAAAATTACATCATCAATTCATGTCCTCTTCTTCTATATTATCTTATTTATTATTCATAGTTTTTTGAAATTTGTGGGTACAACCACCATTGGTCCATTAATTATTCTGTTCTTACATCTTTTTATGCCATTGTTAATTTGTTTATTGACTGAAGTTTTGTAGTTTTCTCTCCTGCCACCTTTTCTTTTTCAGACCAGATATTTTTCATCTATAAATTTTTTGACCACGTAAATCAGGCCTTGTGTACACGAGAAAGCTTGACAAATAAGAATAGTAAACATTTTAAAATGACATTTTACTTTTTAGCACACTAAATAAATGTTCCATATTTTTTTGAAGGGACATACTCCACTAAATCCTTTTGGATACAATTATCTTATTTTGGTCATATTTTTATTGATGGAAGTTTTGTAGGGCAGGTTTGATTTGAGGAATTTTGAAATACATGGATATATCAGTTACATATAATTGAGAATTCAAGTTGTTTGATAAGTTGTATTTAAAGTCGTGTATATGAAATTTCTTGTTTGATTCTTGATGCAAAATTCATGATTTTAATATGTAATCTCTCTATTATATTATATTGTTTTATATTATATTATATTATATTATGTCATATTACGTCATATTACGTCATATTATGTGATATTATGTGATATTATATTATATTATATAAAATAATATAATATAATATTATTTTATATTATATTATATTATATTATTTTTATATTATATTGTTTTATATTATATTGTATTATATCGTTATATTATATTATATTTTTATAGTATATATTATATTGTATTGTATTATATGATATTATAGTATAGTATAGTATATTATAGTATAGTATAGTATATGGTATTATATTGTATTGTATTATATTGTTTATATTATATTATATTATTGTATATAATATTATATTATATTATATTATATAATGTATTATATGATATGATATTATATAATAAGATATTGTTTTATGTTATGTTATATTATATTATATTATAATATATCATAATATATTAGATTATATGATGTTATATGATATGGAAATTATATTATATTATATAATATTAGTTTACATGAATAAGCAAATACAAAAATATTAGATGGATAACAAAATACATGAATAAATGGTATAAAATATACAATACATTTGTAAATCAAACAAATTATTTTGATTTTATTTCGTATTTTGAAATACATCTTCACCAAAGTTCCTCAAAGCAAATGTGCCCGTACTTTTCTCTCGTGCTAACTTTTTTCTTTTCAGACCTTCTGTGCACGAGAAAGCTTGACAAATAAGAATTGTAAACATTTTAAAATGACTACTTAGCAGAGCAACTAGATGTTCATATTTTTCTAAAAGAAAACATTCCACTAAATCCTTTTGAATATAATACCCTTATTTCGTTCATACTTTTAAGTCTAATAATAATGAACTTTAAAAGATTCTTCACGATCTTGATGGATACACATCACATTGAATAATATTTTAATGGATATGAAATAACCTAAAAAAATCCTGAAACCAAACGAGAAAGGATTATCCGTTACAACAGTGGCGAATCTTGAACATATTTGTCGGATGCTAGAATATAACCAAACTAAAGAATAATATAAAAACAAAAATCTTGAAGAGGTAAGTATACATATATTTCGATTCCAACATACTTATCACACAAAAACATTTGTATTATATATTAATGATAAAAAAAATTTGAGGGAACAAGTCCTCATGCCCTTATAAGATCGGCCCTTGCATGACATATACATATATATATATATATATATATATATAACGCAAAATAAAATAATGAGTTGTAAAATATTATCCTAAATCATTTTTAAGTGTAATAACGCAAAATATTTAATTTATTTATTAATTTGTATTCAATAAAAAAAATTATAGAAGAAAACAAGAAGGGAGTTTTGCCCAAAACAAATTTGGATAAAATATTAAAGTTAACCTTTGTGGGAGAAATTTTCTTTAATTGAACTATAAGAATTTATATTTGACATAACATTAATTGATAAATACATCCGAAATCCTACTTTGAATAACGTCAAAATATCCCTTGAAAAATGATAGAGTACAAGAAAAAAATGTGCCCCAGAACCGCCAACTCCTAAATATGAACACCCAAATCTCTTGGAATTTAAAATATGATTTATCACATAATTATTTTGCAACACGGTTAATCAAGTACATGCCAAACAAAAATAGTGATATCTCTAAACTAGTGACAACCAAACCGAATTGGTGTTAAATAATAAAACCGCCATGGTAAACGAAAATTCGAATTATCACCCCTAGCCATATACAATTCTCAAAAAAATTTAGTCTGATTCATGAAAAGATAATATAAAATAAATTCAAAATGCAATCTAATTATTTTTACACATGTTATCATGTTGTGGTTATACAGTGAACACGTGTGTGGAACGAATATAAAATCAACTTCCTTGATAAAGCATCCACACCATGTGATACGGGAAGACCCCAATACTCACTTGAGTAGAAGCTAAAATACTCAAGTGTTCACTGTATAATGAACATGCTTATTTTGTGATATATATATAGAGAGAGATAGGAAGAGAAGTTAAAATACTCAAGTGAGTATGACGTCATCATGTTCATAATTTTTTAGCTATTAGATTTGCATCAAGATTAGTATTTTTAGTTCATAACAAATAACTAACTTTTTAACTAAAAACAATAATTTTGATGCAAATATAATGACTAAAAAGTTATGAGTACGATGACTCCAATACTCCCTTGAGTATTTTAGCATCTCTCTCTCTCTATCTATATATATATATATATATATATATGATCATTGGCCAACAATCTTGTTTGCCCAACGTCGGCCAACGACATTTATTACCCTAAATTTAAATAGTATGATCGGATTTTAACCGTATAGATATGATGTAGAATAAATTTGGTACAATTTTGATTTTTCTATCTAACAAAATTGATATCATATTTTCACAACCGTCCATTTCGGTAAATTTTTAAATTTTCAGGAAGGAAAACTCGAAACCTAGTAAAAATTCATCGTAAGCCTATCTATATGATTTAAATTAAATCCAAAACAAAAAAATTCAATTTCAAAATTTATTTAATGATGATACATGGTGTAAGTATTTTCGACCGTTAATTTTTTTTAAGTATTATGATGAGTATGATAGAAATTTCTATTTTTCGTGAAATTAAATCTACAACATTCTTAAATGATATAAATCATATCTATACGGTTAAAATTCGATTCTAATATTTTGATTTAATGAAATAAGTGTTGTTGGCCGACGTTGGGCAATCAAGAGTGTTGGTCATTGATCATACAGGCATGCTAAAGAGAATCCAAAAAAAGAAAATAAAAAAGAATCCACGCGTGCAAAATATACTGATGAAATTAACAAAATACTGTAAAAATTAGCAAAAAAATATATTGATGAATCCAATATGATAACATCGTTAAAATTGAGAATAATATAATACATTTTCAATAGTATATTTTGATAAATACAAGAATATATTTTGCTAATTTCAATAGTATATTTTGTTCTTTGAATTTTTTTTTGGATTCTTTTTATGAATTCTTGTTAGTATATATATATATATATATATATAGGGAGGCTAACCTACTTAATTAAGTACCAAATATTTGGTACTTAATATTTTTTAACCATTGAATTTGCATTAAGATTTGTGTTTTTTCATGATGATAATGAAATTTTGTGCAAATCATTAAATGCACAAATTTCAATACAAATCCAATGGTTAAAAAACATTAAGTACCAAAATTTTGATACTTAATTAAGTAGGTTAGCCTCCCTCATATATATATATATATATATATATATATATATATATATATATATATATATATATATTAGCGTTAATGATGAACGCTAGTTCTACGTCAGTTTCGAACCCTGATATTTCTTCATAGAAAAAAATTGGTTGTGCGAATCGTATATTTCTAAAAGATAGTTTGATCTTTAAAGTCGGAAATTGCCAGATAAAAGGTGTCACTATTATCTTGGATCGAGAAATAATTATATATCAACTTGTGATGCATGGAATTCTTTTATAACTTTTCTGGAGGGATATATTAAAAAGGATTCCTTACACACAAAAAAATGCTTATTTTCCAGAATTAATGTTCTGCACGAGGTCCTTGAATAATCTATTATGTGGATGGTCTGTAAGAGATCGTTTAACGACACAAACACCGAAACATTTTTTATTCAAAACCTTCAGTAGACATAGATTAAATTAATGACACGAATATTCCTGAATTTCTGAGATTTTGTGAATACTTCTCAGTTGCTCATGGACTATACATGTAAATGGACGAACTTATTATGTTAAGATCCATTAACGGAGAAAGCAAGAATTGTACGCCAAATCTAACCCTAGTTTGTGATAATTTATAAAAAATCTAACCCTGAATTTCTTCGATTCCTGAATTCACGCATTAAAATTGATTGAAAAAGATAGCATGAAATCTTCTATGAAAAACAAAGATCCAATCATAAAATTTTGTATAAAAATAAAATAAAATTATCTAAGAAAAAAATACTTCTATCACGTTTTCTGCAAGATGTTTGAAAGGAATTCATGTATTTTGTTCCTCCGAAATTATTTTGGTGAATGACATGAAGAAGAATGAATTTATTTATAGAAGATTTGGTTTATTGATTTTTGGAGGAAAAATAAAATCTATTCCTTCCTCATGGGAATAGAAAAAAAAACATCAATTTTGACGGTAATACTATTCCCATCAATTATGCCCTAGGAAATGAAGTATTCCCTTACTTTATTAGCTAGTGTTCAAACCAAATGTGGGAATCAAATCCATAATAGAGTATGCCAAGGCATTCTATTTCCAAACCTCCAACCAAACGCCCTCTAAGAATATTTCGTAATTTTTGTTTATGGATGATCTTTCAGTTTTTTTATAGTTATTGGTTTACATTGTTGACTGGTAACGGTTGTTTGGTTAATTTTGTGATTGAACTATTAACATTTCGTATGAAACATTCTTTTAATGTTTTGTATGAACTGTAATTAACTGGTATTTTACTGATTTTTTTGGTTGTATGGAATTTTGTACTGGTATTTGAATGAATTTACTATTTTTTTTTATTTTTTTAGGGATCTTTGGTTTTATACAATGTTAACTGCTATTTCTGTGTCAATGAGCTCATAGTTTAGTTGGTTGAGTGTGAAGCACAAAAAATCATATGTTGTGAGAGGTTGTGGGTTCGATCCCCATTGACATCAAAAAAATTAAGTATCAGTAACGAAAGCAATCGTTTGTCGGATACCATTAAAAAAAACTGCTATTTCTGTAATTTGATTTTGAATCCGCTGATTTGTAGATTTTCCAAACAACTTGACACTGGTATTTGACTGTTTATACTCAGTCTTGAATATTTTTTAGGAATTTTTGGTTTTATAAAATGTTAACTTGTATTTCTGATTAGAAATGTAGTTATTTCTAGATTTTTCCGAAAATCTTCACACTGGTATTTGATTGTGTTTTAGTGATTCTTGAATTTTTTTAGGAATTTTTTGTTTTTATGAAATGTTTACATGTATTTCTGTAAATTGATTTGACATATACTGATTCCTAAATTTTCCAAAGAATTTGACGCTGGTATTTGACTATTTTTAGTGATTGTTGAACTCTTTTTAGGAATTTTTTGCTTTATAAAATGTTAACTGATATTTGTGCAAATTGATTTGAAATTTACCGACTTCTAGATTTTTGAAAGAATTTGACACTGATATTGGACTATTATGACTGATTCTTGAATTATTTTTGTAGTGATTCTTGAAAAAAATTCCGGAATTTTTTTCAAGATGAAATGTTGTCTGGTATATTTATGTAAATTGATTTGAAATTTAATGATTTCTAGATTTTCAAAGAAATCGACACTCATATTTGTCTGTTATGATTGATTCTTGATTTTCTAGAGATTTTTTGTTGTATGAAATGTTAACTAGTATTTTTGCAAGTCGATTTCAAATTCACTTATTTCTAGATTTTTCAAAGAACTTGACACTGGTATTTGAATGTGTTTTACTGATTTTTGAAATTGTTTTAGCAATTTTTGGTTGCATGAAATGTTCAATGTTATTTCTATAAGTTGATTTTAAATCCACTGATTTCTAGATTTTCCAAAGAACATGACACTGGTATTTGAGTGTTTTTACTGATTTGTTGAATTTTTGGTTCTATGAAATGTTCACCGGTATTTCTGTAAATTGATTTGGATTCCCTTGATTTCTATATTTTCCAACGAACTTGACATTGGTATTTGACTGTTTTTAAAGATTCTTGAACTTTTTTTAGTATTTTCTGATTTTATGAAATGTTCAATTGTATTTATGTAAACTTATTTTAAATATACTGATTTCTAGATTTTTTCGAAGAACTTGACACTGGTATTTGACTGTTTTTTACTCATTTCTGAGTTTTTCTTACAATTTTTTGGTTGTATGGAATGTTAACTGGTATTACCGTTAATCTGAATTGAAATTTACTGATTTCTATATGTTCCAAAGAATTTGACAATTTGAATGGTTTTTACTGAGTTTTGATTTTTTTTCGTAAGCCCTGTAGGCGATAAAGGTTCCGTCAGCTTTCGCAAAGGTCTAACTACCTGCTTTTTTGAAGAATATTTTGTTGTATGAAATGTTAAATGGTATTTATGTAATATGATTTGAAATTTACTGATTTCAAGAATTTGGAAAGAACTTGACACTGGTATTTGAATGAATTTACTGATATTTGAAAGATTTGAAGGAATTTTTGTTTATATTAAATGTTCATTGGTATTTTTCTAGTTTGATTTTAAATTTTACAGATTTCAGGGTTTTGTAAATAACTTGACACTGGAATTTGAATGAATTTGCTGAAAGATCAATTTTTGTAAGTTACTCATTTCAAGATTATTTTTCTTTTTATTGTAATTTAAGATTTTACTTTACTTTTAGTTTTGTTTGTTTTTTGTTTTTAAAAAGCATTAAACAAAAACAAACTAATACTGGGTATTTTGGTCTTAACAATATTTAATGAGATGGCAAGTTAACATCGATTCGGGGTACATAAAAATTTATTCACTTTATAGGGCAAAAATAAAGTATGTAAAAATGAGGAATTTGTTTATAAATATTCTGAAAAGATAAGGATTATTTTAAAAATTCTCCTTTTTATTATTATATATACTATGCCTAGCTGCCTTATATTCCCACATGTTAAACTCATATAAATATATCTAATCACACACACAAAGAGTAAAGGGAGGTTTTTGAAAAAGAAAGAAGAAGAGATGAGGACAATGGTGTCCATTGTTCTTCTACTAGCCTTGCAGTGCATTGTCATAGCTAATGCAGGTCCTTCGGTTATCATCGTTGGTGCTGGATTTTCTGGTGCGTACGATATTTAAGAGTTGATTTATGAACTAATGTTATAGTTACAAAAAATATTTTATTTTCTATTTCATATGTTTTAGAGTTTATACAAAAAGTTAAAAGAAAAACAGCATTCAAATTCGATAAGTTCGAAAAATTCAGTTATACAAGTTGAAACAGGAAAAATATTTTAACAAATCCTTTTATTTAACGTAATGCTATTCCAGAAACATCTCCTTTTAAGCACAATCTCATCAAGAGTTTTGCATATTTTTATCAGGAATATCTGCTGCAAAGACACTTTCTGATGCCAGAATAAAGGATTTCATCATTCTTGAGGCGACAGATCATATTGGAGGCCGCATTCACAAGACGAAGTTTGCGGGACTTAACGTCGAAATGGGGGCCAATTGGGTCGAAGGGGTCAATGGAAAAGAAGTCAATCCGATTTGGACCATCGCGAACCAGCTTAAGCTCCGAAATTTCTACTCTGACTTTTCTGACCTATCTTCCAATGTGTACAAGGAAACGTAAGTGCCAATTCCGTTATTACCTATAAATGAAAAAAAAGTAAAACTACCTAAATATACAACTTCTTACAGAAAAATCAGCTAAATAACTTGACTAGAATTCACAAATTATAATTACTATTAGAACATTAATTCGCAATCAGAGCACAAAGATAACTCCAAAAATATTTTTTTCTTTTTCTCGGTGTCAATAAGACTCATGTATTCGGAATTGAATCGTGTATCTACCCTGAAGGAACAGTTCATGATTAGATTATATTTGATCTCTAGGTTCATATTTAACGAGTGACACACACTCGATTGTAACTTGGTGATTTTTTTTTTCGCGCTTCTAGTCTCCAATTGTAAACCCTAAATAACTTTCTATGAATTTTCTTTTTTCAAAAATTATTTATGGTCAAGCCCTCCTAAAATGAATTCGTGGATTCAAAGAAAATTGGAGATCAGAACATTACAAAATCATATTAAATTATTCAGTGGATTTATTCATGATTTATTTATTGTGTGCCATGGTTTGAATGCAGTGGAGAGCTCTTTGCGAGCTCCGAAGTGGAGAAATCCATCACTACTACTGACGATGTTAATGAATCAGGCGGAAAACTGTCTGAATCTTTACCTCTAAGTGGAAGATCTGATATCTCCGTGTTAATGATGCAGCGTCTTGAAAATCAGTAAATACATATACTTACTACTTTATTTTTTATATATAGAGGAAATGTTGGCGAATTTTTGGTGGTTCTGATTAATTTGTTGTTAAAGTAATAATTCAAGATTCTGTGAAAATAAACAGGTGCTTAATATGCGGTATATATAATATATGTGCCATACATTTTCTTATCTTTTTCAGTGTACCTACTAGCCCATTAGACATGGTGATTGATTACTTTAACTATGACTATGAATTCGCGGAGCCACCACGCGTCACAAGTCTTCAGAACACTGTACCGTTATCAACTTTTGAAAATTTCGGAGAAGACGTATTTTTCGTTGCTGATCAGAGAGGATATGAAAGTGTTGTGTATCATGTGGCGCATCAATTTCTCAAGACAGACAAAACCGGTAAAATTATCGATCCTCGCCTGAAGTTGAATACAGTAAGATTCTTAACCTTACTTTCTTCTATAATTTTTGTTTGTTTATTTATTTTATTTTTTTGGATGGGAATTTTTTTTTGCAGGTAGTGAGAGGAATTCAACACACATCAAGAGGAGTTGTGGTCACAACTGAGGATGGGTCTACTTATAAGGCAGATTATGCGATGGTCTCTGTTAGCATTGGAGTCCTCCAAACAGATCTAATCAAATTTACACCCAGTTTACCCGTAAGTAATACAAAATTCTGTCATTATATTATTTGTAGTTCAACTTATGATTTGGAAATGATTTTTCTTTACTAGACCTGGAAAATCCGTGCGGTATACTCCTTCGACATGGCTGTGTACACCAAAATCTTCGTCAAATTTCCCTATGCGTTCTGGCCGGAAGGCAACGGTACGGAATTTTTCCTCTATGCAAACGAAAGACGAGGATATTATCCAGTCTGGCAGGTATACACAGTTCTTTATTAACATCACGTATATAAAAAAATAAAAATCAAGAATTAAACTTCGCGGGACAAATGTTTTATTGGCAGCAATTTAAGAAACAATATCCCGGAGCCAATGTTCTTCTGGTCACCGTCACGGACGAGGAGTCGAGAAGAATAGAACAGCAACCTGATTCGGAAACGAAGGCGGAAATTATGGAAGTATTGAAGGATATGTTCGGTAAAAACATTCCCGAGGCAACGGACATACTCGTGCCGAGATGGTGGTCTGACCGGTTTTACAAAGGCAGCTTCTCCAATTGGCCAATTGGTGTTAACCACTATGAATACGATCAAATTAGGGTAAACTTCATCTCTTTATCGTTATGAAGGGCTAAATTAATATGCCTGAATTACAAAAAGAAAACTACAAATTGCAGCGATATGATGGCTATTTTGTAATTTGAGCATTATGAAAGGGTTCTTTTTGTAGTTATTCATGAATAGTAATTAGTAATTGTTTTGAATGATAATACTATCTAAGCTAAACCATGATTAATTAGGAACCTGTTGAAAGAGTCTATTTTACTGGAGAGCACACAAGTGAACATTACAACGGCTATGTTCACGGAGCATATCTTGCAGGTACATATTTAATTTGGGTTATCGCTGAAAATTGAGATGAATATACTTCAATTGTTTGTTAATCTCGAAATGTTTATTTTACCTTCTGTGTTAGGTATTGATTCCGCGAACATGATGATCAGATGCATCAAGAAAGGTGTTTGCAAAACTGATATCAAGGCTAAAGATGATTGAGAATTTGTTTTTTTTTCTTCAATTCGTAATAATTCGAGAAGTAAATAAGAACTCGGTAGTTTCTACTATTTGAGTTCTGTTCTTTCTATCGGCAGGATTTTGCAATTTAGTTGTATTTGCTTTATGTAATTTTCTAATTGATTGTGGCTTGCAAATATTTTCTTTGAAATTACTTTTTTAATTGTGAAAACGGAGAAGCAGAAACGGAGAACTAGAATAGGATTTTGCAATTGTTTGTTAATTAGTTTTTTAGTTGTATTTGCATTATGTAAATTTCTGCCTAACTATTGCTCGAATTCGTCAATGTTGAGAGCCATATCTCTATCATATATACTCTGTTTTTTGTATTTTCTAATTGCTTTGTATTATGTATAATGATATAAAAGTCATAGAAAAATGAGGCATTCCTCAGAAAAGACCGAGAAGCATTGGTATTCTTTTTAACAAGCTCAAATTCGCATTGCGGTGCAGTTGAAGAATTTGATAGTAGATAATAGGAGACGATAGATTGATATAAAAATGGAGAAAGAGTGTGATTGACAGAACCAGAAAAAATATGTGATTCTTGTCATTTGTTTTCTTCTATCTTAGAGTTAGATCTATATCTCAAACTCGTGTGCATGAGGAACGGATCCACGATCAATATATAAGAGAGGTCGAATTTTATAAGGGGCCGAAATAAAAAAAAAAATCAAAAGGTGTGGCTTGAGGGTCTTGAACTAAAGACCTTCCATCTCCCAAACATCAAATTTACAACTAGACTATTATAATCTTTGTAAAATACAAAAAAATTTATCATATTTATTATTTTTCAAACGAGCAAAATCACCTAATTTTTTCGCTAACACATCAATTCTTGATTTCATAGGAGGGCCGGACCTCCCGCTCGCCCCTCCCCTAAATCCGCCACTGTGTGCATGCAATATAAAGTGTGCATATGCAATGCAAAGACTTTGTTTTTGAACATGTCATGCCATACTTGTTTATATGCTAATTCTTGGGGTTTGATGTAGTGTTCCTGTGATGTGGAAAAAAAATGATGATGTCATTATTAGTGACATCATAACTTAATTAAATAATTCTGCTTGAAGTTATACCAGTTTTAGTAAAATACGAACAAACGAAAAGGTAAGTATATCCAATAGACACATTTTCAACCAGAAAACTACAGACACCTTTTCAGTATTCTGTTGAAACAAAAATATTAAATTGTTCCAAACGACTTTCAACGTGAATGAAAGTTTTCGATAATCTTATTATCTAACTAACCCAATTGGATTGGACTCAATTGGAGTTTCTATACGACATATACGGACGTTTTAGTCTCTGTATGTCAAACAGTCGCACCCTTTCAGTATTCCATAAACACGACACTGATAATTCATTCAAATGAAAAAACTTTCTGTATCAAAGTCATAGATAATCTCATTATCTAACTACCCCAATTTGATCCAATCAATTTGGAGTTTCCCACTGAAAATTATCTTAGTTTTACTCACTGTTTCGTATTCTAATTTTCTGCAGATTTTGCCTTTTCTTTCGTTTTCGCTCGTTTCTGAAACGATAAATCATGAAACCTTTTCACGATAATTCCTAGATACTCTCAATCAACTTTTTATTGATCTCTAGTGAATTCCATTTGTGATTTTTAACGAAATTGGAATCTCTATATCAATCATCATGCAAACGGGTACGAACTTTGATAACCCGTGCGTATATCGAATATACGACTATGATTCGACCCTCAAATCGATGGCGATCGCACTGATACCACTGTTGGGAATTCACCCGACCCCGGGCCCGCACAGCGGATATGAAGGCCCGGTCCGGTTCCCTAAATCCAAGATCACACCATGACTTCGAGGGTACGATGCAAAGTAGGATAGACGATTACCAGCGTGAAATTGATCACGCACGAAGGGTTGATCGCTCTTCCTTCTTTCTCTCATACAACACGTCTCCCACCATCTTGACGCTCATCCGGTTGTCTCCGTGCGTTCCACGTCCAAGCACTTCCACCGTCTTTGACCGTTCTTTCTCTCCCTCGAGTTGATCACAGTCGAAGAGCCACAAGTATCGCTCCTCTACTTGTATCCACCGTGAGTCGGAGTTCGTCGGTCGCGGATGCACCTGCCTAGACGATGCACCGGCGAACTTGCTTGCTCGATTGATTCTCTTCTCCGGAAAAACTGTTTTTCCCGGTTCTCTCTCTTTACACCATTTCACTCAATAGAAAGATGTCTCTCAATATTTCTGGAATATTCTGAATATTCTGAATTAATTTACATCTGGATTGACCAGAGAGAGAGGGAGAAACATCCTATTTATATCACATAGGATTAGGATTGGCCAAAAGACATGTATATCCAATATACACTCTTTCACACAGAAAGTTGCATGAATCTGTCCAGTATTCTGTCCATACTGACAGAAAATCAACCAACACGAAAGTTGTAGATAATCGTATTATCTACACGACCCAATTTGGCCTGTCCCAATTAGAGTTCGTATGCAAAGTTATGACTGTTTTATTAACCGTATGTCATACTGTTGCACCCTTTCGGTATTTCATAGAAACGACACTGATACTTCGTTCATATGAAATATATTTCTACATGAAGGTTGTAGATAATCTTATTATATATCTAACCCAATTTGAACCATTCAAATTGGATTTTCCTACTGAAAGATATGACCACGAATGTATGCTTACATTCGTTTATCCTTTTGTACACTTTTACGGTTGATCCTGAAACTGTATTTTCTTCACATAATGCATTCATGTGTACCAATATGTGAGTATAAGTCTGTCATGACGGAGCTGCGTCACGACGGACAAGATGGTCCGACATGACGGAGCTGCGTCACGACGGACAAGATGGTCCGACATGACGGAGCATGATGATAACGGCTATATCAGTACTTGTGACACGTCCGTCGTGAAGGACTACGGTGCGTCATATGACGGACGGTGATCCAAATTCTGGATTGGCCGTTTGGTTGGGTTTTGGCGTCACTACCGAGCCCCGCGCAGCGGATTGCGAGGCTCGGCCTGATCCGATCCCGAGAATCACGTCATTGATCCGAAAGTACAAATCCTAATAATTACATGCAACTACCTATGAAATTAACTCTTAATTCATAAAAAATCATACCACGTGAAATTGATCACGGAGACGGATTGACTGTGTAGTTGATTTGCTCGCTTTGATCCCGGTAACACGTGCGTCCCACGCCCGCACGATTCGACACCTTGCTCAAGGCTCCGATTTGTCGAATACAACCGGATTACTTTCCGGTTTGTCCTTCGATCATCCTCGAACGCGCTCCAGTTAGATCACAGCAAAGTCTTCAGCTGAAACCTCTGTACTCGTATCCACCGTGTGCTTCCCCTAAATCCACAGTTAAATTCACCGTGGATACTAGTAGAGAGGTTTCAACTGGAACCTTCGCTGTGATCGAACGGGAGTGAGTTCGAGGAAGGTCGAAGGGCAAATCGAAAAGAAATCCGGTTGCATTCGACAAATCGGAGTTTCGAAGACGTTGTCGAATCGTGCGATCGTGGGACGCACGTGTTATCGGAATCGGAGCAAAGCAAACAACAACTAGTGATTCCTATGTATATAGATGTTATATTCGTAGTTGCATGTTAGGATTTGTACTTTCGGATCGACGACGTGGTCCTCGGAATCGGATCGGACCGGGTTCTTCATTCTGCTGCGCATGATTCGATAGCGATGCCCGTACCCAACATAGTGATTGTAACCTCACCATTTAAACCAAGAATTGTACCCATCTGTCACGTGGCATGCAGAAATTGGACTAAAAAAGATGTGCAAAAATTCACCCATTAACTATATGCCACCTGGCAGGTGGGTATAATTATTTGTCTGAATAGTGAGGTTCCTAGCATTAGCGATATTTTATGATAATTATATT
This sequence comes from Luzula sylvatica, assembly GCA_946800325.1. NCBI lineage: Eukaryota > Viridiplantae > Streptophyta > Magnoliopsida > Poales > Juncaceae > Luzula > Luzula sylvatica. The sequence goes on from OX326958.1 coordinate 22,937,002, forward strand.
GTTACATTGATTTTATTTATTGTCATGATATTTAATTTACAAATATTATTTATTTAATTTATAATTTGTTTATTAATTATATATAATATAAATATATTCAAATAATAATTATACAGTTTCGTATCCAAAAAAACTTAAAATTACCGTATCATCGCGTATCCTATCGGATACGATATCCGTATTCATATTCGTGCAACACAACTGGTGAATTGTGAGTCCTCTTTTGTACCAAAAAAAAACGGTTCTCGTGCTTTGCAGGAGTATTCGTTCACCTTTGCAAAGGTATACATAACATTTCAATAACATTTTCAATGTTTTGCAAGGGTACATATGAATTTATACTTTCTCTTTCTTTGTACAACAACACACCATTGCTGTGAGCACAGACCCTTGTCTTGCCCATGAAAAAATTAATAACCCTCTTTGAAAAAAAAGCATGATTACGTAGCAGCGACTATTATCTTATATTTGAATACTCAATAATTCGGTTGTGTGTGTGTATATATATATATATAATAATAATGATTTTTTTTAATATGTGGTCTTATCAAAAATCTAATTTGTAAGAATAACTGCGGAATTGGTCAAATTGCAAATCTAGTTCTTTCGTTAGGGTCTTGACGAAAAAGAATGTACTTTCACCAAATCGTTTGACATAACAACTCAAAGGTTAATTTTACTCTTAATCAACATGTTAAGCAATGTTAACCTCTTTCGCCACTCTCTCACGAAAGCACATGAATTTGACTGCGCACCAACCTCAATGTGCTGGAATCAGTGTTGCAAAAAACGGTGTAAAAGGTAAAACGGTGCCAGACCGAACTATTTTTTACAAGAAAATTTCAAAAAACGATCAACCGATTTTTTACTGTCTTTGAACCGTTTTTTTTTCATGAATTATTTTTTTAGTTTTTGCATTAAAAGTCCGTAGGCATTTTTTAGTAAATTTGCAGAGAGATCAAATGCTCTCTTCCAAATAATAGTTGTAATTAGTAGAATTTTGTGTCCAATTCATACATGAATAAGATGTTAACTCTGATCCTGTTTATCATGGTCAATTATTTTGTGTCTAATTCTTATTGACGCATCTAATTATTTGATTTTTTGTCTAATTAGGTAGCTAAGAAGATTTATTCTGATATGTTTAGGTCGATGGACATTTATTCGATATGTTTTATTAGCACTTCGTATGTTTTTTTTAATTTTGGAATTTCGTGTATGTTTAAGTTGAATTATAAAAATTGAATTATTATATTTTTGTTTGTTTTATTTTTAAATTTCTATTATAATTTCTATAAAATATTGCCGATTTAAGTAATTTTTTTTTATCGTTTTACGATCGTTTTACAGTAAAACATAAATACGGTGACCGACCGTACCGTACCATTTTTCGTCATTTGCAACATTGGCTGGAATGGGGAAGATATCTGATTTGTGATCTTTTTGTTAGATCTTCAGGTGAAAAAATTGTTTTCAGTTTTTTTTTCTTAATTTGAATTTTTTTATTTAGAGTTTTAATTGAAAAATAATTCTCGAATGTTTTAGACTTTTTTAAAAACTATAATTTAGATGATTTCGTTGTAATTTTGAAGAATCATTTGCTCATTCAAAATTATATACAATGTAGCTAGTTTATTTGAAAATTTGTTAAAGTAAATACAACAAATCAAATATGACAATATAATTGAAAATGTATCAAAACACTAATATCCAAATATCCAAACTACATCAAAACATAATATCTACAAAACATCAAAACACGCATTATAATATTCAAAGTACATAAAAACGTAACATCGGAAATACATAAAAACACACACATAGATATCGAAACATTATGCACATTCACGACCACCACCACATAAAAAAATTCTGAAAATAATAGTCAATGAGGTCGTTCTGGACGTAGGTCTCGGTCGTCCAAAATCGGAAACCGGACTGATGATAAGTAAGAAATATCATTTTATAAAAAAAAACAAACTTGTTAATGTTTTCTTATTTATATTTTTACTTTTATCAAAGAATTTTTTGTAATAAAATAGGAGGAGCCGACACATTTCCGGGTCATCATGACCCATGACCCTTAAAATATTACTTTTTCTATTTATATTTGTACTTTTATGAAAGAATTTTTTGTGATAAAATAAGAGGAGTCATCATGAACCATGACCCATGACTAGGGATGTCAATGGTGTGGATATTGCCCGAACTGATCCGAAACGTATCCGAAAAAATATCCGGATTCGAAAAAAATATCCGGATCCGAGTGGATCCGGATATGGATCTGGTTGCTAATTTTAGGATCCGGAACCGGATTCGATATTCGATTTTGGTGCGGGGACCGGATCCGTATTCCGGATCCGGATATTTTTAGGATCCGGATACTCGAAACCAGATTTGAGTATCCGGAACCGGATCCGGATACGCATATTATATATTATTTTTATGTATTATATTTGATATTATTTGAAAAATCATATACAAATTAATGATTTGTGAGTGATTTAAACTCATGATAAGAGAAAAATAAAGCACCTTTTTGATATCTAATTTAGGAATTTTAGCCCTTTCAAATCTCAACTTTGTGTATAAAATTGTTCATATTTGAGACTACAAGAATAATTCTTTACTAAGTGTGTTTTGTTGATAATTTCAGGTTTTTGGGCGAAAGTTTTTGGCTTTTCAAGAGTGTAGTTGTCTTCCTCTCCTCGAGCCGATGAAATCGGTATATCATACCGATCATTTCGGTACACGTATGAGAGAGGATGCAAATAATCTTCAACATAAGAGTCTACACCAAATTCTACACGAAAATTACTCACACCATAGCCACTACTATCCAGCCCACTATCCAGCCACCTACCTCACTTATAATCCCCAAACTATCCTCAATCCTCTCATCCAACTCTTGGCCAATGGGAGAGCTTCAAATGCACTATAAAAAAGATCCCAAGGCCCTTGGGCAGGATTTAGCTTCTTCTTCCCTCCCCCCTCTCTATCTCTCTCTCTCTCTCTCTCTCTCTCTCTCTCTTCCAAGCACAATCAAGAACCTTCAAGATACTTCAAGATCAATCAAGAAAAATCTCTCGAGGACTAGTCGAGACAAGGGAGCTCATCCCTTCGACGAATCCTTCTCATCCTTCGAAGATCGGGCCGTGACAAGGAGCTATTCCCTACGGTAGATTTGAGAAGAAGTGCCGTGACTCGATCCGCGTTTCTTCGAAGTGATTGCGATCCGTGACTCGGAGCTTCATCCTTTCGGTACAATCGATCACTCTCGAGAGAAGGAGCAAGGATCTTTCGGTGCGAGGCAAGGAGACAAGGAGCATCACTTCGAGGCTTTCTCAATTAGGTGTACTCCTTTTTAATTACTTGATTAATTGTTGTTTGATTGGATTTTGTTGTGTGAAGAATGAATCTTTGTTTGAATCCTTGTTTATGATTGTTTACTTGCTCTGGAAAGTTAAAATTGTTTCTTTCATTGCGTAGATCTTGATTTCTAGTCATTACTCTGGAAAGTTAAAATTCTTTTATGTCGTGGGACCGAACACCCTTTTCCATCAGGTTGTGCATTCACGTAAAATAAACGAACTACCGTTTCGTAATATGGTTCTTCCACTCTTGCGAAGGTTTCAATTTTGCGGGTTATGAAATGAACCGGTGGTCACCGGTTTGCACTTGCCAACGGGCCAGTCTTTAAAATTTAAGCGGTAATTATCAAATGCATGATTGTCGCGAAAAAAATATTATTTGTGCCGTCAAGATCAAGAAAATTTTGTGTGATTGCACGAGTGATTATATTATATGTGCGGATAAGTCTTTCTTGTTACCTAATATTACTATTTTTCGTATATATAATTCATTCATGTCTTGATGAATATTTTTTTCAATTAGTCCTAACTTCGACTATGTTTTTATTACATTAATTGGCACAATAAGATATACTAAAATATAGAATTACATTCTTGGATTTCTAATTTTACAATTAATATTAATATACTATTTATAATGAAAATTAATAGATAATAGACTTGTGAACCATCTTTATTGTCTCTTCATTTTCTAAAAAAATAAAAATAATATTTTGCACTCCAAACGGACGTCCATACATTTTGGAGTGCACTGCAAAATGCATTGTTGTCTGGTTCCCTCTCCACATTATTATATAATTTACATGTATAATTTTTCAAGTTTTCTATATTTGGTTATACCTTTTTCTATAATATGTATACATAGCATGTTCATATTTATACCATTTTATTATGATTTATACTTTTTTAGTATTTTTAAACATTTTTTCTATACCATGCAAATAAAGATTTATGATCAATATCTTTTCACTATATATTTTTTTGTACTAAAAATAAAATACTTGTAGTAGTTTATATTTTTCACTTCTATTTATTCATTATTTTTATATTAAAAAATGTCAATAAATATATTTTTTTATACTATGCATACAAATTTTGTTCTTATTTATATTTTACTTACTGTGAATAAATATTTGTTGATATTTATAACTTGTTTACTACTATTTATATAGTTTCTAATAATTATTGTAAAAATATATATTTTAATGTATTTAATTATGAGTCGTTATAAAAAATATATAAATATAAAAAGGGAAATTTTTGTATATGGACGAAATAAGTTTGGTAATACTCAAAATGGACAACATAGTTTCGAAATTTGCATTATAACACTCTCGACATTTGAAAAGTCGAGAGCTTTGAAAGCTCTCGACATTTCAAATGTCGAGCAGAAGTCTCAACATTTCAAATGTTGAGAGGAATCTTCTCGACATTTGAAATGTCGAGAGGTTGCAAAAATTTCGGAATTTACAAATAAACCCCTATATTTTCTTGAATTTACAAAAAAAAAATCCTAACTTTTGAGAAATTCCAAAAACCCCCCTACAGACAAAATTTTCTTTTCAATTACCCCCCTAAAAGGTATTTCATGGTATTGTAATTTTGTTTGGACCAAAATACCCCTCTGTTTTTCATCTTTAAATTTAATAAACATATTTTTGCATTATTATATTAATTTAAAATCACTACAAATATTTTTTAACATACTAATTTTAAAAAACTATATGTCATATACATAATTTTAATTATTTATTTATTATATATTTTATCATAGAATACTAAAATTAAATAAAAATATGATCTAAAAAATATTTCTGTGAATATCTTGACATATTAATATTATTCTAGTAATTAATTTTAATGTTAAATAGTTATTAATAAAAATAGTTATTAAATAGTATTTCTGACCAAATTAGCAATGCATAAGTGTGTTGGTTCAAATTTCCTGATAGTTTGATTATTTCAAAACACTGTCATTACTAATGTATACATCCAGAAAAGTGCAGGATAACATAGGTACGATACGAAGATGAAGGAGGACTTGTGAAGGAGGATTTCATTGGATTACATCAAGAATCAGGACATGAAGTCTCAAGATAAACAAGAAAAGAAGAACACAAGTACGTCTTTGATTGTTGTTATTCTTGATTGATCCTTTCATTTTGTACCTATCTCCTACACATTTATCTTGCTAGATTTCGTTAGTAGTATCGACATTGTATTTGAGATAATCAAACAATAGGAAATTTGAACCAACAGCAATGAATAAGCGTATGGAGCGACATGAACGAGGGATTCGAAATGAAATTCGAGAGGGCATGCAAGTTTCCGAGACAAGGATGCTCGAGACGGTAGAACGTCAATTTTCCGACCTTACCGGTTATCTTGAAAACCGTTTCGGGTCCTACCCGGAACCTCGAGAACAAGACAATCCTCCTCCACCATCTCATCCCACCGCGAATCCGTCGGACTCCCATTCGGGAACATTCAACGTCGACGACTTCTTTGCGTCCGGTCCAAGCTATCATCCCGACCCGAACCCTTACCCCGGTCCCAACGAGATGTAATCACCGGCGGTGTCATAAGTGTGTTGTGTTGTCGTGTTTATTTTTATATGACATGCGTGTGTGTGAGAAATTGCGTTTGTTGGGTTTGTATCGCTGAACAGCGTATGTTAGGTGTGTTTGTATCGGCATGTGTCATGCCTTGAACTGAATTAATTTGCTTTAGTGTCAGTCTGAGTATTATCAACTGTTGCATCTATTTTGATTTTTTTTCATATAACCTATCAGTCCAGATGCAAGTGCGTTCGAACGCACCACTTTTTCCGTTCAGAACGCACACACACAAAACTTGTTTTATTTTCCTTAAATCTGCTAAATTTGAAAAAGATTGTCATCATTCAAAACAAAATAATTTGATCATATTTACGAGCTCATACATTCATCAATTCATTCTTTGAGGGGGAGCTCGTATTTAGGGGGACCCTTCCGTTGATGAAGTCTCCTTGGCCCTTTTGATCTCTTTCAAAATGGGGGAGAAACGATCGTACGGAAAGTTCTCAACTAAATGGTGAAACTCTCCAAACCGACAGTGTTTTGAAATTAATCAAAAGGGGGAGTTTGTTGGTTCAAATTTCCTGATAGTTTGATTATTTCAAAACACTGTCATTACTAATGTATACATCCAGAAAAGTGCAGGATAACATAGATACGATACGAAGATGAAGGAGGACTTGTGAAGGAGGATTTCATTGGATTACATCAAGAATCAGGACATGAAGTCTCAAGATAAACAAGAAAAGAAGAACACAAGGAAGGCCATTGGAATACATCAAGAATCAAGATGTTGAAGCCTTCCGTGAGTGGGATACGCCACAAATAAATCATAGGTACAAACCTAGTAGAACTCAAGTAAAATCATGTTCAAAATAACAAAGAGTTCAGTCAAGCAGGAAGTGCGTTCTGAACGAACTCAAAGTCCGTTCAGAACGGACTTGCCACATATCAAAACTTTAAACCTTGATTAGAACCAAACGTGTCACAGGGATGTGTGCGTTCGAACGAACAATCATGTCCGTTCGAACGGACAATTAGAATCCGTTCACCCACCTTCTGAGTGCGTTGAACGGACAATCCTTCCTGTGAACGGAAAAATGTAATAGGGATGTGTGCGTTCGAACGAACACACATGTGCGTTCGAACGGACAACCTGGAATCCGTTCACCCACTTTTCAGTGCGTTGAACGGACTCTTGTTCCTGTGAACGCAAAATGCTATGTATAATTGAGTCCGTTACGAACGGACATTGTCCGTTCGAACGGACCCAAGATGTACTTGCACGTTATTTTGAAACGGCTAGTGCAAACTACAAGTGCGTTCTGAACGGACTTTATGCGTTCGAACGCACTACAAGTTTTCTGAAGGATTTCTATAGAGAGTATAAATAGAATCTTTCATGGGTCTCTCTCTCTCACTTCTTCACTTTTCAAACATTCAAACCTAAAAAGAGAGAAATCCTAAGCTGTGATTATCTATATCCATTGATAGCTTGAGAAACCTCTTTAGATCGTTGATCTACTTTCAATATTCTCCACTAATCGTATCCCACTCACGTGACCGATCACGTTGTAGCTCGATTAGTGAAAAAGTGTAATAGGCTAGTGCAACAAAGTGTAAAGAGCCTTAGCTATAGATCGATAGAAGCGTGTAAATCGATCTAGGCAAATCCTTGTAATCGAGTTGAGTTGGAATTCAATCGAAAGACAAAAAGAGGCACAAGGCATTCCCGGAGACGTAGGTGCTCGCAAATAATTGAGTCGGTCAATTAAACGAGTAAAGGGTGAGTTAAAGCTACAAAGCAACCACCTACCGAACTTCGTAAACAAACATCTTGTGTTAAAGTGTTTGTACGGTATCATCTCTATTATCTAAATTATTATTTATTCCGCACCGTAAATTAGGTTTAAATCTAAACTAAGTGTAAGCTAGATTGCCTAATTTACCCCCCCTCTAGGTTAGAATTAACCAACAAAGTGAACCTCAAAACTAGCATTAAAATTAGATTATCGTTAGTTCTAATTTTAACAGCTAATTTTATTTCAACAATTAATTTGTAGTAATTATTTTTATTAACTATTAGCAAATTAGTTGATGAAATCAACAGTTGTTAATAAAAATAATTACTAAAAACTAGCTACTAAAATAAAAATAACTACTACAAAACGAACTGCGGAAATTAAAATATTTGTTGAAATTAAAATTAGCGGTCATATTATTTTAATCCTAGTTTTCATTAAAATTAGCTCCGAAAAAATTCATTCATTATTTTAATCAACAATTGTTATTTTAATCCTAGTTTTTTTGGAGTTTCTCAAAAGTTAGGGTTTTTTTTGTAAATTCAAGAAAATATAGGGGGTTATTTGTAAATTTCGAAATTTCAGCAATCTCTCGACATTTCAAATGTCTTATGTTGAGACTTCTGCTCGACATTTGAAATGTCGAGAGCTTTCAGAACTCTCGACTTTTCAAATGTCGAGAGTGTTATAATACAAATTTCGAAACTATGTTGTCCATTTTGAGTATTACCAAACTTATTTCGTCCATATACAAAAATTTCCCATATAAAAATGAAAAATATATCGCAAAACATCTTGAAATTTTGGAGGCTTTCTATACATGAGGTCCATTAAAACGAGTCAGGAACTTTTTTAACAAGCATGTCGGCCAAATTGAAAGTGACAATTTAAAACGAGTCAGGAACTCCCAAAAGAAATAAGAGTGATGATGTACTTCCCCCTCTTCTGTCCCCCAGAGGGCTTGATGTGCTGGCATTCTGGGGTGTTAATCCATAACACCATTTTTTTGGGTGTTAATCCATAACCCCGTTGACTTTGGGAGTGTTAATCCATAACACCGTGGCAGATTCTGATTGGTTGGATCATTTACACAACTTTAATGCAACAAATAGGAAGCTGCCACGTGGCATTCGTGGTAAATTGCGGTTCGTATTATTACTCCGCTGGCTTTGGAGGTGTTAATCCATAACACCATTGACTTTGGGGGATGTTAATCCATAAAACAATTTTGGGGTGTTAATCCATAACACCAAAATTGTTTTTATGGATTAACATCCCCCTAAGTCAATGGTGTTATGGATTAACACCCCCAAAACCAGCGGGAGTAATAATACGAACCGCAATTTACCCACGAATGCCACGTGTCAGTTTCTTATTGGTTGCATTAAAGTTGTGTAAATGATCCAACCAATCAGAATCTGTCACGGTGTTATGGATTAACACCCCCAAAGTCGACGGTGTTATAGATTAACACCCAAAAAAAAATGGTGTTATGGATTAACACCCCTGAGTGCCAGCACATAATACTGCCAGCACATCAAGAGTGCTAGGGGAAAGGTGGGGGAAGTTGAACATTTTCCAAGAAATAATTACCAAAAATCAAAATGAAATGAAATGATTGGGACCCCGCGATTGGGTGGCAATTAGAGAGGGACATGACCAGCGTTTATATTTCACAACGTGATGCATACAGTGTTCTAGAAATCGGCCTTGGCGGCCGATTAATCACCGATTAATCGGTAGTCGAGGGTCCGCCGTCGAGATAAATCCTTGGCGTTTTGTGCTTGGCGGATTTCCGCCAAGCGGCCGTCAAGGGTCCGCCAAGACCGTCAAGCCACCGTCGAGCCGATTTTTAGATGTGTATTTTTTTTTTTTTTTTTTTTTTTGCAATTAAACAATCATATATTATGAGATGTTGTGGGATACTATTCAAAATAATGATCGTTTTTGTTATGGATTGGCAATGAATTTTCATTGGCATCAAAAAAATTAGACATCAATAATGAAAACGATCGTTTGTCGGATACTATTCAAAAAAAAATATTTGGACTAAATTTTTTCATATTTTTAATATTATTTATATATATATTATTTGAGTTTATGTTAGTTTAGTGACGTAGTGTATTTTGTTACTTAAATTATTTAAAACTTATTAAAAAAACTGTGATTTGTAATTTTGTTTAATTAATTTAAATATTAAATATAAAAAAATAAAAATCCGCCGAGATTTCCGATTAATACCGATTAATCATCCTTGACGCTTGATGGTTGTCTGCCGACCAGCGAGCGCCGAACGATTTCTGGAACATTAGATGCATACGACGTTTTTCATGATTGGGTGGGTCTACGGGTAATTATTTCTGTTTTCTCGTGCGACGAGATTCGATTCTTTTAGTTCGGGGACCAATGGCCAACACATAAAAACCACATGGCACTTGGCAGGTGATAATGTTTCTATGGCCTGTATTTAAAATTTTATATCCTCGTTGTTTCTGTACACTGCTTGTTCTGATCCTTTTTGTAGTGATAATACTATTTCACGTGCTCTATTCTTGCGTACTACAAAGCTGTTTTTTATAGAGTCCAAAAGTTAATTGATACCCAACCAAATTAATGATACAAAATCTTTTGAGGGACCAAAATATAGATAGGGCATTAACGGTGATTGGTGAGCACTAGTTCTACGCCAAATCCAAACCCTAATATTTCTTCAATGAAAAAACTAGTAGTGTGAATCATGCATATCCTAAAAAATAGTGGTACTTAATAATTAGGGTCTATTAGCTTGATGGTGGATCCATGGGACTTTTTTTTAATTACATATCAACTAGCCCATGTGCACATTTTTTAGAATATTTTTTGGAGGAGTATATTAAAAGATGTTCTTTAAATAAATATTAATTCTTATATTTACCGGGGCAGAGTCCTGGCGTCGGAAGGCAATTTTATAAAATAAATGTTCTGCATGAGATCCTCGAATCATAGTTGTCAAAATTCTAATTCAAATTTTAGAATCTTACGACTCTACGACTCTAACTTGACGATTCCAGTTGGACATAAAATCTTAATTTGGTACAATACTGATAGAATCAAGACGTAGAATCTAATAAAATATCATATATTTACGATTTTACTGTCATGACTCACAAAAAATTTAATTTCTAAATTATAACCACATGTTTAATTAAGTAATTTGGAATACAAAAAAAATATTGGCATATTACAATATAAGGTAAAAACTACAAGACTAAAATAACTTGTGTTTTCAGAGATCTTCTTTATTTTATCTTTACTTAATTTATTTTTGTGTTTATTATTTGTTTTATTTTATCATAGTTTGATCAATTCGGATTTGAATTATGTATAACATGTAGGGGTGTCAATGGGGCGGATATTGTCCGAACCGACCCGAACCGTATCCGAAGAAATATCCGGATCCGAAAAAAATAGCCGGATCCGGATGGAAGCGGATCCGGAACCGTATCCTTTTTACGGGTATGAATCCGAATTTAGGAGCTAATTTTTTAATGGACCCGGATACTATCCTGATCCGAATAAAATTTATAAACGGGTAACTGTTTTGTTAAAATCATTATCGAAATTATTGTAAGACATATTTCCTTATATAAACAACTAATTCAAGTTTACTCCCAAAATAATCAAGTTTTGAACTTAATTCCCAAAATGCACAATGGAGAAGTTTGAAACTCCGCTAAAATTAAAATTGGCGAAATTTATAAATCGGTCATAATTTAATAATTAAGTGAAAAATTAATGATGTGCAGATGTATATTAATTATGATGTTAAATTTGACGGAATCGGTAATTTGGCCAAACTTCAGGAATTTTTTTTTTTGCAATATGTTTTTGAGAAGTGTGAATAAAGAGAAGTGTGAATAAAGCCAAGAAGGGAATTTTATTTGCAGGGAGGTTCAGATAAGTATGGGCCACTCTGATCTGATTGATGAGAAATTATATCATGGAATACATCCATGATGCTCCATGAAACACGCCAATAGAAACAAGCACAAACAAGAACCTCGATGATGTGTTATTTGCTGATTGGTCGACTTATCTAGATAATTTATATATGAACATGCCATCCAGAGCAAAGTGTGTTTTTTTTCCATTTGTTATTAGGAAATAAAAAAAATAAAAATAAAAATCTCATTCCCTTTTTCTTTTACTAAAGAGCCCGTAGGCAATCAACCCAAATTTTCTGAAGAGGTCATTTGTGGTTTGCATAGATTCAACGTATACATCCTTTATATTTTATATGATAATTAAGAAAAGAATTAGCCAACTAGGCGGTGGTCCAGGCCGAAAAAAAAATAAAGATCCTTTATTTAACATACTAATAAGAATAGAACTAAATATATATATTAATAATTATAAATATATACTTGTCATTTCTAATTAAGTGCACACACTTGAGATCACAAATTTTGTCCATAATTTTTCTTTCCATTTGCAAATGATATGACCAAATAAAATAACACCTTCCATTTTTAATTGATCTATCATATTATTGTAAATCTCCTTTTCCAAAATTGCTTTCATCAATACTCTAAGACACTCTAACCCTAAATTAGTCTCAATTTTAATCACTTGAAACTCATTCTTTTTTTTTTCACTCATTCTTTTGATTTCACTATTTTCTTAAATTGACACTAATTATGATTGAGTTATTTTTTCTTCTTTCATTCTACATCATTGAGAATTAGAAGTAGTGCACTCATATTTTCATACATTTAGTTTTGTATAGCTTGATATATAAATGTTTTTTTTAATCTAGATTTGTATTAATATATGTCAATTCTTGCTAATATTTAGATTTTGTTTTTTCACTTGGGAACTAAACTTTGGAATTTTTGTTCAGTTAACAATTTATGTCTTGTTCAATTTGTTGAGAAATGATACATTGATATTTAGAAATTTCAATCAACAAAACAATTTTTACTTCGACAAATTTTGTTTATTTATTTTATTTTTTGTGCAAGAAATATGCTGATTTAGAGTATTATTTTTTGAGTTTTAAAATGTACTTGTATCAGTCCAAAATATTTTTAAATGTTTAAGAATTAAAATATAATATGCTTGCAACATATTAAAGTTTTTAATTATAAAATGATAAAAACTTTCAATATATTGCCGAGAACCCCCCAAATATTTGATCCGCCCCGAATTAATTGAACATGAATAATTAACATATTAATTACTATTTAATTACATACCTTTCTGAATATTTCCAAAAAAAATATAAAGTTGTTTATTTTTTTTTTTGAGAAAAACCCGTAGGCATTATTCACCCCCAGGGTTATTTTCTTTAACTTGTTAACTTTAACTTTAACTTTAACTTTAACTTGTTAACATGAATAATTAAAAATGATGTGTTGAAAAAAAATATAAAAGTTGTCTATTTTACTTTTAGATACTTCATTTTCTTCCATATTACCTACGGTAGACTTTATTCACCCCCAGGGCTTGTTAACTTTAACTTGTCATTTTGTTAGATGGACAATAAATACCATCTGCCCAGTCTTTTCGTTTGCTATTTTATTAAACTTAAAACAACAAAATACAAAAATCAAAATGGAATAATAATGAAAATATATTTTATGAGATAATATTTTAAGATTTAACTTTATGTAAAATATTATTGTGTGCAAAATAATATTATGTTTTTCAATATTATAGATTTCTTTTTATTGCAATTTAAGATTTTTCAGTACTTCCATTTTTTTTTTTTTTTTTTCAAAAACATAAAACAAAAACAAACAAACAATGGATATGGTCCACAAATATTTAATGAGATGCCAAGTTAAGGTTAACATCTATAGGGTAAATAAAAATGTCGGAACATTATTTTAACATTACTTATATGTCAAATATTTATTTGATGTAATATTATCATTTATATGCTTATAATAAATTGATCAAATTTAGTTAATAAATTTAAGTATTAGTGTGTTAATTATGATGTGGGTCTTTCATGTGTAAAATATTATTGATAATGTTTTTTTAATTTCTATGATGAACTGAATTAGAAACTTCATATTAAGGGCACAATGATAATTTCTTAAGATGGCCCAATGGGTGTGGCTATTGAGATAAACATATCTTGTGGTTATAAAAATAATTTGGTATCAAGTACATACGATAATATTGTGATTTTCTTATCGACCTCGTTAAGATGACAAAAAGATATTCATTAGAGAAAATCAAAATAACTCTAAATTAAACAACATAAAGTACTTGAAATTCATTTCATGCAATCAAAGTTTCATGAATGCAAAAAACGATGTTGGCACGACATCAATTCGGGACAAATTCTATACTGTTCAAGATACACTTCCGCTTTATGGTTATATGGTAGAATTCACATAGTTATTACGGTCCTTTACGGAAATTACGGGCGGTACCGGATTGTGTATACGTAATGATATCGAAGTTATTCGACATTTGGTATGTAAGCATTTAACCTTTTGTTTTGTTTAATATTTATTTACTTACTCCTGATATATGCAATCATCAATCAAATTTACCTCAAAATCAAACAAGATAGTTTGTCACAAAACCAAATAATATATCAATGTCATTTTTTTCTAGAGATATATAAGTTTGTTTTTTCTGTTAAACAAAGTTACGAGCCTTCATTCACTTTATAGGACAAAAATGAAGTACCTAATTGATGAGGGGTTTGTTTTTAAACATTCTGAAAGTTTGAGGATTATTTTGTGAATTCTCCTTTTTCTTATTATATATACTATGCCTAGCTGCCTTACAACCCCACGGGTTAAACTGAAAACACACACACAAAGAGTAAAGGGAGGTTCTTGAAAAAGAAAGAAGAAGAGATGAGGACAATGGTGTCCATTGTTCTCCTACTAGCCTTGCAGTGCATTGTCATAGCTAATGCAGGTCCTTCGGTTATCATCGTTGGTGCTGGTTTTTCCGGTGCGTATGATATTTAAGAGTTCATATAAATTAATGCTAAAAAAATATTTTTGTCTTCTGTTTCAAATGTTTTAGAGTTTATAAATACTTACTTATCTTAAAGCAAAGAGAAACCTATGCTTTGTACATTTCGAAGTTGGAAAACAAAAAGAAGAAAAAAAAATGTTTTCCAAACTCGATAAGTTCGAAAATTAATTGAAACAGGAAAACTTATCTTTGCAAATTCTTTTTTATCGTAATGCTATTCCAAAAACATATCTATTTAAGCACAATCTCATCAAGGGTTTTGCATATTTTTTTCAGGAATATCTGCTGCAAAGACACTTTCGGATGCGGGAATAAAGGATTTCATCATTCTTGAGGCGACAGATCATATTGGAGGCCGCATTCACAAGACGAATTTTGCAGGACTTAACGTCGAAATGGGGGCCAACTGGGTCGAAGGCGTCAATGGAAAAGAAGTCAATCCGATTTGGACCATCGCGAACCAGCTTAAGCTCCGAAATTTCTACTCTGACTTCAATAACCTATCTTCCAATGTGTACAAGGAAACGTAAGTGTGCTAACTGTCTTATTAACTATAAATGGAATAAAAAGAACTACCTACCTATGTAACTTCTAAAAGAAAAATTACCTAAATACCTTGATCGGAATTCACAAATTAGAATCAAATCAGTAAATCACACGCAGAACACAAAGATAACACCAGCAAAAAAATTTCTTTTTCTCAGTCTCAATTAAACTCAGGTAAGAGAAATTGAATCATGTATTTAATATTTATACTGAAGATACAGTTCATGATAAAATTATATTTGTCTAAGTTCACATTTAACGAGTTACATGGCGCACTTGATTGCAACTTGATGAAGCTTCTTCGTGCTTTTATAATCTCCAATTTTGAACATTCATAATCAATATATAGCTTAATGCATTCATAAATAATAGTTAAAAAAATGAGAAGATCAAAACTTTCTATGAATTTATTTATTTCAAAAATTAATTATGGTTAGACTTAGATCTCTTAAAATGAAGGCTTGGATTCATTTCAAATTGGAGAGTAGAAGCATACAAAATTCATTTTTAATTATTCAGTGGATTTATTCATGAATTTATTTATATATTTAAAATAATAATATTAAATCCATTAGTTTAAAACTGAGAAAAAAATTGTTCTCGTGTTACGCCCTTCTAAAATGAATGTTTTAGTTTGTCTTGTGGTTTAAAAGAATAATGATGCATGTCAAATATTAATACAATGTTAACTCAATGTATAATATTTGGTTGTTATTATTCTAATTTATTGTGTGCCATGGTTCAATGCAGTGGAGAGCTCTTTGCGAGCTCCGAAGTGGAGAAATCCATCACTACTAGTGACGATGTTAATGAATCAGGCGGAAAACTCTCTGAAAGCTTACCCATAAGTGGAAGATCTGATATCTCCGTGTTAACGATGCAACGTCTTGAAAATCAGTAAATACACAGAATTAAGATTCTATAATATTAAGATTCTGTGAAAATAAACTGGTGCTTAATATGCAGTTTATATAATACATGTGCTATTTCTCATCTTTTTCAGTGTACCTACTAGTCCATTGGACATGGCGATTGATTACTTTAACTATGACTATGAGTTCGCGGAGCCGCCACGCGTCACAAGTCTTCAGAACACCGTACCGTTAGCAACTTTTGAAAATTTTGGAGAAGACGTATTTTTCGTTGCTGATCAGAGAGGATATGAAAGCGTTGTGTATCATGTGGCACATCAATTTCTCAAGACAGACAAAACCGGTAAAATTATCGATCCTCGCCTCAAGTTGAATAAAGTAAGACTCTTAACCTTACTTTCTTCTACAACTTTTGTTTGTTTAATATTTACACTCAATTCAAACAGTTTGAGCTAAAACATAACAGAATTATTATTTATTTTGCAGGTAGTAAGAGGAATTCAACACACATCAAAAGGAGTCGTGGTCACAACTGAGGATGGGTCTACTTATAAGGCAGATTATGCGATGGTCTCTGTTAGCATTGGAGTCCTCCAAACAGATCTAATCAAATTTACACCCAGTTTACCCGTGAGTAATAGAGTTCAAAATTCTTTAATTTCTTTTTGTAGTTAAAACTTATAATTTGGAAACATTTTTTCTTAAACAGACCTGGAAAATCCGCGCGGTATACTCCTTCGACATGGCTGTGTACACCAAAATCTTTGTTAAATTTCCCTACGCGTTCTGGCCGGAAGGCAACGGTACGGAATTTTTCCTCTATGCAAGCGAAAGACGAGGATATTATCCAGTCTGGCAGGTATACACAGTTCTTTATTAACATCACGTATATAAAAAATTAAAAATCAAGAATTAAACTTCGCGGGACAAATGTTTTATTGGCAGCAATTTAAGAAACAATATCCCGGAGCCAATGTTCTTCTGGTCACCGTCACGGACGAGGAGTCGAGAAGAATAGAACAGCAACCGGATTCGGAAACGAAGGCGGAAATTATGGAAGTATTGAAGGATATGTTCGGTAAAAACATTCCCGAGGCAACGGACATACTCGTGCCGAGATGGTGGTCTGACAGGTTTTACAAGGGCACCTTCTCCAATTGGCCAATTGGTGTTAACCGCTACGAATACGATCAAATTAGGGTAACTTCATCTCTTTAAATTAATATGCCTAAATTACTTGAACGATATGAAGGGGTTCTTCAAAGAATATTTCCTTCGATTTTTGTAGTTATTCACGATTAGTAATTAGGAAATGTTTTGAACGATAATACTATCTAAACTGCACCATAATTAATTAGGAACCTGTTCAAAGAGTCTATTTCACTGGAGAGCACACAAGTGAACATTACAACGGCTATGTTCACGGAGCTTATCTTGCAGGTACATATTTATTTCGAGTTATCACTGAAAATTGAGCTGAATATACTTCAATTGTTTGTTAATCTCTAGATCTTTATTTTACCATCCGTGTTAGGTATTGACTCCGCGAACATGATGATCAGATGCATCAAGAAAGGTGTTTGCAAAACTGATATCAAGGCTAAAGATGATTGAGAATTTTTTTTTTTCTTCAATTTGTAATAATTCCAGAAGTAAATAAGAGCTCGGTAGTTCAACTATTTGAGTTCAGTTCTTTCTGTCGGCAGGATTTGCAATTTAGTTATATTTGCATTATGTACTTTTCTAATTGATTGTAGCTTGCAAATATTTTCTTTCAAATTTTTTTTTATAATAAATGGAGAAGGCTCGTATGTCCTCCATCCATTGATGTCAATGGGGATCGAATCCACAACCTCTCACTACACATGGATTTTTGTGCCTCACACTCAACTAACTAGGCTATGGGCCCATTGACATTTTCTTTCAAATTACTTACTTTTGTAATTGTGAAAACGGAAGATATAAAAAAGGGGACTAACGCGTTTCAAACATTCTACAGAAACTTGACGTGTCAAGTTGAAACTCTCCCGAATTAACTCCACTCGGCTCTAAAACGAGTTTGAGAATAAGTTCACTCTGTTAGATGTCGGGTCGAAGTTAACTTTTTGAGTTGTCGAACTATTTCAAATATGCATCATATATTTCGTGTCTGACAAATAATTAAATCCAATTCCACCTAGTTTCTAGTAGGACGACGATGCATGAATCAGGACCCGATCAGTACAATAATTTGGAATTCCTAATATCCCAAAATCTTTGGGAGTTAAAAATGTACCAAAACACGGATGTATGAACAGTCAGACAAATAATTAATAAACTCGAAGACTCCTGTGTAATTGCGCAGGAAAAAAACTTAGTATGTATATTTGATAACAAAACACTATTTAGACATACCTGTTTTTAAGAGTGATGATGTACCTCCCCCTTATACTCCCCCCCAACTCTTGATGTGGTCATCATAAGGATTAACACCATCAACTTTAACATCTTAATTATGGTTTAACATCTTAATTTATGATTTAACATCTTAGTAAGATGTTAAGTTTTGATGGTGTTAATCCTTATGATGACATAAACATAGCAAAGTCCCAACGTTTTTCCGAATCTGGTCTACTTATGACAAATATTTCAAAAAAACCCTGTCTTTTAAAAAAAGTAAAATTATCATATATATCCCTGGTAAATATGAAACTTATATACCCATATAAATATATAAAAATAATGATATAATTTGACCAATATAAAAAGTCTATATTTAAAAAAAAAAACCTAAAATTTGCATGAATACCCCTACAAAAATCTGAAATTACCATATATAACCCTATAAAAATATGAAAGTAATGATATCATATGAGAAATATTAAAAAAAAAAATTGAAAAATATATATAATTAATATGTATCAAAAAATTGAAATTATCATATATGTATCCTAATATAAATCGGAAATTAATGATATAATATGAGAAGTTGAGAACTATCACAAAAAGCTTCTATGTTTTAAAAAATCTGAAACTATGATGTATCCCCCTACAAAAATATTAATTATCATATATATCCCTATACAAATCTCAAATTAATGATGTAATATGTGGAATAAAATAAAAACTGTATTTGAAAAAATAAAAAATTAGCATGCATACCTCTGGAAAAAACATAAATTATCATATTTACCCTTATAAAAAAATTCTGAATTAATGATACAATATGAGAAATATTTAAAAAATCTGAAATTATCATGTATAACCTTACAAAATTTGATATTACCATATATACCCCTATAATAATCTTAAAATAATGATATCGCATGAGAAATATTTAAAAAGCCCTTACATTTAAAAAAAACTGAAATTGTTATAACGTAGAAAAATCTTAAAAAATCCTTATATTTACTGGGAAAAAAAAAAGAACAGTAATGGTTGCATGAACAGTAATTGTGAACAGTGTTGGCGACGTGGCTGAATGCTGGGCAGTATTTTGTTCAACTTTAGTACTTAGTATTATATGTGTATCTTTCGACTTATATAGGCATGAGGCAAAGACCATTACTGGTACTACGTTTCCACTATCCTACCATAATTAAATTATAATTACATGATGACTGTTACAAAAGAATTAATTGTAAATGAAGAAACGGTCAAATGTTACAATATGTGAAATACATATAACTTGATCATCAAGAATATTTATCATTCAATGTAATTTTAATTTTGTGTTTTAATTACATGGTCCAACAGAATGGAGCTTAACTCATATTCTTTTTTAGATAAAATCGTTCTTTACACGATGCCTGTTTTTAAAAACGTGCATGCTTGTCATCAAAAAATAATAATTTTGTCAGATACAATAATAGGTTGATCGTGCTTAAAGTATTCTTTTGGAATATAAGAATATCACAAGCAAATCAACAAATAAAACGTATATACTCCCAGCAGTTTAAGAATCTGAAACAATCTTTTTTAAAATACAAGACTGTTTGAATTTGTGATGGAACATTAATAAATTTGTGAACAAGCATGGTTGTCATGGAACATTAATAAATTTGTGAAATTAAATAATAGTTTGAGACTGTTTGAAGTATTCTTTTGATGATTGCACCTTCTTTCTTTTTACTATTAGCTTGTTTTGTTTGCGAATGGACAATACCGTCTCTATCCGCTAAGACTTCCAACAATTATATTTGTCATATAACCGCTAATACTTATATTACAAAATTCATATTGTTTTTTTTTACGGTGTTCAACCAAATATGAGTTGCTAAATTAGTAATTTGGTCATTTTTTTTTTCTGAAAACAAACACAGAAACTTATAAGTTCAATACAACAAATCTTCTATCGTCTGTCTGTTTGTGTGTCTATATATATATGAGGGGGAGACTAACTCATTTTAAATACAAGAAATTTAGTATTTAATTATTTTGTATTATTAAATTTGCATTGAAATTTGTGAATTTACTGATGTGTACAAAATTTTCATTATCATCATGAAAAACATTAAATACCAAATATTTTGTATTTAATTAAATATGTTAGTCTCCCTCGTGTGTGTATATATATATATATATATATATATATATATATATATATATATATATGAGCATGAATTCAGACAAAATTATGGGAAGTAAAGTATTTGTTCTCGGTCTATATAGGAGCATGAAACTAGGGGTGAGCATGAACCGAATTAGAATTTTTATAATGTTAAAATTCAATTGTTATTTAGAAAAAAATATAAAAACAAATCATATAAAATATACTTACTTTATTTCTAATTTTACAATATTTAATTTTAATATTTTTAAATGAATATAATAGAAAAAGTGAAAAATAGTATTAATTCGGTCGGTTCGGTTTAATCGGTTCTGAAAACACCAAAACCGAACCGAACCGAATAAACCGAATAATATCAATTTTTGTACCGAACCGAATCAAATAAATCGCAAAACTGAACCGATTAAACCGAATTTGACCGGTTCGGTTCGGTTCCCAAATAAACCGAACCATTTGCCCACCCCTACATGAAACTCACAATACTACCTTCCAAACACTATACTTGGCTTCCTCAAACTCATCCCAAGTCTTTTAATGAGGTGTGAAGCACAAAAAATCATATATATGTTGTGAGTTCGATCTATCGGCATCAAAAAAATTAGGTATCAGTGTTATTAATTGATTTGATTAGTGTTAAGTAGTTTGATTAGTGTTATTAATTAATTTGATTAACGATTTAATTGACCGTATAATATGCACTAATACAATTATTAACGATTTAATCATTGCATCCATCATCAAGGGACTTGCAGTAAGTTTGGGGGTCAAGTATATTTTTCGTTCATAAAACTGCTTCTTTTGAATTACAAAAAGAAAACGGATACATCTTCTCAAATTTTCAAATTGATTCCCTCGAAAAAGAAAGGAAAAACATCCATGGCTACGCAAGCTCTCTTTATTTTCTTCTCCTTCCTTTTCTCGGCCTCCATTTTTCAAACTCTCTTTACATTCTTCTCCTTTTCCTTTTTCTCGGCCTCCACTTATCCTCCGTTCTCGATTTCAAACCATGATAGCTTTTTAAATTGCTTCTCCAACCAAACCGAACTGTCCATAAATTCCTCAGAGATAATCTATGAACCGAGCACACTTCAATACCTCTCCTCAATTACAAACCTAAGATTTATAAACCCTAAAGCATCAAAGCCGTCACTTATTGTCAGACCGACAAATAACAAGCAAGTACAGGCATCAGTTATATGTGCAAAAGATAACGGGTTTCGAATCAGGGTTAAGAGTGGTGGCCATGATTACGAAGGGTTGTCGTACAGAGAGCTGAATAGTAGCCAATCATTTGTGATCGTTGATTTGGCGAACTTACGTGACGTGGAGGTTCATGTGGATCATGGAACGGCTTGGATTCAATCAGGTAATGTTTGTCAAACTGTTAAACATGTGTAGATCCAGAAAAAATTTAGAAGTAAAAATAGGTAATAACCAAAAAACCTACTTTGCAAAATATTTTCAAATCGAGCATGTTCGGACTCTGAAAGTTGTTAACAAGACATATGATATACAATTGGCATCCACCTAAATTAAGAATTCCTAATCAATATTAAGTTGTGGGTACACGGATTCGTTAACACCTAACTTTTTGGGAATCTCAAAATCCGATTTTTTTTCTAATCCTCAATAATCTTCCGGCACTGAATTACATCCAATTATAATCTTAATTTTGTTCGGACCATGAGAATCTGTAATTTCTATTTGATCATACAGTCTGAATATGCTAGATTTTTAAATGTTATGAAAGTAGATTTTTGTAATTATTATTTTTGAAACATGTATATGAATAAAGAAAATCCATAGAAGAACATGATAAGTAGAGGGGTTATAAATTATAACTGAACTTACAAAATGCATCAACTCTTCCTCACTCTTCTCTCCTCAAATTGTGTCTTTTTTGTCTAAAAATAGACGCATAATTTCAAAATGTCTTCACTGCAGGAGCAACTATTGGAGAACTTTACTATAAAATTTCAGAAAAGACAAATTTATACGGTTTTCCTGCGGGTCTTTGCCCAACGGTAGGTATTGGAGGCCATTTCAGTGGGGGTGGATTTGGTACCTTGATGCGGAAATACGGCCTTGCCGCAGATAACATTGTAGATGCCCTCGTTGTCGATTCAAATGGACGTCTCCAAGATAGATACTCAATGGGAGAGGATCACTTTTGGGCCCTTAGAGGAGGAGGAGGAATGAGTTTCGGCATTGTAGTTTCATGGAAAATTAGGTTGGTACCGGTACCATCCACAGTAACGGTATTCACCATAAGGAGAAACAATGAGAGTGCAATTGATCTTCTGACCAAATGGCAAAGCGTAGCATCAAACTTAAACGAGGATTTGTTTATAAGGATTATTATACATCAAGTTAATGAAGATGGTGAGAGGAAAATTCAGACTGTATTCAACTCATTGTTTCTCGGGAGGTGCGATCAGTTGCTAGAAGAAATGAAGATCTCCTTTCCAGAGCTCGGAATGGAGAGTGAAGACTGCAAAGAGATGAATTGGATACAGTCTACCTTGTATTTTGCTTTTTCTACTACTAATATTTCCAAAGAGGCTTTATTGGATAGAAGCCGGTCTTTCAGGTACATAGCTTCATATTTTCGTCCTTTCTTTTCATAATTTGTTCCATTTGTACACAAACATGCAAATGCAAATATATATGAAACTATCAAGTTACCTATAATATCAAAGTTATCCTTCCAAAACTGCAAAATTGATTTGTTTAGTGTTCTAATACTCTGACAACCATCGCAGGTACTCCAAAGGTAAGTCAGATTTTATCAAGCAGTTAACTCCAAAATCTGCATTCGAAGAAATGTGGCCCCGGTTTTTAGAAGACGATGCAGGAATGCTGCTAATAGATCCATTCGGCGCTAAAATGGATAATATATCGGAAACTGATACACCTTTCCCCCACAGAAAAGGAACCTTGTACAACATCCAGTACCTCTCTGAATGGAGTGAAAACGACACAATGATTTATCAGAGGCGCACGAATTGGATTAAAGAAATGTACAATGAATGGGGTCCGTTTGTTTCGGCAAATCCTAGAGGGGCATATGTGAATTATAGGGATCTTGATTTGGGTGTAAATGAAATGAAAGGAGATGTGAGTAGCTATGAGAAGGGTAGAATTTGGGGGCAGAAGTATTTCAAGGGTAATTTTGAAAAGTTGGTAAGTGTGAAGGGCAAGGTAGATCCTAGTGATTTCTTTAGGCACGAGCAGAGCATTCCTCCGTTGTTACGTGGAAAGTGGTATGGAAAAGGATAAATGTACCGTGCCTCCGTAAATACAAAAAATATCATTAATGCATCAATCGAGATGATTTAACTGAATTGATTATATTCTTTAATTAAATCAATTCAATTAATTATTGAACTGATTGATAATCAATCCAATTAACCTCGTTAACCTTGACGCATCAATGATGTGTTTGATGTTTGAGGAGTGACATATATTATCTCTACGTAAAAGAGGTTTGATATGGTGTTCTCATTCACTTAAATATTTTTAATACGTCAATCGAAATTATTTAATTGGATTGATAAGACTTCTTGATTGAATCAATTCAACTAATCATTGATTTGAGTGTTTATCAATTACTTAAACACTTTGATTTTTCATTGACACATCAAAAATGTTTAAGTGAAAGTTGAGATATAGTATATTTTCCATATTAGATGTTATCGTAAAACTAATAATGATGTGCATGTGTTGAAAGTTAATTGACGTGCATGTGTGGGAAGTTAATCGTAATATACTTGTTATAATATGCTTGTTCTCTTCGGATTTCTTGTGTTGAAAGTTAATTACAAAACAAATACGCTGTGTAATTATAATTTTCTATATAATCAGGTTCATTGTCTAAAACTCGACCTATAACAATTGTATGTTACAAAAAAAGAATAACTTCTCAAAATCATAAATCCAATAGATTCGATCTTTTCTAGAATCATAACTGAAGTTGCAGGAAACTTGATACTTGCAATTACAAAAAGTACAAACAAATTATTTCTAAAGCTAATTATATTTTCGAGTTCAATATTCGTTTTATGAATTGAGAACAAGAAAATCATCCTCTAGCATTATTATTAAAAAAAACAAGAGAATTACCACCCTATGACCAATCTAAGAATTTATATCTAGATTCAAAATATTTCAATTTGAAGTGCTAGTATTTTTTTAAATTATAATCCAGAAAAACACTTGGTTAGAATATAAATTAGATGGAATTAATTACCTTTCAAATATCAAATTAAACCACAGTTGATCCTCAATTTACTCCAATTGGGCTTTAACCAACGAGAAAAATAAGGTTTCAATTGGGTGGATTTTTGAATTTTACTAGCATATGTTTGTATACAAAATTTAAATAAACAGTTACCTTGCGGATCCATTTTGAATTTCAGATCTAATGATAAAGTATCTGTGTGAACATATTGCAAGTGTGTAAGGAGACATGAAAGCAATCCAGGTTCGCACTTATCAGACATCATGGTTGGCAAAGCATGTTGCCTCTCCAGTTTCAGGGTTGGACCGGTCCGGTTAATTGAGGAAAACCGGACGGTTCGAACGGAATTTGACGGTTTATATATATTTTCGATCTAACAACCAAACCGAACCAGTTTTTTTGTCTGGGTCCGTTTTTTCGGTCGAACACTGTTTTGGCTTGTTTAGTAGCCAGAATTCTTTAATAGTAGGATGCAGAGTGATGTTGAGATCCATTATACTGGCTAGCGATCGCCAAATTGCTTTTGCGAACGGGCATTGGGTGAAAAGATGGATGGCCGAATCCATTTGTCCCGTACAATCTGGACATAATTGTTGGTTTGGCCATCTCCTCTTACCAAGATTATCCGCGGTTAGGAGTTTATGTTGGATACATAACCAACCAAAAAAACTTGATTTTCATTGGGCATTTTAGTTTCCATAATTTTGTATTGCATGAAACTATAATTCCCGGGTTTCATCGTATTTGGTAAGTCAATGCAACCGAGAACCTTGTGGATGTAGTCCATTTCCATACCGTAGTATAATTGATTGTGGAGATGGATGTATTGAGAAAGGGGATTAACATAATGAGTTCCTTGATGAAGTACAAGGATAGATTGTTAGGAATGGTAGTTAATTGTTGGACCAATATGAGGTTGTATGTTTGTTGTAAGATTGTAGACAAAAGAGAGTTGGTCCCGTTTGTAATTTCCACAACTATTTTAGTAGTAGAAATTTTGTTTGAGTTTGTAGGTGTGTTAAGAAAAATATACTCTTTCTCTCACGATAACAAATAAATGAAAAAAAAAAAAAACCATGGTGTCCGTCCCTTTCTCTCTCAGTAGCCCAACGAGGAAGAAGTAATCGCCTCTCTTTCCCTCTCAAATCGCGGAGCCTAAGAAGACGCCGCCGCTACCAACTCGAGAACGGAATCTCTTCAGGTCTAGATAAAGAGAGCGGGACCACCGCCACTAAAGAGAGCTCTTTCAGATCTAGATAAAGAGAGCGCGACCACCGTCACTAGAGAGAGCTCTTCAGATCTAGATATCGTCGATTTGAAGAAATCAGTTTTTATCTGGTACAAAATCAGTCTTTTTTTGTTCTCAAATCAGTCTTATCAAGTATCGATTTCTTAGATACATACCTGTTTTTGCAAATACTGATGAAAATTTGGTACGGATGAAATTCTTTTCTTGTAAGTGTTATTATTAGCAATTATTGGTAAATAACTCTTAATTCACGATTTGTGTTTACAGGCTGTGGAAATCAATCTTAGAATTTTGCAAGAAACAAAGGCTGACCAACATAGTCATAGACTCTTGCTCCTTGGTAAAATTGCTAATGCATTGTACTTTTTTTCTATTGTTAAAATTTGTCGAATTACTCGTTTTTTATCATAATTTTCTTATCGAGGTGCTGGAGAATCAGGAAAATGCACAATCATTAAGCAGGTGAGCGAGTCCTTCTAGTCAATCATTAAGCAGGAAGCGGAAGGATATTGTTGAGTAGGAAGCAAGTTCGATATCGTCGTGGGCTTGG
The DNA here is from genome assembly GCA_946800325.1 of Luzula sylvatica. NCBI lineage: Eukaryota > Viridiplantae > Streptophyta > Magnoliopsida > Poales > Juncaceae > Luzula > Luzula sylvatica. Next base: position 22,963,720 of record OX326958.1, read on the forward strand.
GGTTTGATTGGCTTTGGAGTTGTGCGTCTTGGATTCGATCTTGGCTGGCTGCGAGGCAATGCTCTATTTGTATTACTATTTTTTTAAATTGTAATTGACAGTGTAAAAATTGAATTGAGAAATGTAATGATTGTATGGAATGTATTGCAATCGTACTGGAATTACATTTATAAATATTCTCACAAAAAGAATCTAAATTCTTTCATTTTCTGGTAGACATAAACTTATTGGTTTTCTGTCTTTTTAATACATTGTCAAGAACTTGTTTTATCATTTGCATTAAGAACAAATTAATTATTCTAAAAATATAACAAAATTACAAAATCTTCTAACAGTAATCAAACAATAATTATTGGAAAAAATCATAAATAATAGAATTTAATTCAATGTTCTAAACTCAAATAAATTGAAACATAAATGGATCCATGTGAATCGGGAAACTGTCTTGTTGCTCGAACACTTGTTCATTTCCAACAGGCAATACACTATCCGCCACAGCCTGAAATTAGAGAATATAAAGAACTTGTTACCAATTCATGAGAGTCGTTGAAATAAATATTTTAGAAGTTTATACTTTTGACTTTTTTTTCGTTGATGTTTTCTTCATGTTTTTCCTACGAATTTTGTCGACAACTCCTTCTAATCTTTTCGTTGGTGGTTTACCTCTTCGACGAAGAGGTTCGGGATCAAGGATGATCGTATCCTTGACGGAAAGAATGTCTCCCTCTCCAAGAGAACACAAATCATTGCGGGCAGCGCCATCATGACCCGTCCCAACTGCCGAAGACCCACGATACTTCTGCTTCAACTTGTCCAACAATTCCATAACATCGAGATAGTTTTCTTCCAAATTTTCCACCAAATAGGCTACCTCGTCAGCTCTATTGCAGATGTTGTCGTGTCGAATTGCTTCAGTTGGCCTCGAAGAATTAGCATAATTGATTCGAACTTTGGTGTGAACCCTATTCACGTCTTTCCTCCATCTTCTAAAAACATATTTTTCGGGTACCTTCTGAATTCTATTTTCTTGCCATACCATCAACTGATGCCTACACACCATTCCTCTGTAAACGAATAAACGACAATTGCAACTTGCTTCGTTCGTCTCGATGTTATAATTAACAATAAAGGACACTCGTTTTGTTCTATTCTCTTCTCTGAAAGTAACTAATTCTACAACCTCGTATTTCGTGACAACATCGCTCGAGTTTTTTACACGACACTCACAAGCAAGTTTGCCTACAAATTCTTTTCGAAACTCTTCTATCTTCGCATGAGTATAAACTCGATAAAACTGCTTCTCCAATTCAACCCCAACAACGGTCGGAATATAAGATTGAGAACATCTGTCGTCCTCATTTTTTTCATTGTTCACTTTTCTCGCCAATGCATTCTCATACTGCTCTACAAATTGTTTCAATGTGGTTCGATCGTTAATGTAACCTTTGAAATAATGATTCATACTCTCGCTTCTTTGAGTAGATTGCATTCCAGCCCAAAAGATATCATTCACGAAAGCCGGCACCCATCTCGTCCTCTCCATGTACAACCCTTTTAACCATTCGTTCTCTTCAAGGTTGTACTCATTTATAAACGCACCCCATCCAATCTCAAACTCTTCTACTATTAATGACTCGAAAACTAATTTACGAAAAGCGAGTGAAATTGATTGATAGGCACCGTATTTTCCAAACTTTTCTGGCACCTTCTTCATGATGTGCCATATGCACCATCGATGACGAATGTTCGGAAATACCTCTTGTATGGCATTTTTCATTGCCATACACTGATCGGTAATTATCGCAGGAGGTGCACAACCTCCCATGCAATCCATCCAAGTCTTAAACAACCACACAAACGATTTGGTGTCCTCGTGAGCTATAAGCCCACATCCCAATAATATCGATTGGCCATGATGATTAACTCCTACAAAACAAGCAAACGGAAATCCATATTTGTTCGTCACATATGTTGTGTCAAAGGTCAAAACATCACCAAATTCCTTCAAAGCCGCCCTACTTCTCGCATCAGCCCAAAAAACATTCAAGAGCCGATGATTATCATCCACCTCAATGTCAGAATAAAATTCTGAATTATCAGCCGTCATTTTCTTGAAATAGCGGTTCATTACCTCAGCGTCTCCTTCTGCAAGTTGTATCGAGCGCCGCCAATTATTCATGAAATTCCGAAGATCTCTCTCTACATATGGCAGGTTTTCATGTCCTCCCGCCTGAAGTTGAAGCGATTCATAAGTCTTGCTCAATTTAATCCCCGCTAGATCGTTTAACAAGAGTTGCCTTTTCGCACGTGCATCGAGAACCTGATTGCTTTTGTAAAATTTGTACTTCCCGGGACTAACCACATGATTATGTTTCAAAAAAACATTATTCAACCTCCATTTTTCGCCGGGACGCCTTGACAGATTGAGACGAGCTTCGCAACCTGTTTTTGTTCGCGGACGTGGTCTGACAGAATCTTTTACTTTAGTTTTCGTCTGCCCTCCATGAGTACATGCGAAAGTTACATGTCGCAAGACTCCATCATTATCTCTTCTGCTATTCGTTCTCGCGACCGCAAATCCACGATTTTTCGCGTATTGTCCATAATACCGAAATGCCTCATCATGTGTGTCAAATAGCATACATTCTTTCGGTTCTTCGACTAAAATATCATTATCATGTTCTTCCCCTTCATTAATTTCTATAGAATTGATCATATTCGTCTCTGTGAAAATGAAAAAAAATCAAATTATTGTCAACATAATATACATATGTGCTGTTATACAACATAATATACAATGACGGCATGGTCTAGCGTCTTTACAATGATAAACACACAAATCCTCACTTTCTCGTTAAACACTACTTTTGCACTCCCTAACGGATTTACCTTTCTAGTATCAAACATATACGGACCCACCCAAGAAGATCAAAAGGACAATTTTCTTCGAGAGCTTACAACCATAAACACAAACGATATGCCATGGATTGTGCTCGGGGATTTCAATATGATTAGAAATGTAAACGAAACAACAGGATCGGGCCACTCGGCTAGAGAAATCCTAGCTTTCAATCACGTAATAAATGAGCTAAGCCTTACCGAGGGTAACTTACAAGGAAACAAATTTACATGGACAAATAAAAGAGAAGAGCCAACGCTATCAAAGTTAGATAGGGCACTGTACTCACAACACTATCTAAACATAAATATAAAGCCGTCCCTACAATCGCGGCCCCAAATAACATCCGATCACAACCCTCTGATATTCACATTCACAAAGACAAACTCGCATTATGTACCCCGAATAAAGAATTTTGAGAGATGGTGGCTTATGGGAAAAGAAAACCTCAAAAATTTTGAACAAAATTGGAGTGGGCGCCTATCCTCAAATACGGCAAAAAATTACATATACAAAATTAATAAAACATGGGCCGCACTAAACAGAGAGACTCTTAAAAACAACAAAAAGCAAAAAGAGGAAAAAGAAAATATTTTGGCATGTATAGAACTATTTGATTGGTTTGAGGAATCAAGAATGCTAGATGAGCATGAAAAAGAAATAAGGAGGAGCTTGAAAGAGAAAGCGTACCAAATAACGTGTCTAGAGGAAATCAAGTGGCAACAAAGATCATCTACTACATGGCTCAAATTGGGCGATAGAAATACGGCCTATTTCCATGCGACGGCATCGTCCAAAAGAAACTACAACATGATAACCAAAATAACACTCAACGATCAAGACATAACGGAAACGAGAGAAATACTAGACACGTTCCTAAACTACTACAAGAACATTTTAGGATCGGATAGCACCACACAAAGGGAATGGGATCCCTCATTCCTAGAAAATAGAGCAAACTTATCCTTGCAATGGACCGTTCTAACGGCGTCTTTTTCGGAACAAGAAATTTGGGAGACGATCAAAGGCATACCTAAAGGGAAAGCGGCGGGTCCGGACGGATTATGCATTGAGTTCGTGCAATCAATGTGGAATGTAATGAAACAAGACATAATACAAGTAATAAGGGATTTCGAACAAAAAAAACTACATCTAGACCTCATAAATAAGGCAATGATCACCTTAATACCGAAAAAACAAGGGGCCACGAACATGGATGACTTTAGACCCCATAAGCGTGATATCAATCCCTACGAAAATAATAACAAAAATGCTAGCACAAAGGCTACAAACTCTAATACCGGAATTGATAGACAAACACCAATCCGCATTCATAAAGAATAGATCAATTGTGGACTCGTATGCGACGGCTATAGAATTGGTGAACTACTATCACAAAAAGAAAATTCCAACAATAATGTTAAAAATTGATTTCAAGAAAGCTTTCGACAATGTCTCGTGGGACTTTCTACTCAAAATAATGGAGGTAAGGGGTTTCCCTAAATTATGGAACGAATGGATCCAAAACATACTCTCGTCGTCCTCCTCGGCAATTAAGATAAATGGATCACTATCATACTTCTTCAAACACAAAAGGGGACTGAGGCAAGGGGATCCGTTATCTCCATTGTTATTTAATTTGGTCGTTGAATTCCTACAAGACATAATTAGGGCAATCTCCCCCTTAATGAAAACATCAACAACATGGACAATCCCCACCCTCCAATACGCGGATGACACCTTGATTTTTGTTGAAGCAAGGCCGAACAACATATGAATAATATGCCAAGCGATGAAAGCCTTTGGGCAAATAACGGGACTCCACATGAATACCAACAAAACAACCTTCACGCCTATCGGTATACCCGAAAGATTTAATGACACGATTGCGCATATGTTAGAATGTGGGTTAAAAAAATTTCTAATCAATTATTTGGGAATACCGTTATCAATAAGAAAACCAAAAAAGATCGTATTTCTACCGTTGATAGAGAAAATACAAAACCGCATTGCCGGATGGAAAGGACGATTCCTTTCCCTCGGAGGAAGAATAACACTACTAAAAGCAACAATAAACGCCCTACCCATATATATAATGCAAGTCATTAAATTACCGGTAGGGGTGACAAAAGAGATAGAACGACTAATGAAAGCTTTCTTGTGGTCGGGAGAGGTCAATAACAAAGCCGGAAAGAACTTAGTTAATTGGGAAACAATTTGTCTACCCAAAAAGAATGGAGGTCTAGGAGTACGCCACCTACGAACAATGAACGACGCGCTCCTTATGAAATTCCTTTGGAAATTGGATAATGAAAATGACAACCTTTGGTCCGAATACGCTAAAATAATACACAACATAAATAATACGAGAGACTTGTCCGAAATTGAAACAACACGAAAAACAGATTTTATAAAAGAACTTGACAAATTGAGGCCAATGTATGAAGCTTCAACGAGAGAGGAACCGAACAATAATAAGATCCTCTGGAATTGGGAAGCATAGTCCACATTTACAGCTAAGTCGGCTTATATTTTCATGAGAAATCCGGGAATCCTAAATCCGTGGAAAAATTTAATATGGAACACAAGAGCGCCCCTAAAAGTGCGATTTTTTTGTTGGATTGCATCACATAATAAAATAAATACGGCGGATATACTATTAAGGAAAGGATGGCCTGCCATTGAAAGGTGTATTCTCTGCCATAAAGAGGCGGAATCGAGGGACCACATATTCCTAAAATGTCCGTACACGGTGGCAACGTGGAGGTTAATCAATAGAAGAACGAATCTAGGATATCCGGACGCAACATATGACTCGATGTTCGTCGAATGGTCCGAACATGTCAGAAGACTGGGGAAGGAAAAAGGGAAACAATGGGCTACCCTATGGATATCGGCGACATGGGAACTATGGAAAGAACGAAACCGAAGAATATTCCAAGACAAAACCTCCACACCGGAACGAGTGGCAACAAGGGCAATCGAGGAGGCCAGCATATGGGAGCGGCATAAAAATTAGAAGGAGCCCTAAAACTCCTACCATATCGCCACTTTATTTAAGCTTTTCTTTTCTTATTTTTATCTTAATCCTACAGTAAATAGCCCGCTTTAAATATATATAAAATCCTAAGGTATAGCATTTACGCTAACCTTAATTCAAAAAAAAACAAAAAACAAAGTAGAAATAGTAACAAAATTGAAAAACAGAGTATTAACGTACAGTGAATAAAGCAACAAAACAGAGTATTGACGTATCGAAGAAACAACAAACTGCAACTCGAGGACGACGGCGGCGACGGCTAAGAGACGCTACAACGAAATCTGTCAGGATCGATCGTTAGGAGAGGGTGAAGGCGAGACAATTCTTTCCTATTTTTCCTCAGCGCTATCTCCTTCCTTCTCCGGTATTCTTTCTTTTTTTTTCACGGATCCATAAACAAGTTAACGGGTTTGGATGTTGTGTAAACGGGTTCTAATGATTTTTTTCATCCATCACATATGCTGACGTGGCAGGAGCGTGAGTGTCACGTCAGCTGCGGGCTGCTAGCGGGTTGATAAGTGCGTGATGCATAAACTTATTGTTAAATAATCGATGTTATTGGTGATCCATATTGGTAGTCTTATTGCATGCATGTTAAGAAGGGCAAGGCATTGAGGACCGATTAATTAATGTAATTCAACTTTCTTTACATAAATGTTTTCCTTTTCATGAGGCAAGTCGATTTTGGACTTTTTGTAATAGTGGTAGATATGTGATTTTTTTGGCTTCCTTATTGACAGTGGAAGATCTTGATATGTGATTGAGAGGTCCTTCTTAAAATATTTTAGCAATATTTGTATGGTTTGGTCATATTCGGCTGGTATGGCCATGGTGGTAAAACTGGATTTGGACCAATTAGTTTCTAGTCCCGAGATATTGGAGAATAATATTTACGTATGTGCAAGGATTTTAACGTTCCTTGGCGAAGCCTCAATGAAAATTAATGTGTCATCCGCGAATTGTTGCATTCTTGGAGTCATTTTTTAGTGGGATATCCATAATATTTTTACCTTTGCAAGTTTTGCTTGGAGGGCATCTATCACTAAGTTAAAAGAAGTCGGGAAAGGGGGCCATCTTGTCGCAATTCCTTCACATGATTGAAAGAAGGTCCTATGAGACCATTTAACTTTTACGGACGAGGACGAGATGTTTAATATATTGAAGATCCAAGAAATCTATTTTTTTTGGAAATTTTCTTATTCTTAGTATTCTTCGAAGAAGGATCATGAAATATTGCCGAACGTCTTTTTGAAGTCAATTTTATTCATGAGTAATGTGATAGTTCTTTTATGGAAGTACGATAACATCTCCCTTGCTACTATGAAAATGTCTATGATAGATTTCTTCTTGATAAAAATTAATTAGTTTATGTTAATGAGAGAAGGAAGTAAAGGTGTCTTTGCGCCAAGACCTTGGATAAGATTTTTGTAACTCCATTTATTATGCTTATTGTCCTAAAGTTTGTTAGTGTTGTGCGCCGTGAACGTTTTGTTGTCCCTTGATAACCTAGAGAGTGAGTTAATAGGCTTATAAGCGAAATTTCTAAACTTAATAAAATAGCTATTCAAATAAGACTTCGACCGAAATTCTCTCTGGACAAAGTATGTCAAAGAAATTTACGAAATATAATCCGACCATGATATAAAAGCCATCTCTACAACACTGGCTTCTTATTCCATCAAGGACCTTAATAAATTATCCCTGATATTATATGACTTGTGCGTTGGAGCACACAAACAACACAAATATCCCCCCTAAATTCGCCACTAGAAATATCTATAAGCTATTAAGCAACCCACGGGTACTAATTGGCTGGCCATGCCAAATTTTCATGTTATACATTCCTATAGCTGGATAGAAATAACCGAATCTTGATTCAAGAAAATCTACATAAAAGATGATGGCAACATAGTAACGCATGTGTCCTTTGCATCGACATGACGGAAACAACAAATCATCTCACTTGCACATGCAACCTCAAACAGTCTGGTTTTCAACTATACTTCCCGAAGAAATATGCAACAAATTTCTCAAAAATTGGACTAGAGTCGATGAACTACAATGGCAAGCAAAAGGAAACGAAACAAGACTACGAATAGTGTGTGTCACGCCCCAAAATGAAAGAGTGCGGCAATCCGTCAGTATACAACTCGTATACCGCATATTCTCATATAAAAACATGGCAAAACAAAATAATAAACTGATTCGAAAACAAAAACACGTACATATGCATACATTACGGAATTCAAATAATAATACAAACTATTCCGGAAGCGATGAAAGATATTCACATGAAACTCTGATATCATATCTATATCGATGATCTCACTCTCGAGGTACCTGTAACTCCTGATGACATGTCCGTCATACCCAGACTTACAATATGTAAATAAAAATGATTAGTCACGCAAGTGACTGACTGAGTGAAATCTCGTTAAAAATAGTTATAATAAAAATAAGTATTATTCAAATGAGTTCATAAAATAATCTCATATAACTTCAAATGATAAGTTTTCGAATATATCTTAAAATACTTGCTCTGAATTTTCGAAACCAAAATCACTTACCTTCATACATATCATAATCATAATCATAGTGAAATATATACCCGAGATGAAGGTGCTAATAACTCTCGATTGAAGTGTTAATCCGAGTTGATAGCGAATCACACACGGTCTGGAATAAAACATAAAGCTCAGGGAAGCGCAAATTTCCAAACATACGAGATTACGACTGGATATCCATGCGCTACCGCCAAACCTCTAGTGGGTCGGGACTTTGCACTACATCAAGTTAGCTACGTTTTCTCTACATAAAACATACCGGAGAAGACATGTCATTTTATCATAGGACCCTCATTAAAATCGTAAATCCGGTTTACGTTTTATCCAAATAATTTTTTTCTCATAATAAAATATTATGCCATATAAATTACTAAATAGCTTTATTGAAACAAAACCTAGTTTTTAGCGCAAATCATTTATGAAAACAAATTCGAAATGTACTTTCTATATTTGAAAGAATATCAAAATACAAAATCATAATTTCACAAATCATTTAAGATCATAAGTCATCGTATATTTTATTCAAAATCAATTCAAAATATATCACGATATCGTAAACAAATTAATATAGGTTTTCGAAATCTAACACAATTTTTGGAACAAAATTCGTTTTAATCAAAACAACCAATATATATATAATTAACAGTGAAAAGTGAGAATAACACTCACCGAACTGAATGGACTCGATAAACCGCGAGTAGTGATACTAACCATAATTTTTTCCCCATTTTTTTCCACGAATGGTGACGTGGCTATGGTCTGCCACGTCATCCATACAATATTTACATTCTAATTCAAAACCTTTATTCTCTCTCTTCATTTATTCGTGTTTTTTGCTGGCTTTCCCTCTCTTTCTCCTCATGCTTGTTCTCTTCGCAACAAATTTAGGGTTTTTTGTAAAATTTTCTCAGGTAATTTTTTTCTGAAACTTATCTCTTTTTTTTTTCTTTCTCTCTCTTCTCATTTATGGGAAAAAATTGAATGCATTGATTAAATACTTCTTGTTTTTTTCTTGGTTCAGAGTTATATTTGCAAGAAAAAAGAGGTATTGAATACTTAACATTTAATTGCTATAAATTATGAATTTTTTACAAAATTGAGCATTGATTGGTGAGATTTTTTATTTGTACGAGATTCTTAGAATTAAATGTGTGAAATTTGCAGAGGCCCCTGCCTTGTATATAAACTGAAAAAAGACCTTTAATTCAATGTATTTTTTCTAGGTAATTGATGGAGGAATCGGATGCGGTATGCGATACCGATGTCCAAAATGAAGATATAGTGGAGGAACCAAAAGTAGATATGGTATTCGATAACGAAGAAGAAGCATATTTATATTATGCAAAATACGCAAAAATGAATGGGTTCGGTGTGGCGAAAAAGAGTTGTAAAAGAGTTAACGGGGAGTTGAAGCATATAACTTTCGAATGTATTCGCGGTGGAAAGCCAAAAGGGAAAGGAAAAAATCCTCTTAAACCGCGTCGACAAACCAAGATAGATTGCCCGGCTCGACTCAATTTGGTTAGAAACTCTAATGGAAAATGGAGGATAAATAGTGTTAAATTGGAGCACAACCACAATCATACCCCCGGAAAATACAAGTTTTACAAGAGTAATAGGGTTATTAGCGAATTCGTTAAGAGAAAACTCGAATTAAACAATAGGGCAGGAATTAATTTAAGCAAGACTTATACGTCTTTGCAAATTCAAGCGGGGGGGGGGGGGGGGACACGACAACCTTCCATTCACGGAGAGGGATTTGCGTAATTATTCCGATGGTCAAAGGCGATTGAAACTTGTAGAAGGAGATGCGCAAGCAATGTATAAATATTTTAAGGATATGTGTGATGATAATTCGAATTTTTTTATCTTTTAGATGCGGATGGAGACAATCGTCTAAGAAATGTATTTTGGGCCGATGCAAGGAGTAGGGCGGCTTGTAGAGAATTTGGTGAGGTTGTAACGTTCGATGCAACGTACTTGACGAATAAATATCATATGCCGTTTGCTCCGTTCGTTGGCGTTAATCATCATGGACAATCCATATTATTGGGTTGTGGGCTTATTTCTCACGAGCATACGGAATCATACTCGTGGTTGATGCGAGCTTGGAAGTCGTGCATGGGTTGTGCTCCACAAGCAATTATAACGGATCAATGCATGGCTATGAAAAATGTCATAGAAGAAGTATTTCCCGATACTCGACACCGATGGTGTATATGGCATATTATGAAGAAGGTGCCCGAGAAATTTGGGAAGTGTAAGAGATACGTATCTATTTCATTTAGTTTCCGAACTCTAGTTTATGAATCGTTAACAATAAAAACATTTGAGGTTGGTTGGGATGCATTTATAAAAGAGTACGGGTTAGAGGATAATAAACGGTTAGATGGTTTATATAAAGAGAGAAATCGGTGGGTACCGGCTTTCGTGAATGGTGTATTTTGGACGGGAATGCAATCCACGCAAAGAAGTGAAAGCATGAATAGGTATTTCGATGGGTATATTCATGAAAAAACTACTTTAAAAATCTTTATTGAACAATATGAAAATGCATTAGCTTCAAAAGTGTCGATTGAAGCTAATGCGGATTTAAATTGTTCTCAATCTTTTATCCCTACCGTAATTGAAGATGATATGGAAGCACAATTCCAAAATATTTACACAAATGCAAAGGCGCAAGAGTTTCAAAAATAATTTGTAGGAAAGCTTAAATGCACGTTACATGAAAAAGGAGGAGATGGTGATTTCGGAAAAATTGTTAAAGAGTTCGAAATTTTTGAAATGGTTACCTATGGAGAGGATAAGAAGAAAAAACGTTGTTTATTTCCCGTGGAATTTGATTGTGAGACGAATGAAACCAAATGTGCGTGTCGTTTATTTGAGAGTAATGGGATTGTTTGTACACATCAATTGATGGTGTGGGCTCATATGAGAGTTCCAAAGGCGCCCGAAAAATATGTGTTAAGGAGATGGAGGAAAGATGTTACAAGGGTTCATGATAAAATTCTCATTAGGTATGCTAAGAATTATAGTACAATCGAAGCATTTCGGTGTGACTATTGGCATCACGAATCGGATGAGGTTATTAGTTTCATAGTAAGTTGTGGTGAGAATTTTAACGAGGCAATAAGGGTAATACGCGAGCTAAAGCAAAGATTTCGTGATAAATCTTTTAGAGTTTGTGATAGTAGCAACGTTTCCGGGTTGGGCACCACTAACGATTCTTTATCTATTGAAAATGTGGTTGTTCCTTCTATTCTTGATGAGGTCGTTCCTCCAATTCTCGATCCAAATTATGTTTGTCGAAGGGGTAGATCCATAATTAAAAGGAAAGAAGGGTTTGTTGATAAGATTGTCAAGAAGAAAAAGAAAGACATCAAGGTACAATTTCTCTCTTCTTTTTTTTTTAAATCTTGATTTTTATTTTATCAATTATAGGATAATGTGTCGGGAATACAAGAAAATATACCGATTATATATGAGAATTGGAATTCGAGTTACCGAGATGAGTTTATTTGGCCTAATTTTATGACCCAAAATGAGATGACGAAATCTAGTGATATGCCAAGTTCGTCGAGATGTGTTGACAAGTAGGTGCTTACATTGGTATAGGGTATATTTTGGTATAGAAGTAATATGGTTCATTTTGGTCTAAGGTATATTTTGGTACAGAGTTAATAATTAATATTTACTCTAATTTTGGTATATATTTAACATGATTGTTATTTACTCTAGTTTGATGTACGCAAACAATTGATGTGTAATTCAAATTTTAATTATCACTCAAACTATTACAAATTTACTTGAAATTTTATTACAAATTCGACTATAACAATTACATAACCAGCACAAATTGCAATTATATATCAAGTATTACAGAGACAATTCATCGAAATCAAACATTCACTGTTTACAGAAACAAAATAAACAAAAGTCACTGTCATGCTCTTTTTCAAAGAAACAAAACTAAAGAATAAATAAACCCTTTTTCGAGAAGACACGAAATATTGACATCCCTATTATAGGGCTGCGGCCCAATGGAAATGATAAGTCTATTTGATCCAATGGAAATGGTAAGTCCATTTGATTTATTGGAATATAACCCCAATATATACTTTATTTCTTTATTTAACCAAAAAATATTTAATTGACATTAAACAATGTTTTAAATAATGATATATCGGTCCATTGTTTGAATTGTAATTTACATATTATCACCGATATTATCCGATATTGCGGCGATATTCTGAAGTGTGTTATTTAGAAACTTAATTTAAAAATTATAATACTTTAGTACTTACATAATATGTCCCAAGAGACCAAATAAAATATTTATTTCAATGACTCCAAAATTATATTACTGATGAGCGGGTTTTTGGCGTGTCAAATTATCGTTGTATTCGAAAACCCGATTCAATCAACAAGTATAGAACTATATGTGTTATAGTGGAAAATATGAAAGATTCGTTCCACGAGGAGAGAGTGCGTCAAATTTTAATCGAAACTAGATGAGAATTAACAAAGAATGAATCACAGAAGGTAGTCCGTTACAACGGACATGGAGGTCCGTTACAACGGACATTAGGGTTATGTCTAACGTAGAGATTGATATGAACGTCCGTTACAACGGAGAAAAGTCCGTTATAACGGAAAGAGATAGTCCATTACAACGGACAGAGGTAGCGGTATAACGGATTGGTTGATCCGTTACAACGGACTAGTTTGTCCGTTACAACGCACTAGTATGAGTGCGGTAGAATGAATTTTCTCACTGGTCCGTTACAACGGAGTTAAGTTGCGTTACAACGGAGTATCAACAGACTGAAAATCAGGTACAAACCGTCAAGTCCGTTGTAACGCAGTTCAAATTCCGTTATAACGGAAGTAGTTCTGGATTTCTGGTTTGAGATTTGATTTGAGAGTTGAATTAAAGGTTTGTTTTGAGATTGAATGAAGAGAGATTTAACTAAGTTCAAGGCAGAAATTAAAAACAAAAGATCAAGTAAAAATACCAACAAAGATTTGATTCAAGTAAACAAGAACTAAAGATTCATTAAACCGAGAATTCTTTACACAAATCCAATTCAAATTTAAACTACAAGAATTACAAGAAAGGAAAGAAAACACCTAGAGAGATGAAGTGAGCTCCGAGTCTCGTCTTGGATGCCTTCCTTGTTGTTTTGAGATGCTAGTGAGCTAGGTAACTCGCACAACACGTTCCTTTCGTACCAATTCACCCGCCAATAGAAGAGAGCTTCGTATCGGTTGAGTGAACTCGAGATTGCAAGAAGTCCAATTGGAAGAAAGCTCCCGAGTGGAATATAGAATGCTCGACTCCTTGCTTGCGTGGATTCGGATGAAGAAAGCTCCACCTCAATCCTCGCAACTCGATCTTCGTCGAAGTGTAAACCGATTCACCGAATGAAGTGAGCTTCTATTCGGTGATCGATTTTAGAAAATTATCGTTCATAGTTGCAATTCTTGCGTGTTCTTGAAAGTTCTTGGACTTGCTTAAGAGGGAGAGAGAGAGAGAGAGAGAGAGAGAGAGAGAGAGAGAGAGAGAGAGAGAGAGAGAGAGAGAATGGGCGTAAAAGAGCGTCCCAAACTCGTAGCCCTTGTGGTCATATTTATAGCACTCATGGAGTCTTCTTATTGGCCACGAGTTGGTGGAGAGGATTGGGGGTAAGGAGGTAATTCCCACCAAAGGTAGGTGGGCAGGATAAGGGCTAAGGATTGAATGGTTTTCGTGTAGACTTTTGTGTAAGTTTCTATCATGATAATTGTTTGCCTCCCGTCTCATTCATGTACCGAATATATCGGTGTAATATATCGTTTCCACTCCTCTTGACGTGTTGGAGACAACTACACTCTCCAAATTCCCAGAAATTTCTTCTAATTCCTGTGATTAAGCAATAAAACACACTTAGTGAAGAAATATTCATGTTATCTCAAATATGATTAATAAAGTATATATAATTGTTCTTCACAAGGGCTAAAATCCCCAAATTAAGCATTAAATTTGTGCCTTATTTGCCTCACATCAATTACGATAATACTTCTGTGAAATTTCTGAAATAATAAAACTCAACTTTTGAACTTCGAAAGAATTAAAATAATTTGGTTTCGAAATATTTTATAAAGAATAATGACAAATATTAAAAACGTTTTTTTAATATTTATTACAGCTTGTTTATGGACGATTTGGAAAGATTGAAATAACCTAAATTTCAACCGAAATAGTTGCAGAAACATGTAAAAGTCCTTTGAGTTCACTGATTGCGGCAAAGATTTAGAAGAACAATGATGTAATCTTTTATAGATCATTATTAAATATTGTAAACATCCATGTATTACCTATTTTTATTAAAGAAAAAATAGAAGAACAATGCTGTAATCTTTTATAGATCATTATTAAATATTGTAAACATCCATGTATTACCTACTTCTATGAAAGAAAAAAATTAAAATAGAAGAACAATGCGGTAATCTTTTATAGATCATTATTAAATATTGTAAACATCCATGTATTACCTACTTTTATTAAACAAAAAATAGATCCTACAAGTGAACATTTTGTGCTCTAGACTATAATTAAAAAAAACTGTACGAGTGGTTGGGTGTGAGACACAAAAAATCATATGTTGTGAGAGGTTGTGGGTTCAAGTCACATTGTCATCAATGGATGGAACACTACTGAGTCTTCTCCATTTATTCATTTTTTTTTTCTAAAAAAAAAGTTGTAGGCCAAAGCAAACCTAGTTTGGTTCAAAGAGAAATGTGAATTAACGCACGGGTCACTCTTATCTGATTGGGGAGAGATTGTATCATGGAATACATTGACGATGCTGCCGGAAATTTTTGGGCTGGTTTGGACTGATGTATTGACCGGAGAATACTTGTGGGATTTATTGGAGATAGCAAAACTTTATAGAAAAAAAGGAAATTGGAGAAAAGATGTCACTCGGAATGTTAATAAAATCTGAACCCACAGGGTAACCGACTCGAACGGAACGGTTAATATTCAAAAAAAATATTCTCTGATCGGATAAAATTCACGGATATACCCGTTAACCGAAAATATACCCGACCCGATCCTAAACCCGAACTTGAACCCGAAATTATACCCGACCCAAACATGAACCCGAATAATAATAAAAAATATCCAATACAACATTTTGGATGTTTTATGACATAATTATTGGTAATACTTACATTTTTAATATATTTGAACATGTTTGTTTTATGTATTTAAAATTATTGGTGATTTTATGTATTTGTATAATAGTTCTTTAAAACAAAATTAGATTTTTTTATAGGTGATTTTCGGGTAACGGATAATACCTGCGGGTACAAATTAACCCGCAAGTTCGGGTTGGGATATTATTTTTTACCCGCGAATATTTCCGGTTCGGATTCAGATAATACTCGAAAATTCGGGTTCGGGTATGGGAGAGGCTTATCCGACTCCGTCCCGTCTCGTTGACATCGCTAGATGTCCTGCAGCAGTGAAGAGGAACTAATGCACGCTGTGAATGAATGTTTTTATTGGATATGATAAAAAGCACCCAAAAGTTACCCACGAAATTGAATAGATACAATTTTTGAGATAAATGTGGAATTATTTTCAACATTCCATACTCAATAATTTAACACTTTTAGATATCGTACAATCCGAATTACAATACAGAAATATATTGTATTTATAGATAATTATGCAACTTCTCACATAGGCAACTATTTGTTTAGATAAGACACTCATATATGATATCATAATCTTTATCCAACTAACATTAATGTATTCATTACATTTATTCACACACTAATTATTTATTATATAATTAAAATAGTAACTACAAAACATTAATTTTCGTTCTCATCATGTGCATTGAAAAATATTTTCATCATCGTCTTGTTCTTCGGCGCAACTTGTTTCTTCTTCGCGATCGGTTTTAAATCGGTAATCCTTTTAAGATGGCCAAATTTTTTACAATTGTGGCATTGAGGCTTTCATTTGAAGCAATAATCTTTGTTGACATGAGAATATTTTTTGCAAAATTTACATGACATTTTATTGGTTATAGTAATCTTTGATTGAAACACGCTTTCGATAAATTGTTAGGTATCCTTATTTAATCTTTGCTCGTGTGTTTATGAAGAACCTATTAAATCATGCATACTAAGGGTCGAAAGATTTTTTGTTTCTTCATTAATCGAGACTATGTTGTCATAATTTGGCAATATGCTAATTAAGATTTGTTCACAAATCGATTATCGGTTAATTCTTTGCGCAACTCTTAATTTGATTCACCACCTCCATTATATTTTAGATAAATAATCTTTAAGATTCTCATTCTCTTTTGTTCTTAAATTTTTAAATTCCCTCTTAAGCGTTAAGAGTTTTATCATTGGCAATTTTTTGGTTTTTTGAATTTCTTTTGTAAATTTTCTCATGTTTCTTTTGAATTTTTCGCTCCAATTGTTCTCAAAAATAATTTATCTGATATTGCTTGTTGCATAAAAAATAAGGTTTTTGCATCTTTGTTCTTATTCTCTTTCAAATTGTTTTTTTCGAAGTTTCTTATTCATTTGTCGTGTCCACAATATTTTCAAATCCTTCTTCAAAAATAGACCTTGTTAGAGTAAATGACTTATCATCTTAATACTTCAATAATTGTAATTCTCGTCATCGAAAATAACTTGTGAAGTTCGAGCCCAAGTATACATTCTCCGGTTGTCATGGTGACCTCATTCTCTGACTTCTACTAAAATCGATAATCATGGCTCTCGTACCAATTTGTTGAGATTTTGGAGTTGGTTCGGATTGATTTATTGACTGGAGAATACTTGTGGGGTTTATTGTTTGGGATAATTAGCAAAACTCTGTAGAAAAAAATGAACCAGTAAAAGATGCCACGCAGCAGTGGGAAGGAAAGTAATTCAGAACGAATGTTTTAATTTGATATGATAAAAAACAACCAAAAGATACACATGAAATTGAAGAAATACAATCTTAGATATAAATGTTTGTTTTCAACACTCCTTGCTCAATAATTTAATATTTTTGGATCCTTACTATCTGAATTACAATATAAAAATATATTGTGTTTATAAATAATTATGCACCATCTCTCATGTACAGCTATTTGGTTAGAGAAGAAATCCCTACGTAACATCATAATCTTTATCCAATTGACATTAATTTATTCACACCCTAATTATTTATTACATAAATAAAATAATAACTTAAAAACATTAAAATTAATTTTAATAGATGCTCCACATGAAACACACACCAACAGAAACAAGCACAAATAAAATCATGACGACGTGGGAAGGAAAGTAATTCAGAACGAATGTTTTAATTTGGATATGATAAAAACCAACCAAAAGATACACATGAAATTGAAGAAATACAATCTTAGAGATAAATGTTTGTTTTCAACACTCCTTGCTCAATAATTTAATATTTTTGGATCCTTACTATCTGAATTACAATATAAAAATATATTGTGTTTACAAATAATTATGCACCATCTCTCATGTACAGCTATTTGGTTAGAGAAGAAATCCCTACCTAACATCATAATCTTTATCCAACTGACATTAATTTATTCACACCCTAATTATTTATTACATAAATAAAATAATAACTTAAAAACATTAAAATTAATTTTAATAGATGCTCCACGTGAAACACACACCAACAGAAACAAGCACAAATAAAGTCATGACGACGTGTTATTTGATGATTTGTTTGTTTCGCCAAGTGACAATGGGATATAATTATAATATTAACATGCGATCCATTATACATTTTTTAATTGGATATTCATAATTTTCTGGGATTGCATTCACATGTTAGTATACCAGCTAACATATGATAATTACTCCAGATATTAATTAAAATGTCACTTGTGCATCACATGTTCATAACGTGACAATTAACATGTTAATTATTACATGGAGAAGGTGTTGGTGAAATGTAGGGGCAAATAAAATGTCTCTTTATGAAAATTTCCAAAAATATTCCTACTTTTGCCAAATTTAACTTGTCATTTAGTAAGATTTTCAAATTGAGACAAAAGAATACCTTATCCTCAATTTTTTCATATGCTATTTTATTAAACTTAAAACAACAAAAGACAAATCAAAATGGAAATAATAAAGAAAATAAATATTTTAAGATTTATCTTTTATGTATTGTGTGCAAAATAATATTATGTTTTTCAAGATTATTTCCCTTTTTATTGTAATTTTAGATTTTACTTGGCTTTTATTTTTGTTTTCTAAAAACATAAAACAAAACAAACTAATTATGGGTATTTTGGTCCAAAAATATTTAATGAGATGGCAAGTTAAGGTTAACATCGATTGGGGGTAAATAAAAATTCGTTCACTTTATAGGGCAAAAATAAAGTATGTAAAAGATGAGGAATTTGTTCATAAATATTCTGAAAATATAAGGATTATTTTAAAAATTCTCCTTTTTATTATTATATATACTATGCCTAGCTGCCTTATATTCCCACAGGTTAACTAATATAAATATATCTAATCACACACCCAAAACACACACAAAGAGTAAAGGGAGGTTCTTGAAAAAGAAAGAAGAAGAGATGAGGACAATGGTGTCCATTGTTCTCCTACTAGCCTTGCAGTGCATTGTCATAGCCAATGCAGGTCCTTCGGTTATCATCGTTGGTGCAGGTTTTTCCGGTGCGTGTGATATTTAAGAGTTGATTTATGAATTAATGTTACAGTTCTATTTTATTTTCTATTGTTTTAGAGTTTATACAAAAAAAGTTAAGAGAAAAACAGCTTTCAAATTCGATAAGTTCGAAAAATAATGTTTGTATAAGTTGAAACAGGAAATATTATCTCTACATATTTTTAAGCACAATCTCATGCATCAAGGGTTTTGCATATTTTTTATCAGGAATATCTGCTGCAAAGACACTTTCTGATGCGGGAATAAAGGATTTCATCATTCTTGAGGCGACAGATCATATTGGAGGCCGCATTCACAAGACGAAGTTTGCGGGACTTAACGTCGAAATGGGGGCCAATTGGGTCGAAGGGGTCAATGGAAAAGAAGTCAATCCGATTTGGACCATCGCAAATCAGCTTAAGCTCCGAAATTTCTACTCTGACTTCTCTAACCTCTCTTCCAATGTGTACAAGGAAACGTAAGTGCCAATTCTGTTATTAACTATAAATGAAAAAAAACTACCTAAATATACAACTTCTTAAAGAAAAATCAGCTAACTAACTTGACTAGAATTCACAAATTATAATTAGAACATTAATTCGCAATCAGAGCACAAAGATAACACCAAAAATATTTTTTTCTTTTTCTCGGTGTCAATAAGACTCATGTATTCGGAATTGAATCGTGTATCTACCCTGAAGGAACAGTTCATGATTAGATTATATTTGATCTCTAGGTTCATATTTAACGAGTGACACACACTCGATTGTAACTTGGTGATTTTTTTTTTCGTGCTTCTAGTCTCCAATTGTACGCCCTAAATAACTTTCTATGAATTTTCTTTTTTCAAAAATTATTTATGGTCAGGCCCTCCTAAAATGAATTCGTGGATTCAAAGAAAATTGGAGATCAGAACATTACAAAATCATATTAAATTATTCAGTGGATTTATTCATGATTTATTTATTGTGTGCCATGGTTTGAATGCAGTGGAGAGCTCTTTGCGAGCTCCGAAGTGGAGAAATCCATCACTACTACTGACGATGTTAATGAATCAGGCGGAAAACTGTCTGAATCTTTACCTCTAAGTGGAAGATCTGATATCTCCGTGTTAATGATGCAGCGTCTTGAAAATCAGTAAATACATATACTTACTACTTTATTTTTTATATATAGAGGAAATGTTGGCGAATTTTTGGTGGTTCTGATTAATTTGTTGTTAAAGTAATAATTCAAGATTTTGTAAAAATAAACAGGTGCTTAATATGCGGTATATATAATATATGTGCCATATATTTTCTTATCTTTTTCAGTGTACCTACTAGCCCATTAGACATGGTGATTGATTACTTTAACTATGACTATGAATTCGCGGAGCCACCACGCGTCACAAGTCTTCAGAACACTGTACCGTTATCAACTTTTGAAAATTTCGGAGAAGACGTATTTTTTGTTGCTGATCAGAGAGGGTATGAAAGTGTTGTGTATCACGTCGCATATCAATTTCTCAAGACAGACAAAACCGGTAAAATTATCGATCCTCGCCTCAAGTTGAATAAAGTAAGATTCTTGACCTTACTTTCTTCTACAACTTTTGTTTGTTTAATATTTACACTCAATTCAAAGTTCAAACAGCTTGATCTAAAACATAAAGAATTATTTTTTATTTTGCAGGTAGTAAGAGGAATTCAACACACATCAAAAGGAGTTGTGGTCACAACTGAGGATGGGTCTACTTATAATGCAGATTATGCCATGGTCTCTGTTAGCCTTGGAGTCCTCCAAACAGATCTAATCAAATTTACACCCAGTTTACCCGTAAGTAATAGAGTTCAAAATTCTTTAATTTCTTTTTGTAGTTAAAACTTATAATTTGGAAACATTTTTTCTTAAACAGACCTGGAAAATCCGCGCGGTATACTCATTCGACATGGCTGTGTACACCAAAATCTTTGTTAAATTTCCCTACGCATTCTGGCCGGAAGGCAACGGTACGGAATTTTTCCTCTATGCAAGCGAAAGACGGGGATATTATCCAGTCTGGCAGGTATACACAGTTCTTTATTAACATCACGTATATAAAAAATTAAAAATCAAGAATTAAACTTCGCGGGACAAATGTTTTATTGGCAGCAATTTAAGAAACAATATCCCGGAGCCAATGTTCTTCTCGTCACCGTCACGGACGAGGAGTCGAGAAGAATAGAACAGCAACCTGATTCGGAAACGAAGGCCGAAATTATGGAAGTATTGAAGGATATGTTCGGTAAAAACATTCCCGAGGCAACGGACATACTCGTGCCGAGATGGTGGTCTGACAGGTTTTACAAGGGCACCTTCTCCAATTGGCCAATTGGTGTTAACCGCTACGAATACGATCAAATTAGGGTAACTTCATCTCTTTAAATTAATATGCCTAGATTACAAAAAGAAAACTATAAATTGCAACGATACAAGGGCTATTCTGTAATTTGAACATTATGAAAGGATTCTTCAAAGAATATTTCCTTAATTTTTGTAGTTATTCATGAATAGTAATTACTATAATTAGTAACTGTTTTTCGTTATATCTCTCTGTTTTTCATTAATTAGCCTACCACTTAAAAAAAATAGTAATTTGTAAATGTTTTGAATGATAATAGCATCTAACTGAACCATAATTAATTAGGAACCTGTTGAAAGAGTCTATTTCACTGGAGAGCACACGAGTGAACATTACAACGGCTATGTGCACGGAGCATATCTTGCAGGTAAATATTTATTTCGAGTTATCACTGAAAATTGAGCTGAATAAACTTGAATTGTTTGTTAATCTCGAAATGTTTATTTTACCATCTGTGTTAGGTATTGATTCCGCGAACATGATGATCAGATGCATTGAGAAAGGTGTTTGCAAAACTGATATCAAGGCTAAAGATGATTGACAATTTTTTTTTTTTTCTTCAATTCGTAATAATTCAAAGAAGTAAATAAGAACTCGGTAGTTTCAACTATTTGAGTTCAGTTCTTTCTGTCCGCAGAATTTTGCAATTTCGTTGTATTTACATTATGTACTTTTCTAATTGATTGTAGCTTCCAAATATTTTCTTTGAAATTACTTTTCTAATTGTGAAAACGGAAGATATATCCTTTAAAAAAAAAGAAAACGGAAGATATAGAAAAGGGGACTAACGCATTTCAAACATTGTTCAGAAACTTGACGAGTCAAGTTGAAACTCTCCCGAATTAACTCCACTCGGCTCTAAAACGAGTTAGAAAATAACTTCACTCTGTTAGATTGCGGGTCGAAGTTAATGTTTTGAGTTTTCGAACTATTTCAAATATGCATCATATATTTCATCTCTTCCGAAATCCAATTCCACCTATATAGTTTCTAGTAGGATTACGATGCATGAATCAGGACCCGATCAGGGATCGCTATCCCCGCCTCGCCAGGTCCCCATCTCCTACGAGGACAATAACAAGCACACAAAAAACCAGAGGTAATTTCAGAATTCTTTCTATATAATTAAACCAAACATCACAATTAGCCAATTGTTTGTTGTACAGAAATTAGCTACTTGCTTCAAGGGCCTCACAAGTTCCTCACCCTCAAGTCGTTCCATCGACATCTTCTTTCATCGCCAATGCACTCTCAACCACAACAATTTCGTCAATTCTCTCATTACCATTTACTTCTTTCATCTTTCCAAATAATACCTCCATATCCTCCAAGCTTCGTCCTCTCGTTTCTGGCAAAAACACGTAAAAAAACACCCACCCAACTGCGGCAATACTTGCGTACAAATAAAAACTTCCTGCGATACTAATTGCTCTGTACAATGATATAAAAGTCATTGTAATCACACCGCTTATTATCGTATTCATTCCCGTGCTAAGACTTGTCCCCTGAGCTCTCAGCCTGAGAGGGAATATCTGGACCAAGTCCGATGGAGAAAGAACCAACAAATGTTAAAACCATTGCAATACTAAGCGCCACCGCCCATGTAATTTTCTCGCCTGGATGGCGAGATATTACTTCTAGACTGGACCCAAGTACCAGTAACTGGTCAGTAGGAGAAACCTTCGCCCTACCCGATCAACCAAAAAGGTTGCGACTAGAATAAATATTGTCTTGGAAAATCCAACAGCAATGGTTGCACCCAACAAGTTGGAGTTGGACTTGAGCCCTGCCATCTCAAACACTCTAGGACTGTACAAGACAACTGAATCGATTCCCGAGGCTTGCTGGAAGAACTGCAACCTAGAGAAATGGACAAGACGTCACATAATTGTGGGCTTTTTCGTGCGTAGCGAATAATAAACATTTATAGTTAAAGAACATATGTAATCAATACCCGATTGCTGCGATAAGAATACGCCGAACTGATGGAGTTGGTTTGATTAGTAGCTCCTTCCATACCCCTTTTCCTTGACTCTTCTTCGGTACCGGGAGTGTTTTATCATCGGTACAATAATCTAGAATTCCTAGGGTTTCTTTTATGTCATGTAACCGAAACTCGACATCCTTTGGTGAATCTGAGATTTTGGATAGGACTTGCCGAGCCTCTTCAATTCGACCTTGCATTACAAGCCACCTTGGCGACTCCAGCATGGTGAGTACACTTATAGCTAGGAAAAAGGGTGGCACGGCACCGATTAGAAACATAAGGCGCCAGCAGAGATGCTTAGGAAGTTTAGAGAAGGCAAAGTTAACGATATATCCGAGCAATACTCCCGTGTTGGTGAAAACTTCAGGGAAGGAAGTGAGACAACCTCGAGCTGATGCTGGGGATATCTCGACCGTGTAAACGGGTGCGATCATCACTGCATAGCCCATGCCTATACCTATTGAAGATAAAAGTTAAAATACTATTATTTGATCAATTATTACTACAACTCGAGCTAATTAATCGATGTGAGTTATTTATGTTGATAAGACCAAGCCCAATGAAATATTAATGATCAATCTTGTTAAGCCCAAATAATGTAGAATTATTTAGGATAATTATACTATACCCCCTCATTTCCCCACCACATCCTCTATATCACCAATTAACTATTAATTGATGATTAATTAGTATGGTCATTAACAAAAGTACATCCGATTAACAGTTAATTGATATTAATTAAGAATTATTAATATATATGTATTTTAATTATATATTAATTAATTGTTAATCGAATATATTTTTGTTAATGGCCATGCTAATTAATCAACAATTAAGGATATAGAGGGTGTTGTGGGGAAATGTAGGGGTACAGTATATGGCCTCAATTATTTAGGGGTTCAGTAATTTGGAGAGTAATTTAAGGAAGTGATTTATGGGAGTAACTTAAGGGTCAAATAAATTTAGGAGGCAAGTTTCCAAGTAGTTTGTAGTGTAAGATTAGTGAGTCTATAAATAGACATGAGATGTTGAACAATATGTTGTAATAGTTTATTAGAATAATAGAGAGAATTGTTATTTGAGTGATATTTGAAACGATATATCAACAAATTAGTATCAGAGCGATGGCGGATTTTGGGAGTGCGGGTATGAATAAAAGTATGTTACTTGGGCATATACCGTTGTCACGATTGAAGAAAACAAACTGTGAAGTATGGAGTATTCAGATGCGGACGTTGCTAGGTGCACAAGATGCTTAGGAGGTAGTTGAAGATGGCTATCCGGAACCCGATGCCGGTACAGATAAGACGATAAACCATATGAAAATATTCAAAGAAAAACGAGTGAAGGACAATACCGTTTTGTACCTATTATAGCAAGCAGTAGATGAGTCGAGGTTCCAAAAGATTGTCGGTGCGAAAACTTCTAATGAGGCACGGGACACTTTGGAAAAAGTGTTCTAGCGTGCCGACCGAGTGAAACAAGTGAGACTCCAGGCCTTACGAGGTAATTGGAGGCCATGAAGATGAAGGAATCGGATGAAGTGTCCGATTAAATCTCGTGTGTACAATCAGTGGCAAACCAGTTAAAGGGCAACGGAGGAATCCTAACCGACACAAGAATTGTTGAGAAGATTTCTTAGGGATTAAGTAACTCGGGGAGTAATTTAAGAATCAAAGTAATTTAAGGGAGTAACTTAAGGACCAAGTAAATTTAGGGGACAAGTTTTCTAGTAGCTTGTAGTGTAAAATTAGTGAACCTATAAATAAGCATGAGACGTTGAGCAAATTATACATTGAAAAATATCAAAGAATATGTTATAAAAATTTATTAGAATAATAAAGAGAATTGTTATTTGAGTGATATTTGAATCCATATTATATCAAGAATTTATTGATAAGTTACTCGTGCTATAAAATACCTGCCACTACACGGCCGACCATGAGTACAGCGTAATTGGGAGCTAGGCCCATCAGGACAGCTCCAATGAAGAAAATGACGGTGGCAAGGATCATTGTGTACCGTCGTCCAATCCAATCGGATGTCCGGCCAGCTGCCAAAGCACCAAGAAGAGCGCAAATGCTGATTATACCAGCCAAGATCTCGATTTGAGTGTCAGTTATATGTAAGTCATCCTTGATAAATATTTGCGCTCCACTGATGACCGCTCCATCTGATAAAGAAATGTCGGGAGAAAAAGAATGAATAGATGTCACAAATTCGAACTAGAATTCATATCGAGTTCAAAAGTTTAACAAAAATATACTTTATTTTATCACTATTTGAGTAAATTATACCATAGCCTAACAGACTCGAGGTCATGGAGGCGAGAATGGCACAAGCAATGGCATACTTGTTTCTTCGCGGCCGCTTCGTTTCCATAACCGTCGTATTTGTTTTCTCAATCTCCATAGATTAATCTCACTAACTTTACCGTGTTTGTGGAGAAGAAAGAAATGTCCTTGATACAAGTTTGTATGATTTCTTCTGCCCATGTATTTGGCCCTGAAGAATCTAAACCAGATGTGTCAGTAAAAGACATGTAATTATACCTGGCATGAACTCATCTTTTTGAAATTCATGAAATCTGTTATCAGTGAGACAAGGATGATTTGAGCATCCCTGATAAGGACAAATTAAGGCTCCCACTTGAAACGTTGAAGAACACACAAAAATGTGTACTTCAAGTAACAATTTCAAATGAATAAATTTTTAGGATTTAAAATTCCGTTATTCCAAATCTAGAATTTAAAATCAAGGTTTTGGGTGTTATTAATATTAGGGAAAATTGATTTTCAAAAAAAAGAAAAGTTGATTGGAGAGAAGGCGTCTCCCCCATGAGAGGAAGGCTAACCAAGGTGGACCAGGGCAATGGATGGTGGTCCATGGAAAGGCCACTCATCAACCCCATCGGTCGACCCTACACACCCTACAGCACCAAAAGAACTACACATAACCCACGACCCCCCACCCAAAAACCATTCAAACCAAAAAGTTATTACAAACCACCAACCAAAATGCAAGCTAGAGCTGCCATTAATGGCGGCAACAACCGAGCCATTAATGCTACCACTGCCAGACGTGGCTTTAAGGAAGCAACACAACACCACAACCCCACAAATCCTAACCTCACACAGCAATGGAGAAGAGTCACGCCCCCATCTGACGACGCTATCCAAAGAACCCAAGACCAACAACAAGCAATCACAGGCAAGAAAATGCCCCATTCCCCCCATAAGCCACCACATATGCCCGACCCCAACATGCGTCCAATCTATCCGCCGGACTTCAGCCACTGGTCGTGGATAGGTCGATGCCCTAAATGCTTACAATATGACCATGAACTCCCTCAGTGCAGAAGGCCGAGAGCATGCTGTTATTGCATCAGACCAGGTCACCTCTATGTGCAATGCCCGACCAGAATAGCAGCTGAAGAGCGCAGTGCCAGTTTCAATCCGGACAACAAACCGTTAATTGAGCTAGGGACGGTCAAGGCACCACCATCGAACGTATTCTTCAGAGAGATTACGGCTCAAACCAAAGAAATTGAGGAGCTTCAAAGGGCCATTGTAATCGATGCTCGACTGGTCGCGAACCACACACTACATGCGATCTCGATACTGGTACACAAAGCCACTACGTGGGAAGACTCGTATGAGTTTGTGTATTGGGGAAGCAACAAATACTTACTCAAGCTCCCCCAAGGCTCTGATAGGGATACCTTTCTGCAAAACAACACAGACGCGATTAGGAGAGCAGGATTTGTAGTATACCCGTGGTCACTGGCCATAGGAGCCACGATCTCACACTATGACTACAAAATGGAGGTGGAATTATCGAACTTACCTCTACATGCCTGGTGCGAGCGTGAACTTGATGAAATTGTCTGCACATTTGGGGTTGTAATGTTTCATGGCCCGCTAACCATGCTTTTGTCCATGGAGAAACTCACCTTAATTGTCGCTACGACGGACCCGGATCTCAAGGCGATAACCATATTTCGTGGCACATTTGGGGTTTGAATTACCAGGGAGGTGCAAGTCCATGCATCCAAGGCGATAAAAGAAACGAAATACTTCTTTAGGCCACCGGATACGACACCATCACAACAATATTTCGACGAATTACACAGAATCGTCAATACTCCGGTAATTCAAACAATGCGACAACCATATGTATCCCTAACAACCAACAGCCCTGAAGAGTTTGGACACATCACTGAAGAGGCTGAGTCGCACAACACCCATATCTCATCCGAGATGGAAGGATTAGAAGAACGAATGCAAGAAGCAGCCCCAATCTCGCAAGCAATAATCAAACTATGGCAATTGGCCCCACCGTCTAAAGAGAAGGACGAATTGGCTTTGCAACTGTTCACGAAATGCCTCTCGAAAGCTCAGATCAGGCCACCGGTAGTGCCGCAACCATCGGTGAAGAAGCAACCAGAACTGACAAGCTCCAAGAGGACACAAATGGCGACACACGATTCGCTGCACAAGAAGCAGCCACAGCGGATCATCCTGACCCGTCAGCATGCTCTGACATTCCCTGAAAAGGCCCGGTCTTCTCCGACCTTAAATGTGCACGGCCAACGAAGCACGGCAATAACTCCTCACACAGCATCCGTACGAGACAAACGGGGTGAGCAGGAAAACACGTCTCCTCGTGCGCTGAAGGGTGGTACGATTGAGACAAACCTGTCAACTCGTCTGACGACGAAGGAAAAGGGCAAGCAGCTAGCAATTGAGTACGGTCAACAGACTACTTTTAATGAATGTGAGTCTAATCACTCTAGTCCACTCTTATCTTGTACCAACTCGCACCCTATCAGCACCCAATTTGCACACATACCCAGCAAAATTGGAAAGAAAAAGATTAGGAACATCAAATGTGATACACCATACTCTTTGATCCCGAATATTTTCAATCAAACACTAGCAAATGTAAGGAAAAAATTGAAACTGGCAAAATCTAGAAATAAATTAAAACTAGCAAAAGCAATAAATCTGTAAATCTGTAAATCCAAAATGAGCAAAAAAATGAAGCCCACAGAAAATAAAAGCCAAATCATATTGGGCCTGCTAGAAAAGGAGAGAGATGAGCCTAGAGACCTTGGCATAGAAACAATTAATAAAATAAGGATTTTATGTGGGCTAGAAAGAGCTCAATCACCTAAGTTTTTAATAAAGCCCACGAACATAAATGAAGAGAGGGCCACAACAAATAATCAAAATGAAATTATAAAATCAATTTGCAAATCTGCCAAAGGGGCTGACTCGAAAAAAATGCACAAAAACATCAAAGAAAGAAATGATAAGAAGGGGATGTCTAACCCCAAAAAAAATAATAAAAAAACGATCATGATTGGATCATGCTCCTTGCAACTAAACAAACAAGAAACTAACCAAGCAACTAATATTTGTAATTTCATTACAAATGGTTCCAATGTGGAAGAAAACAATAATTTCTCATTTGATGAGAACGACCAACAACTAGTGGATTATCGCGATGAGGACGAGGTCCTCAACTTAAACGCCAAGTAGGGCGTTACCAAGAGCATATCGGCTCAATTTTGTTAAATTAATGTTATTTAATTTTATATCTCTTTTGTGTTGGAATGTTAGAGGACTTGGATGTCCGAAAAAATGTAAGATAGTTAAGAATACTATTAGGCAAGCTTTATGTAACTTAATATGCTTACAAGAAACGAAATGGAACGACCCAAATTTCTTTAGCATGAAAAGAGTCTCCCCACAAAATATAAACAATGTACGTTTCAAGAATGCGAACGGCTCTAAAGGAGGCATAATGACGGCTTGGTCAAATGATTTCATATTACAAACATGTAGTGAAACCGAACACTCCCTAAATACACAATTAACAACTACGAATGGGTTCTCTTTCTTGCTCTCCAATGTATATGGGCCCACAAATGAAAACGATAAACAAGCTTTCCTTGATGAAATTGGAATTCTAAACCCCACGAACTTACCTTGGATACTTGTAGGAGACTTCAACATGATCCGACATAACCATGAATCAACCGGTTCCTCACACCAATATAATAATATAGTAGCATTTAATGATTTCATAAATAACTTATTACTACAAGAAATCCCGTTGGTAGGTCGACAATTCACGTGGAATAGCAAAAGAGAGATACCAACTTTTTCAAAGTTAGACAGAATACTATGGTCTAACCATTTCCTAAATATAAATGCAATACCGTCGTTGATTGACGTGGCAAATATCACATCGGATCACACGCCAATGATATTTACCCTCAAACGGCCAACTCTGCAAAACAAAACAAGGTCCCCAAAATTCGAAAGGGCATGGTTGGGCCAAATCGAATCAAAAGAAATATTAACAAGTGAATGGGGATCAAACCCCTTGCATCAAAACTCAGCCATCAATTTTAATTATAAAATAAACAAGGTGTGGGCCAAAATAAGTCGATGGGCAAGGAACAAAAAAATGAAAGAAGAGGAAACCATCAAAAACATTAATTTAGTAATTCAAGCTCTGGATACCAGGGAGGAAACTACTTTGCTAACATCGGACCAATTGAACCTAAGAATAGATCTAAAAACCAAAGCTCACGAGTTGGCCTTGTTGGAGGAGACCAAATGGCAACAACGATCATCGTGCACGTGGCTCAAATTGGGAGACAAGAATACGCCTTATTTTCATGCCTTGGCATCCGGCAAACGGGCGCGTAATGCGATAAACGCAATCACAACGGACGGGGTCACTATAACCGACAACAATCAAATAGAAAGTACATTCCTTGACTACTATAAATCAATTTTGGGTGAGCCACACCATAACAGAGGTCCATGGGACCCGACTAACATCATATCACCTACGCCTCCGGAAACGGATTTATCATCTCTTATCATTCCTTTCAACGAACAAGAAACATGGAATGTGGTCCGGAATTTGAAGAAAGGAAAATCCTCCGGTCCGGATGGGTTGCCGAACGAGTTTCTAATTACACTATGGCCAACTATTAAAAAAGATATCATGAAAATGATTAACGACTTTTATTTAAACAAGTTGGACCTATTCAAAATAAATAAGGCAAACATCACATTGATTCCCAAAAAAAATGGCGCAAGCAACATGGACGAGTTTCGCCCAATAAGCGTAATATCGTCACCTATAAAGATAATCACAAAGCTACTAGCTAATAGATTACAACCGATTCTACCATCCATTATAAATGCAAATCAAACCGCCTTTATAAAAAAAAGAGCGATTATGGATTCATATGCAATAGCAAGGGAATTTGTTCAATTTTATCATAGAAAGAAAATCCCAACCATCCTCCTAAAAATAGATTTTAAAAAAGCTTTCGACAACGTATCATGGGAATTCATACAAAAACTAATGATACAAAAAGGATTCCCAAGTAGATGGAATGTATGGATCCGTAACATCTTACAAACATCTACCTCCTCCCTAAAGATCAATGGCTCAAGTACGGAGTTTTTCAAACACTTTAGGGGGTTAAGACAAGGAGATCCACTATCCCCTCTAATCTTCAATTTGGCCGTTGACTTATTACAAGATATTGTAAGAATGGTGCAACCATTATTAACTCATCATACGGGCCTAGAAGTACCGGTCCTTCAATACGCGGACGATACTATACTTTTTGTTGAAGCGGACCCCAACAACTTGAAAATAATCTCAAAAGTTCTAGACATATTCAACGAGATTTCGGGTCTAGAGATTAATTGGGACAAAACGTCATTCACAACAATTAGGATACCTAATGAACACGAAATAACAATAGCAACGATATTGAGATGTAACAAGAAGGATTTTCCAATCACATACCTTGGATTGCCCCTATCAAGAAGCAAGTTACCGAGAACCGCATATCTACCCTTAATAAACAACATCCAAAACCGAATTGCAAAATGGAAAGGAAAACTCCTATCCTTGGGAGGGAGGATTACCTCCTATCCTTGGGAGGGAGGATTACCCTAATAAAATCCACACTAAATGCTACTCCGATATACACGATGCAAGCCTTGAAAATACCAAAATGGGTAACTAAACATATAGAGAAGCTAATTAGGGCATTCTTATGGACGGGAACCGACAAACTAAACCCGGGTAAAAGTCTTATTAATTGGAAAACGATTTGTTTACCGAAAGGAAGTGGCGGTTTAGGTATCGCGAACATAGAAACTTTCAACAAAGCACTACTTCTCAAATTCTTATGGAAAATTGATAACGGCCAAGAGAATATATGGGCGAACTATATACATAAGATGTATGACATCACATCCACGGAACAAATAGAAGAAATAGCCGAATACAAAATTTCTCCCTTCTTAAAAGAATTAAGAGGGTTAATGCCGACATACAAAGCTTTCTCCTTGAGGAATGAAACGACGAACGAAATCGAATGGAAATGGGAACAATCAAAAAATTTCACGACAAGATCGGCATACAAAATACTAAATGACCCCGGATTACGGAGTGTATGGCAAAAACAAGTTTGGAAAACAAAGGCGCCCCTAAAAATACGTATTTTTGTATGGTTGACTCTACATGGGCGAATAAACACGGCGGACCTCCTCGAAAGGAAGGGATGGCCGCACATAGAAACATGCCAATTATGCAAAAGACACCAAGAAACGGTCGACCACTTACTAGTGGAATGTACATACACGAAATCGGTTTGGAAATTATGCAAGCAACTTGGCAACATGTCCGCCATAATACCCGCGGGACTATCAACCTTGCAAGCATGGAATGAGGGGAGAGCACCACTAACAAAAACGGAAAGAAAGGAATGGGACACCATTTGGATGGCGATAGCATGGGCTATTTGGAAAGAGAGAAACGCCAGAGTATTCCGCGATGAAAAAAAGGGGCCCCGCACGACGGCAAGCAAGGCGATGGAAGAGGCTAAAATATGGAGTAGGTTCACTTAGATTTTTTAGCACACTTGGGTTTATTTAATACATCACTATGAAATCCTTTGTAAATAACATCTTTTTCATATATGAAAATCTCAAGGTAGGCAACCGCCTTCCTTTTTCAAAAAAAAAATCAAGGTTTTATTTCTAAATTAGATAGGTTTATGATGTATCTTAATCCTTGTTTTTTTCTGGTCGGTTGTGTTGATTTATGTGAGATATTAGCATAACAAAGCTTATTAAGATTTAGAATTCTATTGTTGGAGTTCTAATCTTATAGAAATTGTATATTTTCTTAATGAAAATTAAATAGACGGGTGATTTGTGAGTCCTTTCGATTTTTCTCAAAAAAAGTTCAAATGAAAATTAGGATATCACTATTATAAGAATTAATATAGTTTAATAAAAACAAATCGTTATTTCATTTCTAGACATGGTATTTCCGAATCTAGAGATATTATCTATATTTCTATCAAAACTTCAAAAATATCATTTTTGAATTATGAAATGTATTTAGAAGATTTTCATCTATTAATTTATTCATTATCCTTCTTATTTAATCCATCAAAATTAGAAACTAACACCAATGCAAATAATTAAATATTTGGATTGATCCATCTATATTTTCTCTATTTGACTTAAAAAAATATTCAATTTAAAAAACATAACAATTTTGGAATCGTTGATTATTTTCAAAGTTTGAGAATGAAACAACAAGTCGAAAAAATATATTTCATTTTCTACTTTTTTTCTTTAGTCATATCAACAAATTTCATAAGTAGACATACGACACACAGACAATTTACCTTCATTTAAAAGAATGAAATAAAAAAAATCAAAGCAATAATAATATTAAAACGAACAAAAATATTTATTCATACCAAAAAAAAAAATTCAAAACTAAATCTACTAAAATTATCTAAACTAACTCAATATAAAGAAATGTGTAAATTGTAGAGTGGAATCGGATTATAAGATTGAGGAGAAAAATCATCAGGAATTAGTAAATTCAGATGTCTAAATTGTTTGGATGTCTAAATTGTAAGATGTTAAAAAAGTATAATTCTTTATTTTGATGTTTAAAATATATAATTTTTTGTTTGATTGTTTCAAAATCGAGAATTTCATATTGAGTATATGAATATAACTAAGTTGTTATGAATTCCACATAAATTGTTTATAAATAACTAAATTATAAATAAAGCATAACTAAATTTCCGCAAGACATAAGTAAAATCCTAACATAATTCATCACACATCATGTACCTATATTACGCGTCTAATAGGGTGTACACAAAATTTTCCAACTCGCCCAACCCGTTTTTGCAGGTTTCAAAATTGTTTGGTCGGGACCCGGACCGATCCGGTTTTTGCGGGTCGGATTGCGGATTTGAAATTAAAAACCCGGATTAACCCAACCCGGACCATAAACTATCAAATTTCCAATTAAACTTAGTTTAACATAAATTAAACTTAGTTTCTCTTCACTTCTATTAATAATCCACTAAGACACAATCACAAGTCCACTAAATTACTAACCACAAATTCATAACAAAACTCAATAGTCAATAACATATTAAACCTTTTCTTTTATTTTCATCACGTCAGAAGCATATGAAGTTGGAATAAACAAACCAACAACAGAAAACTTCTTCATGGGACATAAATTTAGAATTCTCATTTACTTAATTAATGTTATATTATATGATTCAAATACAATTGGTACCATCGAATTGAATGTTTGTTATATTGTGATTTACATTTCAATTGTGATTCATGTGTTTATTAAAAGAATTTTGATGATTTAATCAAAAATATAGTATTTATTGAATATTTTTTTGTTACATATGAATAATCGAATACATATCTATATAATATATCGGCAAAGAATTTATAAATATACTAGGTTGAGTTGGGTTGGAAAAAAGAAAACCGTTCTTAGTATATTGGATTATATTTTCGATAATAACCCGTCCAATCCGATCTACGTACACCTCTAGCGTCTAACCCACATCTCCCTCGTGATTTGCTCTCTAATTTGAACCCACTTGCTTGCATCATCTTTATTTCATAATTCACTCATATGTCATTGGGAAAAATGCATACACATATCTTCTTTGATTGGTACGAATCAACCAAGTTCGTTGGTAATAATATAGTTGTGTATACAACATACAATAACTAACTATTGAGTAGATTATATTTAAAAATAATTTTAAAATTATAAAATTTTAAATCATTCACTAATCATTAATATATGTTAATTTAATTAATATCAAATATAAGAAGAAGACTAACCTACTTAATTAAATATCAAAAATTTAGTATTTAATGTTTTCTAATCATGGAATTTATATTGAGTTTTGTATTTTTTCATAATGATCATGAAATTTTATGCATATTATTAAATGCATAAATTTCAATACAAATTCAATAATTAAAAAACATTAAATATCAAATAATTGATACTTAATTTTAAGTAAATTAGCCTTCCTCCAAATATAATACATAAAAACAATATATAACATACATACATATTCAAATCAAGTTATGGATATTCAAATCCTATTTCAAGTATTGGAATTTAAAAATATCCGAATGAAAACACGAATTCGATTCATACACCAAAACCGAATATCAAATTCTGTATCTCACACGGATCTGAATATTTCTTCAAATCCTAACATTTTTTTGATTGCAATATCCACACCATTGGCATCCTAGTATTTGCTCAACAAATATTTCTTGTTTCTGTAAATTCGACTTATTTTGCGATATTTTGAATTAGTTACTTTTAGGTATGGGACTTTGTTTATAAATTCTGAAGGAACCAAAATACGAGCCGAGTTCATTTCTTAATGACCGAAGAAAATAAAAGTAAATTTTTCAAAAAGAAAAATATTATCAAAGTAAAAGATAATTAACTACAATAAATATTTGTCAAGATATATTGAGCGATAAATTTTCAATTCGTTAATTTATTGGAGCATGGATAAAGCGCACGCTTGATAAAAATAAATAATATGATTAACTTGTATTTGTAGTTCATAGAAATTTAAAGAAATCATAATTTACTTAAATTTTTGAAGACATCAGAAATTAATGAGATTTTGTCTACACGGATGATTCTGTGTGTAGGATAAGAATTCACATCATTTGTCTTCAATTCAATCGTTTTGAAATTAAACCAATCACAAATCGAACCTAGTAAAAGGTCCAAATTTTCAGTAGGTCGATTCCCACGAAATTAGTATAAAATTTAAATTTTACAAATAAATTATAATTTAAAATTTGCTGGGGAAGACATCAGAAATTAAGCGGAGTTTGTCTACACGGTTAATTTAGTGTTTAGCATAAAAATTTCACATCATTTGCCTTCCAATTAATTAAATTAAAAAATCGATCAAAAAAACACAAATTAAACAAGGAAAAACGTAAATTGAATCTCAGTTTTAGTAAAATAGATATCGATCGGACCATTTGACACCAGAGCAATCGCAAATCGCTATGCAAAGGGTTGGTAAGCCAATCATTTCCCTTTATGCATCCGTTATATCTTCTCGAATCGTGAGTAATTGATTCGAAAAGAGGGTAACAAATGCAATACAAATCAAACCAAAACCAAAAACAAAAATTAAATAACGAAAATGTGAAGGAAGGATTATAGAATCAGATAGATGCATAAAATAATCAAAGATTGAGAAATCTCATATGTCCAGACATAGAAATTGGGCATCATCATCACTGCTAAAATCCATCAAATCGAACCAAATTCTAAACAAAAAATTGATTTAATGATTATAAAGAGGAAAATGAGAAGAGAATAAGACTCAGATGCGTTCCTTGAGGAAGCGAATGGCAGACATGTCAACACGGCATCAGTTCAGACCGCCCGTCTGCTTGAATTCATCATCGCTTAATCTCTTCTATAAACATCAAAAACTTGAAATTCCTAACTAAATCGACGAAATACGATCTAAAACAGAAGAGGAGAGAGAGATTAAGGTATCTGATGCGAGTAATTTGTAAGGCGTCGGCGAAGTATATAAAGGTTTTCCCTTCGGAACCCTAGGACAATTATCTAATGGGCCGGCGGCCCAATAAACATAACTGTGGTAAATGTTTTAGTTTTATATTTTATGATAATTTTTCAATTTAAACTGAATATCAAATTTTGAAAGAAAAAAAAAACAGTATTTACATATTTTATTTTATAAAAATCCAAAATATTATATTTGCCCTTCCGAAAATAAATATACCATATGTATCCTCTAAAAAGTCTATATTTATTCAAAAAGTTAGTGTCATTCATTCTTTAACACAAAGTTAACAATAATTTCAAAGAGTAAATATGTTATTTTAGATTTTTTGAAAGAATAAAATATGAGATTTTTTTTTATTATTAAAGGGTAGATGTGAGTTTTTTTTGCAAGGGTATATATGATATTTTTAATTTTTGCAAGACGACCCCTTCCCATTTGAGTTTGTTGTAACAGGTAAGTAAGCATTCTTTTATTGATCAACTAAATTTTGAATGTTTCTACTTCAAATATCACCATTACACATTACAATTCACATCTAGCATGTTTTAACTGCCTTCCAAATTCCACCTATATCTCAAAAGAAAAATCCAAACATTCCAGCCTCATATCTTCTGATCAGTGACCCCTCCCTTCTCCTGTCCATCTCCACTTGCTACATTTTTCTCTCCCCCTTTCACATCCTTCGCCTTCTCAAACAACACCTCCGTGTCCTCCAAACTTCGCCCTCTCGTCTCCGGCAAAAACACGTAAAAGAACACCCAACCCAACGTCGCCACGCCCGCATACAAATAAAAACTCCCCGCGATACTAATCGCTTTGTACAACGATATGAAAGTCATCGTGATAACACCACTCATTACTCTATTCATGCCCGTGCCGAGACTCGCCCCCTGAGCTCTGAGCCTGAGAGGGAATATCTCCGAACTATAGACCCAAGCGAGCGGTCCGAGCCCGATCGAGAAAGAACCAACAAATGTCAAGACCATTGTAATGCTCAGCACGCCGGCCCATGTGATTTTCTCGTCGGGATGGCGAGATACTACTTCCAGACTGGACCCGAGTACGAGTAAGGAGATTATCATCCCGCCCGAACTAGCCAACAAGAGAACCCTTCGCCCGACCCGATCAACTAAGAAAACTGCCACGAGAATAAATATGGTTTTCGCAAATCCAACTGCTACGGTTGCACCTAACGAGTTGGAATTGGACGTGAGCCCGGCCATCGCGAACACTCTCGGGCTGTATAAAACAACCGAGTCGATTCCCGAGGCTTGCTGGAAGAATTGTAACCTAGATAAAATGGAGAAGATACCGGTATAAATACTTTGTTGAGTTATAAATAAGTGTGTAATGAAATTGAGATTGTAGTTTAATAGTATTAAACTACCCGATTGCTGCAACGAGAATACGTCGAACGGATGGAGTTGGTTTAATTAGTAGCTCTTTCCAAACTCCCTCTCCGTGACTTTTCTTTGGCACGATTGTCATTTTATCATCGTTACAATCATTAGTAATCCCTAGAGTTTCTTTAATTTCGATTAATCGAAGATCGGCTTCCTCGAGCGAATCCGATGTTTTGGATAGAACTTGTCGGGCCTCATCAATTCGTCCTTGCATTACAAGCCACCTAGGCGACTCTGGCATTGTAAGAACGCCGATAGCTAGGAAGACAGGCGGCACGGCACCGGTAAGAAACATCAAACGCCAATTGATGTGGTTAGGAAGCTTTGCAAACGCAAAGTTAGCAACATAGCCGAGTAATATCCCCGAGTTGATGAAAACTTCTGGGAAGGAAGTGAGACAACCTCGGGCCGAGGCCGGCGAAATCTCAGCCGTGTAAACCGGCGCGATCATCAATGCATAGCCAACACCAATTCCTGTTAAGATGAAATTAACGTGTTAAGAGCGACCATTACGTAAGTATGTCGTGTTGTAAAATACCTGCCACGAAACGGCCTAGCATGAGTACCGCATAACTGGGAGCTAGGCCCATGAGTACGGCTCCGGCAAAAAAAATGGCAGCGGCCAGGACCATCGTTAAGCGTCGCCCTATCCAATCGGAGGTCCGGCCAGCTGCCAAAGCACCGAGAAGGGAGTAAATGTTGATTATACCCGCCAATATCTCGATTTGAATGTCGGTTATGTGTAAATCCTCCTTGAGGAATATTTGAGCTCCACTCATGACTGCTATGTCTGATAAAATGATGATTCGAGTTAAAAATTTCAGCATAACTAGGTTCATTTTGATGATTACTATAGCAAGTAAAGTACCATAGCCTAAAAGGGTGGAGGTCATGGAAGCAAGAATGGCACAACCAATAGCATACTTGTTTCGTCTAGGCCGCTTCGTCTCCGTCTCTGCAACCGGTATATTCGTTTTCTCGATCTCCATAACTCGAACTTACTAATGTGCCCCACTATGCTTGTGGAGGAGAAGAGAAAAATAGTGACTGGTTTGTATGGTTTCATATGGCTCTATTTAAAGATGAAATTACATGATTGAGTTTGGTTGGCTTTTTCTTTGGGCCTCTTACTGATCGAGACAGTAGAGACTGTCATGGAGAAAATTTCCTGAAATCGGTACATTAGTCCAAGCACGTGTTACGTGAATGATAAAAATTTGGGTTTTGCAGTTTTGAGTAAATACTAGATTGACCAATCATTTGTGTTGCAAAATTGTTGGGCTTTGTGTAAGTTCCGTGGCAAAATCTTCTCCATAATTATGGATTGCTTCGGATTACGGCTCAATCGGGTTCGAGTTACGGTTCAATCGGCTTTCGCATTATTCGGATTCAGATCTCGACGGGTTTCCGATCATACTTTTCGACATTTTCGGTTCGGTTTTACCCTTAGTTCAATAACTAACAGAACTCCACATAGATTAGTGGGCCAAAATGAATCGAGTGGGATGTAAATCTTGACTCACTAATTATGATGATAAGACTTAATATTCTTAACTGATAACTACAGTATTGGAGGTTTGTGGTCATACCGTAAAGAAGCAGATAATTTGTTGATTTCTCTTTCAAATATCAAATAAAAATGATTTAGACCCCCTTTAATTGCAGAATATTCTGAAGAAAAATGTTAGGTTTAGTTTAGACAAACACAATCACACTTTTCAGATGGCACTAATGGATAGTTTGTATATATTTTTTCTCTTGAATATTCACATCACTATTTATGATGTATAATTTGTCGTTATAGTCGGCGTTAATTTTTCATATATAATATTAATTTTTCAATAATAATAATTGTTGTAGTTTTCTCTACTAGTTTCGCATATCATGCCCTTATACACCCCGGAATGATATTCACATGGAATAAAATCCTTTGGAATATTAAGACGCCATCAAAGGTCCAATTTTTCGGATGGCTCGCCTTACGTGACAAATTATTGACGGCGGTAAATTTGAATAAACATGATTGGTCCAATAACGAAGGGTGTGTACTTTGTGCACAATATCGAGAAGAGGTTGATAACTTACTAGTGCGATGCGAATACTCGAGTCAAATTTGGAACCAAGTGATTCAACATTATCACCTTGGACGAATACAAACAACCGAACAATTAAAATCATTTTGGCCAACCAATAGAAAAACGGGCAACAAGGATTACAACCGTAAATGGAGCGTTATTTGGTTTAGCTACAATTTGGAATCTTTGGAACGAGAGAAATCGACGCATATTTCAATCTAAGAGTCTCTCCGTAAATAGTCTATATATCCTCATAATCATGAACGTAACAAATTGGTTAGTCAATTGTTAAATATTTTATACATCATTTATAAGAGTTAGAATTTGTCTTTATTGCAAAGTCCCTCTGTTAACAACAATAGAGTCATCAATTTTCTTTACTTTGTAACTTAGCGAATTACGAATAACTTACTCGGATCCATTTCTGTAATTTTTGTAATTGAACTTTTGTGTTTTAAATATGTCAGTGAGGTCACACCTCCTCCAAAAAAAAAAAAAAAAAAAATTTTGGTGTAGTTAAAATTTCAGAAAAAAAACAATTAACGTAAAAATAATCATTTAAATTTCAAGTTCAAATAAAAATTAAATGAAATTATGTGACGTGATACAAATATTAGAACCTCAAAATAAAGAATTAATCACGAGTATTTTGCTAATTAAGTATAACACGAACTATAAAATGAAAAAAATAAAGAAAATTGAAGAACAAATAATAAAAAATGAACAAATATCAAGTTAATTCAATAAATTAATTGAGCTAGATCTTAAATTCATCATAAATAGAAAAAGTAGCTGTCAAGAATATGTGAGAGAAGAGTCAGAGAAAAATACGAGGATCACTAGCTTCGCACGGTCGCACTCGCACTACATCACTTCGCACGGCCGCACTCGCACCACATCATCACTGTTTATTCTCAAGCGAACGCATGACATCTTTGTTTTTTTTTCTCTTGGTTGAGTCAAAAGTTATGTCGTTAAAACAATTTTTCTGGACTCAAAATACGAGTGAGAGAGAAGGAGTTTATTTAATTTTTTGGTTTGTGACGGATTGCGAGTCCAAATTTTATGAAAATTAGGAAAAGAAAAACCTAGAATTATATTTAGGATTTCATATTCTGGTTTTTCTGAAGGTATTTCAAATTCCGAGAATATAAAAGTCAGGATTTCAAAGTTTGGATTTGAAAATAAGGAAAGGAAAAACTGGGAAATAGATTTTGGATTCAATATTCCGGTTTTCCGAGGGTGTTTAAAATCTCGAATTTCCAAATCTGGAAAATAAAACCTGGAATCTGGAAATTCAAGACAATAAAATTCTGGAATCTCAAATTCTAGAATACAGAAATTCAGGATATTCAAAGTCTGGAATCAGGAATTCCAAATCTGGAAACTTAGGATTTTGAAATCCGGAGCAGGAAAATTACGAATTTGGAAATTCTAAATATGAAAATTTTGAATATGGAAATGATGGATATTAAAGTTCCGAATATTAAAATTTTGAATATTCAAATTAAGGAAATTATCCATATTACGGTATAAATTTAATTTTAATTAAAGGGTTTAAGGTATGTGTTTTAAAATTAATTAAGGTCAGCAACATGTCGCCAAAGTGACCTCTCTTGTTGAAATTAATTATATTTCAAAATATAAAAGGATATGTGTATGATATTATTTAAATATTGACTGGCCCAAATGAAGGCGATGTTTAATTTAATTTCATATGCATCTGTGGTAATAAGTGTGTGATAATTGTTTGGTCTTACGTGTGACTTATTTAATCGGCCCAAAGGAAGGTTAATTTGTTGACACGTTAATTTATTATCAATTCTTGATTATTACGCCAAGATATTAATAAGAAGTTAATATGATTGGCCAAAGGCAAAATATTAACGGAAAAATGATATCTTGATGATGGGGATAACCTTTAATTAAATTTATTATTATTATTCGGTTATTTTGGTGAGCAATACAATGCTTGATTATAGTTCTCTATTTAATATTTATTCGGTTCTCGAATTTATAAGCTTTATGATTCTTTAAAGATGTCTTGTTTGCGGGGGAAAATACGGCTACATTTTTTTGTTTAGCCGAAAAGACAAACTTAGACATCTCTAGAACATTGATATTGGTATAGATATTTTTGGTTTTACAAAAAAATCATCTTGTTTGGTTTTGAGATGGATTTTGTTAATTATTAAATATACCATTACTTACGTGAGAGAAAGTAAAGAAATTCAGAGTAATATTTGTCTATCATATATTTTGGTACAAACTCCAATAAAGTATAATTACCCAATATGTTATATAAGCAAGACGTTGCTTATATGGGTGTAATTTCGGTTAAGGATATTCGGTTATAGTGGGAGTAAATATTTGTACAATTATTATGATATAGACACGTGATATAAACATATATCATGGACTTATGATACGGTTATAAAGTTTTTCAAGTTTATTCGGTATTATGATTATTCTGCAGAATTAAAGTTGTATTCATCACTTTACTCTGATTTAAACAAGATTCGTCTCAATATGGTTTAAAGGAGACGGTTTTGTCTCATAAGGTATTCAAGGAGACGGTTTGTCTCAATGCGGTTTTAAAGGAGACGGTTTGTCTCATTAAGTTATTAAAGGAGACGATTTTAAGGATCTCACTAAATTTATTTTTAGGAGGACCAAGTTGGAAATAGGCATGTTAAAATCACATTACATGAAATTTTCATGCTATACATCTACATCATGATTCATGTCATTCAGTTGTATTAGTGTATGCGACCATTGAAGGTTTAGTTGCGTTAAATGTGACGAAAGCCGCTTTGATCCTACATTGATATTATTGATGGACGAAATTAGTTAGGGACACATAAGGTTTTTTATGACAAATAAGTACGCATATTTCGGTTTATGGTCAATACGTAATTATAAGGAATTACATATAATCCAAGTGGGAGATTGTTAGAACATTATTCCAACATTAGACTTATATGTAAAATATTATGTGTTGTAATATTGTCATTTATATGCTTATAATATAGTGATGAATTTTAGTTATAAAATTAAGCATTAAATGTGTCAATTAAGTTGTGGGTCTTTTGATGTGTAGAATATTGTGGGTGGTGCTTCTATTTTCTATGATGGGCTGAATTAGAAAATCCACATTAGGTAGCCCAAAAGATATGTTTTTGTGAAAAGATGTCTTGTGGCTATAAAAGCAAATTGGTCCCAAGCACATATATTTCTGCCATTCTCTTTTCCATCCCATTAAGAAAAGAGAGAGATCCATAGGAGAAAAGAAACCGAAGGATTCTTCAAATTGGAGATCATAAAGTGCTTGGAATTTCAAATCTTTGCGACTAAGGCTTCATGAACGCAACAACGGTGATGGCGCGACATCAATTCGGACGGATTCCATACGCTTGCGCATACGGTTAAGGTACGGTTTTAATTAAGATTATTCGGTTGAATTCACATAGTTATTACGGTCCGTTTTGTATGGGCATATTGAATTATTTTATTCACGGGGCGGTGTCGGATCGTTGCCGCCGCCCCAACATGTATATCTTCCCGAACATTTGTCATCTTACATAAATTTTGCAATTGTGCATTTCATAACCTATTTTGATAAACGTGCATAACAAAGAACATTATTGGTTTGCAAAATATATTTGTCGAACAAAAAAGAAAAAACAATATATTACATTCTTCATCACTTGCTAGTTGAATGTTAATGGGAACAGATCTTTTTGAAGTTTTCG
Organism: Luzula sylvatica; assembly: GCA_946800325.1. Taxonomy (NCBI): domain Eukaryota; kingdom Viridiplantae; phylum Streptophyta; class Magnoliopsida; order Poales; family Juncaceae; genus Luzula; species Luzula sylvatica. Next base: position 23,007,516 of record OX326958.1, read on the forward strand.
ATCACATAGCGGGTCAAACACTATATAATGCATGCTCACTGAGATCGAGATCATACTTACTCGAATACTTTCGAAAAAGTTTAAAGTATGTACAGATCTTTTCTGATTTGTTAGTTAAGAATTATTGCAAAATGAGTTTTTTTTTTCCTCCATGGAAATGCCGATCGACAAGGGCGGATCAATCGGCTTTCGCATTGTTCTGATTCAGATCTCGACGGGTTTCCGATCATACTTTTCGACATTTTCGATTCGGGTTTTACCCTTAGTTCAATAACTAACAAAACTCCACATAGATTAGTGGGCCAAAATGAATCGAGTGTGGATTTGAATCTTGACTCGCTAATTATGATGATAAGAATTAATATTCTTAACTGATAACTACAGTATTGGAGGTTTGTGGTCATACCGTAAAGAAGCACATAATTTGTTGATTTCTCTTTCAAATATCAAATAAAAATGATTAAGACCTCTTCATTGCAGAATACTCTGAAGGAAAATGTTAGGTTATGGCACTAATGGATAGTTTGTATATATTTTTTCTCATGAATATTCACATCACTATTTATGATGTATAATTTGTCGTCATTGTCGGCGTTAATTTTTCATATATAATATTATTTTTTCAATAATAATAATTGACGTAGTTCAAATTTCAGAGAAAAACAATAACGTACAAAGAATCATTTAAATTTCAAGTTCAAATAAAAATTAAATGAAATTATGTGGCATGATACAAAAATTAGAACCTCCAAATAAAGAATTAGTCACCAGTATTTTGCTAATTAAGTATAACACGAACTATAAATGAAAAATAAAGAAAATTGAAGAACAAATAATAAAAAATAAACAAATATCGTGCTAATTCAATAAATTAATTCAGCTAGATCTTAAATTCATCATAAATAGAAAAATATGAGGATCACTAGCTTCGCACGGTCGCACTCGCACCACATGATACATCATCACTGTTTATTCTCAAGCGAACGCATGACATCTTTGTTTTTTTTTTCTCTTGGTCGAGTCAAAAGTTACGTCGATAAAACAATTTTTCTGGACTCAAAATACGAGTGAGAGAGAAGGAGTTTATTTAATTTTTTTGTTTGTGACGGATTGCGAGTCCAAATTTTGGATTTAGCAACATGCCGGATTTAAGTAAAAACTGGTTCAAAAATTTATTTCAACGTGATTAATCGATAAAAATGTTAGTCAAAATAAGTCACATCATTTTTTCTTAAATGAAGAAGGATAATTGTGTCGTTAAACCATCTGTTATCGATTAATTGATGATTAATCGAGAATTCAAGATTATAATAATAGTGGTTAACCTGCATTAAATCCGTCCCTATAAATTATCGATGTGAAATATTAACTTTGTCCAGGTTATCCTTATTGTGTTAATGAATAATTTGTACTATAATATATTTATAATTTTGTTTCATTAATATATTTATAATTTTGTATTTATAATAAAAAAAAACTAGTATTTACAAGGCTATATTTATTAACAAAAAAAACCTAATTGGGAGCACACATGCATTGTATCTGTGCATATAATTTATCGATCTGTGAATATCATATCTCCAGGTTATCCCCTCCCCGAAAGCCCAAACTCGTTTAGCCCAAATATGTCAAGCACCCGTTGCTCGTACTGTCCTGGCACGCAAGGCCGGTGCGCCACCACCTCCGCCGGCCGCGCCGTCACCGAATGCTCCTCTTGTGGCCGCGTCGTCGCCGAGCATCAATCTCTCCTTCATCCTCTTTTCCCTCTCTTCACCACCGATGTCCCTCTTCCTCTCGTAACTCCCGACCTAAACCTAACCTCACCGGAACCTGAACAGGAATCCGACCCGTTTCAACCAACCGGGTTCATAACCGCCTTCTCCACCTTTTCCCTTGATCGCATTCCTTTGTATGCCCGCTCGGCTACCTCTTTCTCAGGTGAACTTGCAGAGCTCGAGCGGGTTCTTGATTGCGCTCATGGATCTTCTGATCCATCCGGACCGATGGTCTCCATGGATAACCTCAGAGCGTATCTTCAGATTGTCGACGTTGCGAGTATTCTGAGACTGGATCATGATATTGCTGATCATGCATTCGAATTGTTCAAGGATTGTTCTTCTTCGACTTGTTTGAGGAATCGCAGCGTAGAGGCTCTCGCAACCGCTGCTCTCGTTCAGGCCATTCGCGAGGCTCAGGAACCAAGAACTCTCCAGGTTCGTTTAATTGAAATCAAGACTACTTCAATCAAGCTTAATTGAAATTAATTCCATTCCCAAATTAGGAAATATCCACAGCGAGTAATCTTCCCCAAAAAGAAATAGGAAAATACATCAAAATTCTCGGAGAGGCCTTGAAACTGAGCCAACCCCTCAACAGCAATTCAATCGCGGTACACATGCCTCGCTTTTGCAATCTCCTTCAGCTCAACGAGTCGGCTCAGAAATTAGCGGCACATATAGGAGAGGTGGTAGTAAACAAATGTTTCTGCACGAGAAGGAACCCGATAAGCATCTCCGCAGCGGCGATATATCTCGCTTGTCAATTAGAAGATAAGAGAAAAACCCAAGCGGAAATATGCAAAGTAACGGGACTCACCGAAGTTACGCTGCGAAAAGTTTACAAGGAGTTGTTGGAGAATTGGGACGATTTGCTTCCCCCAGATTACACCCCGGCTACTCCGCTCAATTCGTTTTACTCTGGGCGGGGGAAAGGGGAGATCGGGGGGGAGAGCGAGAGTAGTGGCGTGCAGGGTTTTGATCTTAATAAGATGGAGAGCGGTAATAAGGGGGAGAAGAGTGAGAGATGGTTGAATCAGTTGAAAGAGGGAGCGGCTAGTGGTAGTGCGAGTAATGTGAAGAAGTCTAGTAGTAGTAATAATAATGTTAATGGTAGTAATAGTAATAATAATTTGTGGCAGTTTAAGGGTAAGAGAGATTTGTGAATATTTTAGGAGCGAAGTTTACTTAATGCGTTCAAACTTATCACTGCAATTTACACTGTGAATTTGAATTTATGAAATGTCTGGTCGAATTCGTCTGCGTAGTTTCTCTATTGTATGCAATTGGATGTTCATCGACTTAAATTGAGTATTAAGGGCTCGATTACATTATGGTTTGTTTCGTTATGCTTTTGGCTTGGTTTCTCGGTTTGTGGAAAAAATATTCGAAAACTTCTCGATATGTCTCGAAATCTTCCCGAACATTTGTCATCTTACAAAAAAATTGCAATTGTGCGTTTCATAACCTATTTTGATAAACGTGTATAACAAAGAACATTATTGGTTTGCAAAATATTTTTGTCGAACAATAAACAATGTATTACATTCTTCATCACTTGCTAGTTGAATGTTAATGGGAACAGATCTTTTTGAAGTTTTCCATCGCATAGCGGGTCAAACACTATATAATGCATGCTCACTGAGATCGAGATCATACTTGCTCGAATACTTTCGAAAAAGTTTAAAGTATGTACAAAAAGTATTTTCTGATTTGTTAGTTAAGAATTATTGCAAAATGAGTTTTTTTTTTCTCCATGAAAATGCCGATCGACAAGGGCGGATTTAGGGGCGGACTGGCAGGACCCCTCTGGTGATTTTGAAGGTCCAATATTATTATACGTATTTTCTGATTCTGCCGCTGCTAATTAATGTGATGGAATCAAAATGGTAAACGAAATTTTGAGTTTTTAATTGAAAGTTGCAGAAGGAGTACTCAATTCTCATATACATATACAAATGAAAAATTATACACGTACGATCTAAATTCTCTCGCATTAATTAGTATGTTGATAATTAGCGATAAATCAAACAAATAAGAAAAATGCATGTGCAGAATTGAAATATTTTATCTGTTAAACCGGATTTATTTATTTATTTACATTTGCTCACTTAACGATACTTATTAAATACGCACTCATGCGTTAAACTCACGTTTATTCATTTATCACTAATTCATTTTATTTAACACATGATGGGAATATATATTTCCGATATAATGGGATGATTATAAATATGACAATCTCATTGTTGTATTGATAATGTGATTTTTTTTATTTAATGTTAAATGACAACATGGTAGATAAGGTAAATGAGTAAATGTATATGTTCAATGAGTAAATAGTACAATAGTAAATGAATCCGTTTTTCTTAGCACATAAAAATTATAACTTCACACTTACTTTTATTTATTTTATTTTATTTATATCATCAATTGCCGATGCATTTTTATTTTATTCATTTGATTTATCATCAATTGTAATTATATTAATTATGAGAGTATTTAAGAGTGACTTGTATTTTTTTTTCCACGTTGATTCGTTTGTAATGTTAGTAGTGACGAATTTATTAAGGAATTAGAGGAGACAGTGCCCATAATATATAGAAGGAGGCTAACCTACTTAATTAAGTATCAAATATTTAGTACTTAATGCTTTTTAATCATTGGATTTTATTGAGATTTGTGTTTTTTCATGATAATCATGAAATTTTGTGCATATCATTAAATGCACAAATCTCAATTCAAATCCAATGGTTAAAACACATTAAGTACCAAATCTTTGATACTTAATTAAGTAAGTTAGCCTCCTCTCTCTCTCTCTCTCTCTCTCTCTCTCTCTCTATATATATATATATATATATATATATATATATATGGGCTAGGTTCAATGGCCAACATCCTTGTTCGACCAACTCAGCCAACAACGTTTATTTCTCATAATATATACATGAAAATAAAAATCCAACCGCATAGATGTGATATACATCACTTGAGAATGTTATAGATTTAATTTCATGAAAAATAAATATTTTTATCATCTCCATCATGATACGTAAAGATATTGACGTATGACAATATTTACGACATGATTCATCATGAAATCAATTTTAAAATTCGATTTTTTTCATTGGATTTAATTTAAATTATATAGATAGACTTTAGATTAATTTTTACAATGTTTCGACTTTTCTTTCATCGAAATCCAAAAAAATACCGAAATAGACGGTTGTGAAAATAGCTTATCGATTTTGTTAGATAGAAAAATGCAAACGAAACAAAATTTGTTCTACAACATATCTAAATGATATAGATTACATCTATACGGTTAAAATTTAATTTTCATTTATATAATTTGAGAAATAAACGTTGTTGGTCGAGTTGGCCAAACAAGAGTGTTGGCCATTGAACCTAGTCATATATATATATATATATATATATATATATATATATATAAAAGCGACGCTAAAATACTCAAGTGAGTATTGGTTCAATATACTGAAGACTTTTTTAACTATTATATTTGTACGAAAAATAGCTTTTGTTTTTGTTTTGCAAATGGACCTGGTCCAAACTTTTATGACAAAACACTATACTTAATACAAATCTAATGATTAAATTTTTTTGAGTATATCGATCCCAATACTCCAATTGAATATTTTGGTATATATATATGAGGTGAGTAATGATAGGGATACAAATATCAACCACAAACATGACACAAATGCCTAAGTTTGTGTTTGATTTATGATTCATATATGCATAATTAACATTACAAACTTAGTTATTTGTAACACATTTGTGGTTGGTATTTGTGACCCTATCATTACTCATACGAGGTTGCCTATGATGCTTTTGCACCGAAAGGGTGGGTGCTCTCGTTTTTTAAAGCGTTGGATGCACATTAAGATTCGTGCCGAATTGATAAGATGAGCACGCTAACTTTCCTTTTTGTCTTTTGTCTCCTCCGTTTCCGTTCATGTTCTGCCTGGTTTAGAATGTTTTTCCCTGGCATCCCTCGCAAATCGGGTTTCAATGGCAATGAACTTTTACGATGATCACTCTCTTAGCTCTCTCTAATTGGGTCTCTCACGGCGATCAACTCTCCGGTGATTACTCTCTCGAAGTGACCTTTCCCTTGTCGTGGATTTCTCCTCAGAGGTCGTGATTTTCAGGCTATGACTTTCTCTCACAGGCGGTCTTCTCTCTCACTCAGTGCGATCAACTCACTTTCTTGGTGTGGTCTGATGGAGCGATCTTCTCTGAAACTAATTTTCTCCAATGGTACTGGTACGCTCTATTCCCCCCCACAAATTCACCTAATTACCCAAAAAAATTAGTAGTATTAACCCTAACTTTTTTGATAGACTGAAATAATATTATCTGTAGATATATTTATGAAATTACTTCATGTGGAGAGAATTTTTTGCAAAATTATTTCAGTCGAACACTATCTATCACTCAAGGTATATCCACAAGCCAAGTCAAATTCAGCTTAAAATATAAAAAAACTCTGTTATTTAAATTCAAAGGTTCTGAACTCAAAATTTCCAAAATACTGCTTCTTCAAGGGGAAGTAAAACAAACAAATTATTCCCTTCTATGATGATCGCATTACCACAAAGTGGAATTTAAGATCGTGTCAGTTTATATAAAGTTCAATATCATATAAATTAAGTTACAAAAATGACGCCTGCAACTTATTTGATGAAATGCATATAAGAAATTATATTAAAATTAATATGATTTTGTACTGAGATTCATGGGAAAATGATTAGTTGTCTGTCCATGTATACCCTGTGTGTGTTTATTGTGTGTGTGTGTGTGTGTGTGTGTGTGTGTGTGTGTGTGTGTGTGTGTGTGTGCGTGCGTGTGCTTGCGCGTGTGTGTGTGTGTGTTAAGACTAATATTTGCAATTTGATTCACATCGTTATCTGAAATTTTTGAATTTATAATTTCACATAACTTCAAAATTTCTACTGATTTTTTCTCTGTCTCTTTTACATAGCTTCAGCCGCATAATACATCGAGACTGCAGTGGACAATTCGAAATTAATTGAAGAAATGGCATTCTTGAAGACGTAGAAGTTGTGGTGATTCAACCAAATAACCTTCCAGAGTCTCGACGCATAGGAAAAAAATGTTAGAAACTACTCTCTGAAAACAAAGTAAAAACACAATGAAAGTGTGACCAATTAACTGCCTACTTGTATGGAAAATGATGATTTAATGCCGTTCTAAAATATTTGACATTTCGAGTTGGTGTGAGAATTGTGGCCAATTAGTTTGTATGATGTGTCTTTGATGTTGTGTTAGGAAATTGTATTATGACTTATGTTCGATGTATATTTGTATTATATTATCAATTATGTATGATATTTAATTGTTTTATGAATTACAAGGTCATTTTATATGTCAGTTGAAATGTAAGGCTAATCAAAATGGATGCATAACAATTTTTGAAGTAAGTACTATTTTAACTACTCTTAACTGATAGTAGTTCGGTTTTCAACCATTTTAATCAGGATCATACATCATTCATAAAAGATCCATTATACATTTCTTTTACACAAATAGCAAATAAATTCAGATTCAGTTTTTTCCTTATCCATGCACCAAAATTTGAAGGTTGCCGAGAAATACACAAGTTGGCCATTTCATAATCATATGCCTATCTTCTCAAGCCTGCAATAAAACTTAAGTGAGAAAAAAATGTGCACTTCTAGTTACTAACAATTACTATATTGCGAAAAAAAAATCTGATCAAGCATGTCTCGACATTACAAACCTGGTCTTATTCGATCATTGTAATTACATCCTAATTGTCGATCTTAAAAATTGTTGCCGACCCAATTTGAACAAATTTACTGATTTTGGTGGTCAGTGGTGTAATCATAGTGCAGAGATTGATCCCAATTTTCACTGATTAAAATCAAAGAAAACTTCAGATTCCTTCACCTGTCAATACCAGTTATATCAATTGATAGCTGCTAACGTGAAATTAACAATATATCGATGCTAATACAAGCAATTTATAATCTGATTGCAGCAAGAAATCAGCCATAAAGACATTCAAGACCTAAAAACAACCTCTTCGAGTAGTGATAGATTAAAGAGTATCTTCGGAAGTGGTTTCAGCGGCAACGATGAATGTGTTAGGGCTCAGTTCAGCTCAGTTCGACCAATAAAAGAGGGGACTGAGAGAAAGAGAGAGAAGAGGGTTTCGACATACACTGCTCAGAGGCGCGTCTCTAGGCGAGAGAGAGAGAGAGAGAGAGCGAGAGCGAGTGGTTCCTGTGTACCGTGAGTGACTTCATCGTCTTCAAAGAGCGGATTCATGAGAGAGGCAGGGCATAGAGGATTCATGGCCATGGCCATAGGCCATGGAGAACAAAACTGAACATGTAGAGAAACGTGATGGGGAGCACCCACTCTTGATGGGACTTAATTACCTCGCATCTTGATGGGAGTCTAAAAAGCGAGAGCACCCACTCAAAGCACCCTCCAAATCATATGATTATTATATAAAAATTAGGAATAAAATATCCCTCAAATTTTTTACCAAACTACCCTCACACATATCATTATTATATAATATAATACAATACAATACAATAAATTATAATATAATATAATATAATATTATACATTATATTAGAATAAAATATAATATAATACATTCTAGTATAATATAATATAATATAATATAACATAATACAATATAATATAATATAATATAACATAATATAATATAATATAATAGAATATCATAGAATAGAATATAAGATAATACATTATAAAATAACATACTATAATATAATATAATTTAATCTATTTATATTATAATATAATATAATACTATATAATACTATACATTATAACATAATATAATATAATATAATATAATATAATATTGTACAATATTATATAATACGATAATATAATATAATATAATATAATATAATACAATTATAATTTTATATTATATAATATTATATAATATAGTGCAACATAATATAATATAAGATAAAATAACCTGATAATATTATTATATATTTAATATAATATGATATAATATAATATATTAAAATAATATAATATATTATAATATAATATACTATAATATAATACATTATAATATAATATAATATAATACACTAAAATATATAATATAATATAATATATTATAATATAATATGCTATAATATAATAAAATACATTATATTGTAATATAATATAACACAATACTTTATAATATAATATAATATTGTTTAATATAAAATTAGATAATACTATAATATAATATAATATATTTATATTATAATATAATATATTACATTATAATATAATATAATATAATATAATATAATATAATTATATATAATTATATAATACAATATAATACAATTATAATTTTATATAATATTATATATTATAATGTAATATAATATAATATAAGATAAGATAACCTAATAATATTATAATATACTATAATATAATATAATATAATATAATATGCGGTAATATAATATAATATAAATATTATAATATATTTAATATAATATAACATAACATAATATAATATAATATGATGTAATTTGATATAATATAATATAATACAAATTTCTTTTTTTAGGGAATATTTATCTTTTGAACATATTAATTTAAAATTTATTAAAAAAGGGTATTTTGGTCATTTTAAAATATTTCATTTTGATACCAACACTATCCCAAAATTTATCCACACAAACTTACCAAACACCTTTCCAAAATTTAGGGATAAATAGGGATAACTCATTATCCCTCAAATAATTTATACCCACCTTATCCTTTTCCCAAACGGAGCCTTAAGGAGCATTTCTGCATATAATCCGTTATGAGATGAATCTCGGTGTTACAGTGTTTTTTGAAAAAAACAATTATTCTCCTCCAAAATGTACCTACCGAATTCTCCATCTATGTTCTAGTTAGTATATTTAAATAAAATGATAACTAGTACATGTTAGCTATTAACTTAATAAATAATTAATATTTATTCGAATTCATAAATTGGAATAAATATTAATGAATATTTAATGATATGTTCTAATTATCACATTAATTAAATGTAATATTAATGAATTCTCCATTATTGAACTATTACATTTAATTAATGTGATAATTAGAACATATCATTAAATATTCATTAATATTTATTCAAATTTATGAATTCGAATAAATATTAATTATGTATAAAGTTAATAGCTAACATGTATTAGTTATCATTTTATTTAAATATACTAACTAGAACATATATGGAGAATTCGGTGAGTACATTTTGGAGGAGAATAAATATTTTTCTTTTAAAACACTGTAGCACCGAGATTTAAAAACCCGGCTAGGGTCATTTCTGGAATATTTTTGAAAAAAAAATTATTTTTCGAATTTTCATTCCATAAAGAGTTACATACAGAAATGCTCCTACTATTAATTACCTCGCACAAATCTTGATGGGAGTAAAAAGCGAGAGCACCCACACTCTTGTGCTCTTAAAAGCACCCACTCTCTTGTACTATTAATTATTTTTAAATTAGATTTAATGCATATGTATGTTTGTGGGCCCGAGTTTGGTGTGCTCCATTATCTTTTAATTTTTTTTTTTTTAAGTTGGGAATATACCCACGCTTCTCCCTGATTACGTTGATATGATTTAACAATTTAAAAATTAATAATATTTTTAATCATAATTTAATATTTAATTATAAATTAAGATTACTAAATCACAAATTACGATGTTAAATCATATATTTATATATTAATTTTTAAAATATAACATTATATTTAGGTTATTAAATTTCTGGAAAAAAAACTGCTGGGAAATGTACATCACTCTTTTTTTTTAATTAATCCAATAAAATTAGGTTGGCCATTAGTTGATGATAAGGTCGAGAGAGGTCCCCATTAGTGGCTTTCAGAAATTTCTGTGAGCTTGCCTCAGCGCCACTCACTCTTTATCTCCTAAGTTGAGGAATCTCCTCTGTACTTTCCTACTCTCTTTCTCTCTCTCTCTCTCTCTCTCTCTCTCTCTCTCTCTCTCTCTCTCCTAAGTTGAGAAACCTTCTCTATAATTTCCTACTACTCTCTCTCCCTCTCCTAAGTTGAGTAGCCTCTCCTCTGTACTTTCCTACCCTCTCTCTCTTAAGTTGCAGAACCTTCTCTGTACTTACCTACTATTTTCCTATTCCCTGTTCGGTTGCTCTTTCTACCCCTATCGTTCAGAAATCTTCTCTTTTCTCCTACTCTCTCTCTCTCTCTCTCTCTCTCTCTCTCCAAAATTATGTGGCTTGTCGGGGGGGAATGGATTGGATAATAAATGAAGGATTATCACAAGTGACTTCAAGCTTCACAGATGCAAGGAACGTCGATGGAGATGTAGAAAAACTGCGCAAAACCCTACCGATCACCAACATACTGATGGAAAAGGCTGAGTGGTATCGATTCAAGGACAAAAATGTCGACCAGCTTTTTACTGATCTCATGGATGCGAAACACGAGGCAGAGGATCTTCTTTTAGATTTTGATTACCAGGTATTTGTTCTAATAAATATCTATTAGTATTGAATTCATGACAGAATTCTTGTTAGTATGAACAAGATGTTCTTCTAGTTTTCTCAGTAGCCACCCAGTATATTAGCAAAAAGAGTAGTTCTGCACTTAATCAGTTTATAAATGCATTGTGTTCGTGACAAATATAAAATTCATTCTACATTTGTAAACATATGAAAGTGGAGAATTTTTAAGTGGAAAGATATTTCACCAAAACAACCACTATATCCTATTAACACACTTGATCAAAAGGGGAATTTTCCAAAAAAACCCATCATTTTTTTGAGATTTATAAAAAATCACTAAGTTTTAGATTACTTCAACTCTTCTGGAAATTAAATTTATTTTTTATCTGTTACAAAAGTTAACGTTAACATTCCATCCATTTTCTTTTGGACAAATATCCTTATTTATTTTCATTTCTAAAGTTTTTTTTATTAAATATAAAGTAATAAATAAATACATAAAGAAATAAAATATGTCATAATTAAATATTTCACATTATTATATTTAAAAATGATTTATGATAATATTTTTCAACTCGCTATTTTATTTTACTATTTATAATATATATAAAGTATTATTTTATTGAATAAATACTATTTCATGTTACATTTCTAATTATATAGAATAAATTATAAATATCATAGTATAATATTATGAAATATTATATTTTAAAGTATTATTTATTTATTAGTTTATAGAATAAATTCAATATAAAATAATTGTGAGGGTATTTTGGTCCAAAAAAAGAAATAATTTGGATGAAAAGTTAAAGATAACACTAATAGGGGGTAAAAAAAATTAAACTCAATTTTTAGGAGGGTTTGAAGTAATCTAAAAGCTAGGGGATTTTTGATAAATCCCAAAAAGATTAGGATTTTTTTTTTTTAAGAAGAAAAATCCCGTAATTAATATTGTAATCAACACATACTGCCTAATTAATTAACAGGTAATTAATATCCACTTGGATTAATAATTTCAAACTAATATCAATATGCGTCCCTTGATGATTATCATGTTAATTCACATGATAATTAACAAATGATTATGTCATCATGATTTAATCAAGAAAGTGCTGGTCGGGCAAAATATAATTCTCCTAACTTTAATTGTGTGTTCTAATTTTTCCAATTGAGTGCTCTAGTTTTTAAGGCTTTATTTGGCAAAAGATGAAATTATGGAATATTGAAAAATTAAAAAGAAAACGTTTATTCCATCTTACAGTAACAAAAAGTATAGAGCCACAAACACAAACCTACAAACTTATTTCTGAAATTATGTTTTACATACAAATTGAACGTGGGTCCCACATAAATACTAATTACAATATACCATAAAAAGCACTTCGGGAGTAATTCGGTGGTTTAATTCTGAACTCCTATCATTTTTTTATTCCAGTAATGTTCGCAAGATAATAGAACAAGAAGTTGATTTTAAAAGAAGGGAAATTCTTCAAAACCTCCCTATCTTTTCAACAAATTTTGAAAACCCCCCTGTGTTTTTAGAAAACCCCCTATTTTTTTTAGATTCCCTCAAAAACCCCTATATTTTTTGTTTCTTCCAAAAATCCCCTAACTTTTTTAGATTTCCTAAAAAAATTCTTATCTTTTTGTTATGTTTTTAAAAATGACAATTATACCCCCATAATTTTATTATATAAATCTCTATAATTTAATAAATAATAAATAGATATTTAACTATTATAAAAAAAATAAAAAATGTTAATAAATAAATAATATTAAAATATTATAATAAACAATACGTAAATATTAAAATATTATAATGAATAATATATTGATATTAAAATGTCCTTTTCAACAATTATTAGTATTTTAATATATATATATATATATATATATATATATATATATATATATTATAATATCATTTATTATAATATTTTAATATCTATGTATTATTTATAATAATATTTTGATATCTATTTATTATTTATTGTAATATTTTAATATCTATTTATTTATTTTTGTATTTTAATATATATTTATTATTTATTAAATTATGGATATTGATAAAATAAAATTATGGGAAAGGGTATAATAGTAGGGGAGTTCTATCATACACCCATTTTCAAGGGTATTATGTGTAATTATTAATTAATGAGTATTTAAGGTAATTTTTCAAAAGTATTTATTAATAAATGATATGGTAAATAGGAAATTTGAATTGTTCTTGAAAGAAAAAATATCTATAAAAAGAAAATTTTATGATACACCATTCTAAATACCCAAAATACCCTTTCGAAAGGGTGTATGATATAACTCCCCATAATAGTAATCTTCAAAATCATAATAAAAAAGTAGGAAATTTTTGAGAGAATCTAAAAATGTTAGGAGGTTTTTGGAGGAAATCACAAATATAGGGATTTTTTTTGGAGAATCTAAAAAGATAGGGAGTTTTTCATAATTTCCAAAAAAATTAGGGGATTTTGAAGAATTCAAAAATGTAAATAATCTAAAAATATAAATAATCATTAGTGCCCAAAATATCATTTGCTTATTGTTTATTTATTAACTTTGATCGTGACTTATTTTTCAATTTAATAGAAGATAAAACTAACTTATATTAAATAAAATAAATGACGTGGAAACAAAATAAAAAATCCAATTAAAACACAATAATACAAAAATGAAAGTTCGCACCAATTGTCATGCTAGCATTTAAAAGAAAATATAAGCTTATTCAACTCATCTAAAATAGCCATATGGGCTACAAAACGATAAAAATAAAAAATGAATAGTAACACACATATATTTTTTTTAAGAGAAACCATATGCTAAATTTTAAAACTACTAGATCATAATCAAGTTGACACTAAAATGTAAACTAACATCATTATAAAATATTACTCAACAAAAAACAATATATATATATCAATTGTCGTGTCATGAACAATCTAAAATATGCATAACACAAAAAAAAACTAATTATCATCGCACGAAAAAGCCAAATACTCAATACTATAAAATATCAATTGCACTCAATACTATAAAATATCAATTTCTAAGTAGGAAACAAAATGCAATAAAAGGAAGTATATTTGTCCTAAATTTTACTCCATTTTATGATTTAGAAATATTTCATACTATTCTTGGAAAAGTAAAACTCCACTAATTCACTATTTCATCTATTTAATTACCTGCTTGTTCAGTTAGAATAAACTAGTTAATTCATATTTCAATCTTTTTCCACTCTACCAACACCCACTAAAATAAAATAAAATAAAATATCAGATTGGAGGGATGAGAAAAGAGTTGATGTATTTTAATATCTTCAGTTTCCGAGATGTAAAATTCCGGATCTCCAACATAGTTTTTGACTTCCAATTTTTTTCAAGTGTGTTAATTCATATATGGATTTTGTTTAACCTCGTTTTTGAGTTTTTTGTTACAAGTTGTATTTTTTGTGAGATATTTGGTCTAATTGAATTGTTTTAGGGGAATTAAATTTACTTCTCCTATATATCGTTTTGTAAATTCATTTTGAATGAATGAAACATCAAAGTAGGACATTTAAGCCACTCATATATTTTTTTTTTAAAAAAAAAATTCTAAGAAAAGCAGGGGTGATTTCTACACATTACTCTCTTAGGAATTTTACAATCAATATAGTTGTAATTCTTTTAAATCATAATAGATATTTTTTTTTTATCGTTTTAACCATATAGATCATTCGGATTTCGGTTCTACCTAAGTTATTGTATTTTTTGTTATGTCCAAATTAAGTCATTATGTTAGGATTTCATTTTAACACTTCTTATTGACATATTCAACTCAACACTTGAACGTTACTAAGTTGAGTAACTAATGATGACATAACACTAAAGTGAACGATTACACAATATTGATATTAATGTTGACATAATTTAGAAGAATATTCGTGAGACCACGTTAGAGTTGACATGGACAAATTGTCAATGTATGATATTACAGATTTTAATGATCTATAATGAAATTTATCCAATTATATAAGTCAATTCATCAAATATAGTTTAAATTTCAAGACGGAACCTGGATATTTTAAATTATTGTTTCTACTGTACATCTATATTACTCCGCTTTGAAATTTCTTAAAATATAAATTTTATCTGAAATGATTTAATATATTTTATGCCCTGAATCAAAATGATATTGTCAATATTGCATTTACGCATACATGGGCTCCCACATGAAAACTTCAAATGTGACTGTGACCCGGTATAGTATTGAAAATTTTGTTATGTACGTACAATTGGTTTGATAAAATTATTAATTGTAATTATTTCCAGATTCGACGACAGAAGGCTCAAAATGGAGAGGGCAGCAGCAGAGCAAATCAAATCCTGAGCTCAATCTCTAATTTTGCAAAAGGTGTAATAAGCCGCATACCTAGCAAAGTGAAAGATGTTCAGGGTAAGCTCGACCACGCTACTTCTAGTTTGAAGCATGCAATTGACATCTTAGGTTCGAAGGGTGAATTTTATCATGAGAAATCAATTAGTCGAGAAACAAGCTCTTTAATCAGCGAGCTGGAGGTGTTTGGTCGAGATGAAGAAAGAGATAAGGCGATTGAGATTTTGTTGAAGTCCTCTCGATTGAATAATAACAATAAAGGCGACAATGTGGCTGAGTGCTCTTCTAAGAGAAGAAAGAAAGATACATTATCGGTTTTACCAATTGTAGGAATGGGAGGGATTGGGAAGACCACCCTGGCTCAGCTTGTGTACAATGACGAGAGAGTGAAAAATCATTTTGATATAACTTGTTGGGTAAGTGTATCACAAAATTTCGATGAAAAAAGGTTGATCAATGAAATTTTGGAGTCTATTCGTGGAGGGGCACAATCGAATCTTACCGGCTTGAATGTTCTTCATGAGAATCTAAGAACGGATTTGATGTCAAAAAGATTCTTGATTGTTCTCGATGACATGTGGAACGAGAACAGAAGGGATTGGGATAGTCTATGTGCACCGATGAGGGATGGCTGTGAAGGAAGCATGGTCATTGTAACTACACGTTCTCGCGAGGTAGCCGAAATAACTGGTACCGTAACACCCATTTTTCTTGAGGGGTTGGCGCATGATTTCTTTTGGGAATTTTTTAAAAAATGTGCTTTTAGATCATCGTATAACCATCCCGAATTGGAAGTGATTGGTAAAAAAATTGCTGCGAAGTTGGAGGGATCACCGTTGGCTGCAAAAACAATTGGGGCTTTGTTGAATATAGAGCTGGATAGTCAACATTGGAATACTATCTTGGGCAGCCAAATGTGGGAGTTGAAACAAGAGGAGTGTGATATTCTTCCGGCACTTCAGCTAAGCTACTTATATTTACCTGCACACCTAAAAAGATGTTTCGTTTTTTGTGCAATGTTTCCGAAGAATTATTGTTTTTATCCAAATAGATTGGTTTGTATGTGGGCTGTACATGGATTGGTTTCTCCTCAAGAAGGTATGTTATTGGAGGAAATAGGGGATAGTTACCGGAATGAACTCGTAAAGAGATCCTTCTTACAACCAATTTTTCCAGGTCATTACGAGGATGTCTTGTTACATGATTTGATGCATGACCTAGCACAATTTGTTTCATGCAATAATTGTTTATGTATTCAACCGGGTGATCAGATAGGGGAAATACCCAAAACTCTTCGGCATTTATCAGTTTCCAGACCGAGTGAGTCGTCCGAGATAAGGAATCAGACAAGGTTGCATTCACTGGCATTATACCAAGGAATGAAAATAACAGGTCTCATTGTTGGTTGCTTGTTAAGTAAAATGCCACATCTCCACATGTTGATACTAAATTGTTGCAAGATCAAGAAACTACCTGAGAGCATCGGTAATTTGAAGCATCTCAGGTTTCTTGATTTGGAGAACAACCCAATAAGTGAACTACCGGAATCACTTTTTCAAATCGATGGCCTACAATATTTATATGTTCGGGGTTGCACATTACACGATCTTCCTGAAAGCTTCTCTAAATTAAAAAACTTGAAACTATATAAAGAAGACGGGGAAGTTCTACATATGATTCCAAATATTGGAAAGCTAACTTCTCTCCAGAATTTACACATTTTTAAGGTTTCAAAGGAGAATGGACATAAAATTGTTGAGTTGAGAGATCTAAATCAGTTGAGAGGGGATTTATTTGTATGTAATCTTGAAAACGTGGAGGGTGAAGAAAGTGCTGCCCAAGCTAGTCTTATTAATAAGAAGTACCTTTCTCATTTATTTCTTAAATGGTCTTCAAATAGAAATACCTCACATAATAATCATAATGCTTGTCGTGAGGATGAAAAAGTGCTCGCCGGTCTTCGGCCACATAAAAATCTGAAAGAAATGATGTTACACTCCTACCTCGGAGGGAAATGTCCGATTTGGTTGCGGAGCGAATGTTTACCTCGCTTAACCAAACTAGAAATTTTTCGTTGTTCTGCTCTGGAAGAGTTAACTGTTATCCCTTCCTCCCTCCACGAGTTACACATTTCAAGGTGCAAAACCCTGAAAAGTCTAGAAGATTGTTTGTCACCGAATAATTTACCATTCATAAGGATAATATCAATTGATAATTGTGACAACCTAGTGTCGCTTCCGGTAGAGAATTTCGGTGGATTCGGCTCTTTGGAGGAGTTAACCATATCATTTTGTCCCAATTTGATATGCCCGAAAAATCTCTTGTTACCTTCCTCCCTAAAAACTCTCGTGCTAAAAGCGTGTTGCAGTATTGACTCCGCACCACCCGACTGCCTATTCTACCTACCTTCTCTCTCCAAATTGGAGATAACACATTGTCCCCACATAACATTACTAGAGTTACATCAGCTCAGGGAACTCGGTGAATTAATAGTTTCAGACTGTCAAGAACTAGAGTGTTTGGGGAGACTAGGAGATTCTTCATCCTTGAAGAGATTGGAAATTGTTAAGTGCCCCAAATTGCGAGGTTCTAGGATCTTAATGCCCGATTCAGTGGGAAATGGGACATTTATGCTACAACTTTCTGAATTGGTTATTCAGGATATTTCTTTTCTAAGGTCTAGAATTGTAGATGCTCTTCCATGCATAAAAGAGCTAACTATTAGGGGATCTAACGAAGTTACGCTGTTCACGGGAGCAGATAATGAGATTTCGGGAAACCTCCTCGCATCACTCGAATGTCTAACTCTGAAAGATTGTGTTAATCTTCAGTTGGTGGACCTGCCTAGTCTAAATTTTCTTAAAACGATTAATGTTCTTGGTTGTCCCCAGCTCAAGTCAATATTAGACAAAGGGCTTCCCTCTTTACAAACTCTTGTTAACGATGGAACCGATAGCTCCGTGTTACAGGAATTCTGGGAAAGGTATATCTCGTTGATTCTTTCTACTATTAAAATTAATTATGCAAGCACGGTACCATTATTTTTTTAGAAATTACTTTCTTTTATATGCTCAACCAACGCATGTATTTCATTCTATATTGCTTCAACAATTTTTTGTCATGATTCTGTCAATGTGGTTTCGTTTAACATATGCATGCACATCTACGTGCTTGTCAAATTAAGCCTCTATTGATGAATAAAAAAATTTGTACTTCTGGGAAATGATATTTCATTCATCACTATATATTCTATTCTTAATTATTACATTAGTTGAGTTGGAATAGCTTGAACTATGTTTGATTGCTTCAGTTATATTCGATGAACTCATTAATTTTCTCACTAAATACTGCAAATAGTTGCACAACTAATGCTTGTTTATATTCACCTGTTCTTTAGGATCGATAGGGAACGCAATAATCGAAGGCCCTGATATGCTGCAAGATATTTTCTAAGATCCAGCACCATAAACTTTGCTAGAGGCATGCATTTTGTTTTCTGTTAAAAACTACGATTATCTGAGATTGTGTATCTAATTGAGAGTTTGTTTGGCTTGAACTTTGCTAAACGACGATGCCTTTTCTTTTCTTTTTTTCTTTTTTTGATAGTGATTTGCTTAGAAAAATAATTTGGAAATTGTAATTGTGTTATGTTATGTGCCATAAGATGCTTTTATATAGATACTTCGTATTTAAAGATTTTTGAAATCACTCATTCGATGAAAAATGAGTACGAGTCACTATGTATTTATTACTATCATCGTATTTGAAACACAAAATCATTTTAACTCTCTCTAGGAATTACTCGACCAGCTCCATCATTTATTTACCTGTCGCAAAAAAGGTGCAAAAATTCAAAATTCAAAATCCATTAAAATCACACTCTTTTCCAATTACTATATTAATCGAATGTTATACTTACCATAATTTTGGTGCTTCTTTGAAAAATCATATATGGCTTTCACCGTAGCACTATATTTCATCGTTTTCAGCGGGCCCATATGCCTAAAACACCGAATAAAAAGTTTGTAATAAAGCATAAAATTAATATGTTATGAATAAATTAACTTACACAATTTCGGTATATCTTAATCTCCAAGCTGGAAAACCTAAATGGCATCGCGCAGGTCCATAGACAAGAAGCAATTCTGGCTCGGGTCCACCATGCCCTAATAAAAACAACAAAATAATTTTTCAGGGGGCCTTTTTGCAAATATCAACAATGTAGAGTTTTTTGCAATTTAGGCAAAATACAGGGGCTTAATTGTAAATTTAGGGAAGTACAAGGAGAGGTAATTCACCTATGGATTTCAAAGCATTTGAAAGGTCAGCTTCGGTGAAATTTAGGGTTTCGATTTCGTCTTTATTTGAATTCGAAGAATTTGAATAGAGATAATTAGTTGCTTTAACAATGGCCTCTTTTCCGTCACTGTAAGAAATAATCTCTATTTTGAGTCCATGTAGATCCAAATTTGAAGGCACATTTCTATCATCAAACTCCTACAAAATCAAATTAAGTTAATTTAATTTTGTTTATTGATTCTATTAAATAAGGATTTGTTGATTGAATTACCAAGGATTTCATTTCAATAGATTTTTTTAAAGTTTTTTCATCGGCTATGTTTGATTTCTTCAGCACACCTAGATATCATCATAAACATTAAAAAATAATTAACTAAATTAAACAGTGAATAAATTGGTAGAATTATTACCTTCAATATCGTAAAGAATGACATATTTAATGCCAATATTCGATAACCATAATAAAAGTTGGTTAATTTGTCTTTTATTCTTTGCCTCTTCACTGTCGATCACAATTGCCAAGTACTTGAGTTTCTCCAAATTCAAATTTTGGTATTTGGAGAGAAATCCAGATGAGATTATTAGAAATTGTATTTGTCGAGCCAAATACGACCACAAATGCACAAGTGTTACTACCAGATGGAGCAAACACCAGAAGAATCCAAGAATTGGATACAGAATTATATATCCCTTGACCATCTGCAAAGAAAAGAAATAAAAAATAGAGAAAATTTTCTGTGAGGAATTTCATCAAACACTTTGTGGGCAATAATTATTTCATAATTAGATCAGAAACACCTCTAGATATCATGGTTGCATAATTAAAACATGCAATTATTGTTTCACTTACATTAAAAGGCGAGATCAGGATCCAGAATGTCTCATTAACCAAACAACAAAATCTGCAAAACAACAATCGAGGTATATCCACTAGCCAAGTCAAATTCAGCTTAAAATATAAAAAAAACTCTGTTATTTAAATTCAAAGGTTCTGAACTCAAAATTTCCAAAATACTGCTTCTTCAAGAGGAAGTAAAACAAACAAATTATTCCCTTCTATGATGATCGCATTACCACAAAGTGGAATTTAAGATCGTGTCAGTTTATATAAAGTTCAATATCATATAAATTAAGTTACAAAAATGACGCCTGCAACTTATTTGATGAAATGCATATAAGAAATTATATTAAAATTAATATGATTTTGTACTGAGATTCATGGGAAAATGATTGGTTGTCTGTCCATGTATACCCTGTGTGTGTTTATTGTGTGTGTGTGTGCGTGTGTGTGCGTGTGTGTGTTAAGACTAATATTTGCAATTTGATTCACATCGTTATCTGAAATTTTTGAATTTATAATTTCACATAACTTCAAAATTCTTACTGATTTTTTCTCTCTCTTTTACATAGCTTCAGCCGCATAATACATCGAGACTGCAGTGGACAATTCGAAATTAATTGAAGAAATGGCATTCTTGAAGACGTAGAAGTTGTGGTGATTCAACCAAATAACCTTCCAGAGTCTCGACGCATAGGAAAAAAATGTTAAAAACTACTCTCTGAAAACAAAGTTAAAACACAATGAAAGTGTGACCAATTAACTGCCTACTTGTATGGAAAATGATGTTTTATTGCCCTTCTAAAATATTTGACATTTCGAGTTGGTCTGAGAATTGTGGCCAATTAGTTTGTATGATGCGTCTTTGATGTTGTGTTAGGAAATTGTATTATGACTTATATTCGATGTATATTTGTATTATCAATTATGTATGATGTTTAATTGTTTTATGAATTACAAGGTCATTTTATATGTCAGTTGAAATGTAAGGCTAATTTCAACCATTTTATACATCATTCATAAAAGATCCATTATACATTTCTTTTACACAAATAGCAAATAAATTCAGATTCAGTTTTTTCCTAATCCATGCACCAAAATTTGAAGGTTGCCGAGAAATACACAAGTTGGCCATTTCATAATCATATGCCTATCTTCTCAAGCCTGCAATAAAACTTAAAAGTGAGAAAAAAATGTGCACTTCTAGTTACTAACAATTACTATGTTACGAAAAAAAAAATCTGATCAAGCATGTCTCGACATTACAATCCTGGTCTTATTCGATCATTGTAATTACATCCTAATTGTCGATCTTAAAAATTGTTGCTGACCCAATTTGAACAAATTTACTGATTTTGGTGGTCAGTGGTGTAATCATAGTGCAGAGATTGATCCTAATTTTCACTGATTAAAATCAAAGAAAACTTCAGATTCCTTCAAGTAGTGATATCAATTGATAGCTAACGCGAAATTAACAATATATCCATGCTAATACAAGCAATTTATAATCTGATTGCAGCAAGAAATCAGCCATAAAGACATTCAAGACCTAAAAACAACCTCTTCAAGTAGTGATAGATTAAAGAGCATCTTCGGAAGTGATTTCAGCGGCAACGATTAATGTGTTACTTGTTAGGGTTCAGTTCAGCTCAGTTCGACCATTAAAAGAGGGGACTGAAAGAGAGAGAAGAGGGTTTCGACATACACTGCTCAGAGGCGAGTCTCTAGGCGAGCGAGCGAGCGAGCGAGCGCGCGAGAGAGAGAGAGAGAGAGAGATAGATAGATAGAGAGATAGATAGAGCGAGTGGATCCCGTGTACCGTGAGTGACTTCATCGCCTTGAAAGAGCGGATTCACGAGAGGCAGGGCATAGAGGATTCATGGCCATGGCCACGAGAGAGGTAGGCCATGGAGAACAAAACTGAACATTGATGTAGAGAAACGTGATGGGGAGCACCCCCTCTTGATGGGACTATTAATTACCTCGCACAAATCTTGATGGGACAGTAAAAAGCGAGAGCACCCTCTCTTATACTATTAATTCTTTTTAAATTAATTTAACTAGCAATAGCCCGCGCAACAATTGCGCGGGACTTCATACTTTTTTTTACATGTTTGTGTATAATTTGTTTAAATAGAATTGACGTGGATATATTTAAACTCAATTTATATAATCATGATGTGTTTGCAAATATATTAACGTCAATAAATACATTATAATTAATAAATGTTCATTTAATTTGTCTATCATTGATATGTGAATTATAATTAATAAGGCTCCATCAAATCGATCAATCATTATAAATCAACACGAAATAAATAAAATATAATATGTTATAATTCAAACAAAATTAAAGTTTCAAAACACATAAAAGAAAATCATAAACAATACAAATAAAACCGAAATATATATTTAAAATGTCATACATGAACATAAAAAATATCAATTTTTTCTAAAAAAAAAAAACACAATTGTAAATCATACCATACGAAATTAACAATCGAGTCATAGTTTTAATGCGGTGATTATATATGGATCCCAATAACACAAAATAACATCCTTCATGAGGCGGTAAGAGATGATTAAGTATGTTGATTAGTATTGTTGATTGACTCAATTAACGATTTAATTGACCGTTTAATTGAATTGACACTTCAATTAACATTTACT
This sequence comes from Luzula sylvatica, assembly GCA_946800325.1. Lineage (NCBI taxonomy): Eukaryota > Viridiplantae > Streptophyta > Magnoliopsida > Poales > Juncaceae > Luzula > Luzula sylvatica. The sequence continues at coordinate 23,031,032 of OX326958.1, forward strand.
AATATTAACATATTAAAAATTATTGATGTATTAATTAAACGTGTCAATTAACATTTAATTAAGTCAATTATAAATGTTAATAAATTTACTTTGTAACTTCATCAAAATTATTGTGATGAGTTTGGGGACCAATTATATTTTTTTTATATATGGATATAATTTGGGTTGCAATAGAAACAAAACTAAAAAAAAAAAAAAAAACACGTGTCCATATTGTATCATATGTTTGGGATTAGATCTATTGATAGAATTTAATGCATATGTATGTTTGTGGGCACGAGTTTGGTGTGCTCCATTATCTTTCAATTTTTTTTTTTAAGTTGGAAATATACCCCCGCTTGGTTCGGTAAGCTTGTTAAAAGATTTCCTGATCGTCTGTCGGTAGGAGAGTCTAAGCTAAAAGTGTTGATTACGTTGATATGAAAAATTAATATTTTAAATCATAAATTATGATGTTAAAACATATATTTATGTATTAATTTTTAAATTATAACATTATAATTACGTTATCAAAATTCTGAAAAAAAAACTATCGGGAGACGTACATCACTCCTTTTTTTTTAATTAATCCAATAAAGTTGGGTTGGCCATTGGTTGACGATAAGATCGAGAGGTCCCCATTAGTGATCTTTAGAAATTTCTGTGAACTTGCCTGCAGCGCCACTCACTCTCTATCCTAAGTTGAGGAAATCTCCTCTGTACTTTCCTACTCTCTCTCTCTCTCTCTCTCCTAAGTTGAGAAACCTTCTTTGTATTTTCCTACTACTCTCTTTCTCCCTCTCCTAAGTTTAGTAGTCTCTTTCCTTTGTACTTTCCTACTCTCCCTCTCTCTCCTAAGTTGCGGAACCTCCTCTGTACCTTCCTACTATTTTCCTATTCCCTGTCCGGTCGCTCTTTCTACCCCTATCGTTCAGAAATCTTCTCTTTCTCCTACTCTCTCTCTCTCTCTCTCTCTCTCTCTATAAAATTTTGTGGCTTGTGGGTTGGGGGGGGAATGGATTGGATAATAAATGAAGGATTATCGCAAGTGACTTCAAGCTTCACAGATGCAAGGAACGTTGATGGAGATGTAGAAAAACTGCGCAAAACCCTACCGATCACCAACATACTGATGGATAAGGCTGAGTGGTATCGATTCAAGGACAAAAATGTCGACCAGCTTCTTGCTGAGCTCATGGATGCGAAACATGAGGCAGAGGATCTTCTTTTAGATTTTGATTATCAGGTACTTGTTCTAATTTATTTTTGTTCTTCTAGTTTTCTTAGCAGTCAGCCCAGTATATTAGCAAAAAGAGTAGTTCTGCACTTAAATCAGTTTATAAATGTCATGTGTTCGTGACAAATATATAATTCATTTTACATTTGTAAACATATGAAAGTGGAGAATTTTTAAGCGGAAAGATATTTCACCGAAACATCCACTATATCCTATTAATACTTGATTAAAAGGGGAAATTTCCAAAAAACCCATCATTTTTTTTGAGATTTATAAAAAATCCCTAAGTTTTAGATTACTTCCAACTCTTCTGGAAATTAAATTTATTTTTTATCCGTTATAAAAGTTAATGTTAACATTCCATCCATTTTCTTTTGGACAAATACCCTTATTTATTTTCTTTTCTAAAGTTTTTTTTATTAAATATAAAGTAATAAATAAATACATAAATAAACAAAATATTTCATAATTAAATATTTCACATTATTATATTTAAAAATGATTTATGATAATATTTTTCAACTTGCTATTTTATTTAACTATTTATAATATATATAAAGTATTATTTTATTGAATAAATACTATTTCATGTTACATTTCTAATTATATAGAATAAATTATAAATATCATAGTATAATATTATGAAATATTATTTACTTATTAGTTTATAGAATAAATTCAATATAAAATAGTTGTGAGGGTATTTTGGTCCAAAAAAATAATAATTTGGATGAAGAGTTAAAGATAACACTAATAGGGGGTAAAAAAATTAAACTCAACTTTTAGGAGGGTTTGAAGTAATCTAAAAGCTAGGGAATTTTTGATAAATACCAAAAAGATTAGTATCCACTTGGATTAATAATACTACCTAATTAATTAACAGGTAATTAATATCCACTTGGATTAATAATTTCAAACTAATATCAATATGCGTCCCTTGATGATTATCATGTTAATTCACATGATAATTAACAAATGATTATGTCATCATGATTTAATCAAGAAAGTGCTGGTCGGGCAAAATATAATTCTCCTAACTTTAATTGTGTGTTATAATTTTTCCAATTGAGTGCTCTAATTTTTAAGGCTTTATTTGGCAAAAGATGAAATTATGGAATATTGAAAAATTAAAATGAAAACGTTTATTCCATCTTATTCCAGTAATGTTCGCAAGATAATAGAACAAGAAGTTGATTTTAAAAGAAATATAAATAATCATTAGTGCCCAAAATATCCTTTGCTTATTGTTGATTTATTAACTTTGATTGTGACTTATTTTTCAATTTAATAGAAGATAAAAATAATTTATATTAAATAAAATAAATGACATGGAAACAAAATAAAAAATCCAATTAAAACACAATAATACAAAAATGAAAGTTCGCACCAATTGTCATGCTAGCATTTAAAAGAAAAATAAGCTTATTCAACTCATCCAAAATAGCCATATTGGCTACAAAACAATAAAAATAAAAAAATGAATAGTAACACGTATATTTTTTTTAAGAGAAACCATATGCTAAATTTTAAAACTACTAGAACATAATCAAGTTGACGCTAAAATGTAAACTAACATCATTACAAAATTACTCAACAAAAACTAATAAATATATCAATTGTCGTGTCATGAACAATCTAAAATACGCATAACACAAAAAAACTAATTATCATCACACGAAAAAGCTAAATACTCATACTATAAAATATCAAGGGTGGCGTTATTGCAAGAGCTGACATGACTAAATTGAGAGCGATTTCAATTTTGTTTTATCAAATGACCGTTATATCGTGTTAATGATGAATTGATGATTGATATTTCTTACATTTATCTATTAGTTTATTATTTTTCATAAATCATGCAAATAAAATCTTTCATATATAAAAAAAAAAATTTATTCTTACTTTTTTTCATCATAAAAAAATAATTAATTGTAACATGTCATATATATTTAAATATTTTTCATAATATTACGAAAAATATTTTTGCATTATTCATGAAAGATATAAATAATAGTATATATAAGTATAATAAATATCAATCACCATAAATATTATATAAATATTTAAAAATAAAATCGCTCTCAATTTAGCCATGTTAGCTCTTGTAATAACGTCACCCAATATCAATTGCCAAGTAGGAAACAAAATGTAATAAAAGAAAGTATATTTGTCCTAAATTTTACTCCATTTTATGGTTTAGAAATATTTCATACTTTTCTTGGAAGAGTAAAATTCCACTAATTCACTATTTCATCTATTTAATTTCATGCTTGTTCAGTTAGAATAAATTAGTTATTTAATTATTTCAATCTTCTTCCACCCTACCAACACCTACTAAAATAAAATAAAATAAAATATCAGAGTGCAGGGATGAGAAAAGAGTTGATGGTTTTTAATATCTTAAGATGTAAACTTCCGGATCTCCAACATAGTTTTTGACTTCCTATTTGTTTTCAAGTGTGTTAGTTCATATCTGGATTTTGTTTAACCTCGTTTTTGAGTTTTTTGTTACAAGTTATATTTTTTGTGAGATATTTGGTCTAATTGAATTGTTTTAGGGGAATTAAATTTACTTCTCCTATATATCGTTTTGTAAATTCATTTTGAATGAATGAAACATGCAAGTAGGGCATTTAAGCCTACTCGTATTTTTTTTTTAAAAGAAAAGATTCTAAGAAAAGAAGGGATGATTTCTACACATCATTCTCTTAGGAATTTTATAATTAATATAGTGGTAATTTTTTTAAATCATAATAGATACTTTTTTATCGTTTTAACCATATAGATCATGCGGATTTCAGTTCTACGTAATTACGTTATTCTATTTTTTGTTTTGTCCAAATTAAGTCATTCTGTTAGGATTTCAATTTAACTCTTCTTATTGACATATTCAACTCAACACTTGAACATTACTAAGTTAAGGAGACTAGGAAGATACAACATTATTATAGTTTAATAACATGTGGAGGTAAGATATTAAAGTTCAATGATTTACATAGATGGAATTAAGTGTAGTGATCTTACATGGCATATTTAAGTTCAGTGATCTTACATGATATTAATGTTGACATAATTTAGAAGAATATTTGTGAGACCACGTTAGAGCATAGTTAGTTCGCGAATAATACACATATAATTTACGAATAATTACGTATTACGAATAATAAACGTATTGACGTTCCCGTACTCAACCTAATCAATAATTCACATATTTTACAATAATTTTTAAAAAACACGAATAATACACGTATTTCCGTATAATATGTTTTTTTAGAAGAAAAAAATATAATTTTTTTTTAAATAAATTAAAAAAAACATAAATTTCCAAAAATGATTAAGAAAATCAAAATATCAATAATAATACATAAACTTATGATTTTGAACTAAAATGAATATTGTGTCATAAAATTATTATAATTTTGAATTATTTAAGGGTAAAGTAATGTACATTTATATATTTTTATATACCGAATTATTGCATTCGTATTATGTAAAATAAACATAACTAGAGACGAATAATCGAAATGACGAATTATTAGCGTATTGCGTTTTATTTGACCGACTTGAAAAACGTTTGATCCGAATTATACACGAACGTAATACATACTGTATTATTCGCGTATCACGAATGACTAACTATGCGTTAGAGTTGACATGGACAAATCGTCAATATATGAATGAAATAAAAACAATATAGTCTAATTTGAACAATTTAAAATTGTAATGGTTCATGTGGGACATTTAAAATTTGTGTAATATATTTGATTAAAAAACAAATTTTAACGATCTATAATGAACTATGTTGCACGGATACATATACGAATATCGTATCCGACAAGATAAGGATACGGCGATACGGTAATTTTCAAAAATATATAGGATACGATACAACCATTATATATAATATTTTATTAATTGTAATTTATATATTTAATATTTTTATATATCATATATTTGACATAAAATATTTCAAAAGTTCATTTTTACATAAATAACTTCTTATTAAGTAAATGTTTATTTTATTTAGTAATTTATTTATATGTATTACTCATTTATTTCGATTTCAAATTTTTATTTTTATTTTTCAAGTACATTTTTGTTTACGTTAGAAGTATCCGGCAAGTATCCGGAAGTATCCAAAGAGTATCCGCTATTATTTTGAATTAAAATATTCGGATACGCCACCTGAAGTATCCTACACGTATCCGACGAGTATCGGTATCAGTATTCGATACGATACGGCTTCATTTTTGAAGTATCCACGCAACATAGACAATGAAATCTATCCAATTATACATGAATCAATTCGTCAAATATAGTTTGATAAATATAATAAATGCAATTTCAAGACGGAACTTGGATATTTTAAATTATTGTTTCTAATGTACATCTAAATTACTCGCATTGAAATTTCTTAAAATATAAATTTTATATGAATCAAAATGATATTGTCATATCTGAAGGAAATACAGTTTTGGATCATCGCTAAAATGGTACGTAGGACAAACGAACGTACGCGTTCGTGGGTATACGAAACAGATTAGTAAAACTGGTATAACTTTCAGTAGGAAACTCCGATTTGAATGGTTCAAATTGTGTTAGTTAGATAATGAGATCATCTAGAACTTTCATGTTGTAATATAATTCATTTGAGCGAAGTATCAATATCGTTCTAATGAAATACCGAAAGGTTGCGACAGTTTGACATACAGTCAGTAAAACGGCCGTAACTTTCGGGTCCGAACTCCAAGTGGGCTGGGCCAAATTGGGTTGGAAAGATAATTAGATTATCTACAACTTTCGTAAATGTTCAAAGTCGGTTGGAACGATTTAATATTTTCGTTCTGACAGATTACTGAAAGGGTGTATGCAGTTTTCTGTTTGAAAATGTGTATAGAAGATATATATACCTTTTGGCCCATCCTTATCCTATGGAGTATATATAGGATGTTTCTCTCTCTCTCATCAGTCCAATCTAAGTTGAATAATTAGATTAGTTCAACCAGAAAATTAATGGAGTTAATTCAGAATTAATCAAGAAATTAAGAGACTCTAATCACTTGATGAAAGAGTGCGAAGAGATTGAGAGAGAAGGAGAAAAGAGTTTTCTCCGTCTAGAGAATCGAAACGCAATCATGCAAGTTCGCCGGTGCATCGTCTAGGCAGGTGCATCCGCGACCGAGGTGCTACGACTCACGGTGGATACGGGTAGAGGAGCGACACATGTGGCTCTTCGTTGTGATCAAACCGGAGAAGTAATCGAGTAACGGGCTGTGGAAGCATGCGGGCATGGAACGCACGAAGACAACCCGAGGCGTGTCGAAACGGTGGGAGACGTGCGGTATGGGACGTACGGACTAGTCACCAACGTGACACCGAAAGAAATAGAAGGCGGCGATCATCCCTTCGTGTGCCATCAATTTGGCACTGGTATAGATCTATCCTTCTAATTGCATCGTACCCTCGAAGTCGTGGCGTGATCTCGGGAATCGGGGAATCGGACCGGGCCTTCATTCCGCTGCGCGGGCCCGGGTCGAGGATATTCCCCTTCAATATCTGGACAAGCTGGCTGAGAGTTTATGCCCCAAACTAGGGCGAAAATGCGATCTAGATCATACTCAAATGAATGAGTCTAATCTCCATGAGAAGAAGGAAGAAGTGCTCAATTACATGAGACAGAACCATATATATAGTGAGGCTTGCTTTCGATGATGTCGATCCAACCAATCCAATTACAGTTGCTTAAAACATAGTGCCTTCTATCTATTGAACGGGGACTCCAGACGGTTGCTTTGACTTAAAAAAAGCTTCATTCCATTCAGTCTTCTTGCCCATCTTGCTGCATCCAAATCCAATGTCCTCAGTGTCGGAGTTCCTATCGACTTTGTTGCTCGTAGCTCACAGAGGAAAAGTCGGAACTACATTTACGCATACATGGGCTCCCACATGAAAACTTCAAATGTGATTGTGACCCGATATAATATTGAAAATTTTGTTATGCACGTACAATTGGTTTGATAAAATTATTAATTGTAACTATTTTCAGATTCGACGACAGAAGGCTCAAAATGGAGAGGGCAGCAGCAGAGCAAATCAAATCCTGAGCTCAATCTATAATTCAGTAAAAGGTGTAATAAACCGCATACGTAGCGAAGTCAAAGATGTTCAGGATAAGCTCGACCACGCTACTTCTAGTTTGCAGCATGCAATTGGCATCTTAGGTTCGAAGGGTGAATTTTATCATGGGAAATCAATTAGTCGAGAAACAAGCTCTTTAATCAGCGAGCTGGAGGTGTTTGGTCGAGATGAAGAAAGAGATGAAGTGATTGCGATTTTGTTGAAGTCCTCTCGATTGAATAATAACAATAAAGGTGACAATGTGGCTGAGTGCTCTTCTAAGAGAAGAAAGAAAGATACATTATCGGTTTTACCAATTGTTGGAATGGGAGGGATTGGGAAGACCACCCTGGCTCAGCTTGTGTACAATGACGAGAGAGTGAAAAATCATTTTGATATTACTTGTTGGGTAAGTGTATCACAAAATTTCGATGAAAAAAGGTTGATCAATGGTATTTTGGAGTCTATTCGTGGAGGGGAACAATTGAATCTTACCAGCTTGAATGCTCTTCATGAGAATCTAAGATTGGGTTTGATGTCAAAAACATTCTTGATTGTTCTCGATGACATGTGGAACGAGAACAGAAGGGATTGGGATAGTCTATGTGCACCATTGAGGGATGGCCGTGAAGGGAGCATGGTCATTGTAACTACACGTTCTCGTGAGGTAGCCGAGATAACTGGTACCGTAACACCCATTTTTCTTGAGGGTTTGTCGCATGATATCTTTTGGGAATTTTTAAAAAAATGTGCTTTTAGATCCTCGTATAACCACCCCGAATTGGAAGTGATTGGTAAGAAAATTGTTGCGAAGTTGGAGGGATCACCGTTGGCTGCAAAAACAATTGGGGGTTTGTTGAATATAGAGCTGGATAGTGAACATTGGAATACTATCTTGGGGAGCCAAATGTGGAAGTTGAAACAAGAGGAGTGTGATATTCTTCCGGCACTTCAGCTAAGCTACTTATATTTACCGGCACACCTAAAGAGATGTTTCGATTTTTGTTCAATGTTTCCGAAGAATTATTGGTTTGATCAAAATATATTGGTCTGTATGTGGGTTGTACATGGATTGGTTTCTCCTCAAGAAGGTATGTTATTGGAGGAAATAGGGGATAGTTATCGGAATGAACTCGTAAAGAGATCTTTCTTACAACCAATTTTTCCAGGTCATTACGAGGTTGTGTTGTTACATGATTTGATGCATGACCTAGCACAATTTGTTTCACGCAATAATTGTTTATGTATTCAACCGGGTGATCAGATAGGGGAAATTCCCAAAACTCTTCGGCATTTATCAGTTTCCGGATCGAGTGAGTCGTTGGAGATAAGGAATCGGACAAGATTGCATTCACTGAGATTTTTCCAAGAAATGGGAATAACAGATCTCATTGTTGGTTCCTTGTTAAGTAAAATGCCACATCTCCACATGTTGATCCTAGAAGCGTGTGGCATCAAGGAACTACCTGAGAGTATCGGTAATTTGAAGCATCTCAGGTTTCTTGATATGGAGTCGAACCCAATAAGTGAACTACCGGAATCACTTTTTCAAATCGATGGCCTACAATATTTATATGTTCGGGGTTGCCCATTACGCAATCTTCCTGAAAGCTTCTCTAAACTAGAAAACTTGAAAATATTTGAAGCAAACTACGAAGTTCTAGCAATGATTCCAAATATTGGAAAGCTAACTTCTCTCCAGAGTTTAGAGGTGTTTAAGGTTTCAAAGGAGAATGGACATAAAATTGTTGAGTTGAGAGATCTAAATCAGTTGAGAGGGAATTTATTTGTCAATAATCTTGAGAACGTGGAGGGTGAAGAAAGTGCTGCCCAAGCTAGTCTTATTAATAAGAAGTACATTTCTCATTTATCTCTTGAATGGTCTTCAAATAGAAATACCTCACATAATAATCATAATGCTTGTCGTGAGGATGAAAAAGTGCTCGCCGGTCTTCGGCCACATAAAAATCTGAAAAAAATGAGCTTATGTTCCTACCTCGGAGGGAAATGTCCGATTTGGTTGCGGAGAGAATGTTTACCTTTCTTAAACAAACTACTAATTATTAATTGTTCTGCTCTTGAAGAGTTAACTGTTATCTCTTCCTCCCTCCATGAGCTACACATTTCGGAGTGCAAAACCCTGAAAAGTATACAAGATTGTTTGTCACCGAATAATTTACCATTCATAAGGATAATATCAATTGATAATTGTGACAACCTAGTGTCGCTTCCGATTGAGAATTTCGGTGGATTCGGCTCTTTGGAGGAGTTAACCATATCATTTTGTCCCAATTTGATATGCCCGAAAAAGCTCTTGTTACCTTCCTCCCTAAAAACTCTCGTGCTAAAAGCATGTTGCGGTATTGACTCCGCACTACCCGACTGCCTATTCTTCCTACCTTCTCTCTCCAAATTGGAGATAACACATTGTCCCCACATAACATTACTGGAGTTACATCAGCTCAGGAAACTCGGTGAATTAATAGTTTCAGACTGTCAAGAGTTAGTGTGTTTGGGGACACTAGGAGATTCTTCATCCTTGAAGAGATTGGAAATTGTTAAGTGCCCTAAATTGCGAGTTTCTAGGATCTTAATGCCCGATTCAGGGAGAAATGGGACATTTATGCTACAACTTTATGAATTGGTTATTAGTGATATTTCTTTTCTCAGGTCTCGAATTTTAGATGCTCTTCCATGCATAAAAATGGTTACTGTGTGTGGATCTTATGAAGTTACGCTGTTCACGGGAGCAGATAATGTGATTTCGGGAAACCTCCTCGCATCACTAGAAAGTCTAACTCTGATAGATTGTGTTAATCTTCAGTTGGTGGACCTGCCTAGTCTAAATTTTCTTAAAGAGATTAATGTTCATGGTTGTCCCCAGCTCAAGTCAATATTACACAAAGGGCTTCCCTCTTTAAAAGATGTTAGTTATGATAGAAACGGATGCCCCGTGTTACAGGAACTCTGGGAAAGGTATATCTCGTTGATTCTTTCTACTTTTCTACTATTAAAATTAATTATGCAAGCACGTTACCATTTTTTTTTTTTAGAAATTACTTTCTTTTATATGCTCAACCAACGCATGTATTTCATTCTATATTGCATCAACAATTTTTTGTCATGATTCTGTCAATGTGATTTCGTTTAACATATGCATGCACATCTACGTGGTAGTCAAATTAAGCCTCTATTGATGAATACAATTTTTTGTACTTCTGGGAAATGATATTTCATTCATCACTATATATTCTATTCTTAATTATTACATTAGTTGAGTTGGAATAGCTTGAACTATGTTTAATTGCTTCAGTTATATTTGATGAACTCATTAATTTTCTCACTAAATACTGCAAATAGTTGCACATCTAATGCTTGTTTATATTCACCTGTTCTTTAGGACCAAGAGGGAACGCAATAATGGAAGGCCCTGATATACTGCAAGATATTTTATAAGATCCAGCACCATAAACTTTGCTAGAGGCATGCATTTTGTTTTTTGTTAAAAATTACGATTATCTGAGATTGTGATATCTCATTGAGAATTTGTTTGGCTTGAACTTCGCTAAACACAACGATTGCCTTTTCTTTTCTTTTTTTCTTTTTTTGATAATGATTTGCTTAGAAAAATAATTTGGAAATTGTAATTGTGTTATGTTATGTGCCATAAGAAGCTTTTAAATAGATACTTCGTGTTTAAAGATTTTAGTACAACCCCTCACTCATTCGATGAAAACTGAGCATGACTATAAGAAACAAAATCCAACAAAAGGAAAATGAATCATTATGTATTTATTACTGTCATCATATTTTAACTCTCTCTAGGAATTACGCAACCAGCACCATCATTTATTTACCTGTCGCAAAAAAGGTGCAAAAATTCAAAATTCAAAATCCATTAAAATCACTCTTTTCCAATTACTATATTAATCGAATGTTACACTTACCATAATTTTGGTGCTTCTTTGAAAAATCATATATGGCTTTCACCGTAGCACTATATTTCATCGTTTTCAGCGGGCCCATATGCCTAAAACACCGAATAAAAAGTTTGTAATAAAGCATAAAATTAATATGTTATGAATAAATTAACTTACACAATTTCGGTATATCTTAATCTCCAAGCTGGAAAACCTAAATGGCATCGCGCAGGTCCATAGACAAGAAGCAATTCTGGCTCGGGTCCACCATGCCCTAATAAAAACAACAAAATAATTTTTCAGGGGGCCTTTTTGCAAATATCAACAATGTAGAGTTTTTTGCAATTTAGGCAAAATACAGGGGCTTAATTGTAAATTTAGGGAAGTACAAGGAGAGGTAATTCACCTATGGATTTCAAAGCATTTGAAAGGTCAGCTTCGGTGAAATTTAGGGTTTCGATTTCGTCTTTATTTGAATTCGAAGAATTTGAATAGAGATAATTAGTTGCTTTAACAATGGCCTCTTTTCCGTCACTGTAAGAAATAATCTCTATTTTGAGTCCATGTAGATCCAAATTTGAAGGCACATTTCTATCATCGAACTCCTACAAAATCAAATTAAGTTAATTTAATTTTGTTTATTGATTCTATTAAATAAGGATTTGTTGATTGAATTACCAAGGATTTCATTTCAATAGATTTTTTTAAAGTTTTTTCATCGGCTATGTTTGATTTCTTCAGCACACCTAGATATCATCATAAACATTAAAAAATAATTAACTAAATTAAACAGTGAATAAATTGGTAGAATTATTACCTTCAATATCGTAAAGAATGACATATTTAATGCCAATATTCGATAACCATAATAAAAGCTGGTTAATTTGTCTTTTATTCTTCGCCTCTTCACTGTCGATCACAATTGCCAAGTACTTGAGTTTCTCCAAATTCAAATTTTGGTATTTGGAGAAAAATCCAGATGAGATTATTAGAAATTGGATTTGTAGAGACAAATACGACCATAAATGCACAAGTGTTACTACCAGATGGAGCAAACACCAGAAAAATCCAAGAATAGGGTACAGAATTATATATCCCTTTACCATCTGCAAAGAAAAGAAATAAAAAATAGATCAAATTTTCTGTGAGGAATTTCAACAAACACTTTATGGGCAATCATTATCTCATAATTAGATCAGCAACACCTCTAGATATCATGGTTGCATAATTAAAACATGCAATTATTGTTTCACTTACATTAAAAGGCGAGATTAGGATCCGGAATGTCTCATTAACCAAACAACAAAATCTGCAAAACAAGAATCGAGTATCCATAATTTCTCACTCAATACCCAAACGAGAAAGAGGAAAAGTAGAAAAGCTGTAAGTGTAACGTACCGAGATCGCTGGAGATCGTTAATGGTGGAGAGATTTGGGCGAGCAGCGAGGTCAGCGAGGTCGGCATGAGAGAGAAGAGAGCTTGGTGCGTGGGTGCTCGATATATACGAGTACCGAGATCTTTTTTGGTTTGTTTAGTGATTTGGTTGAGAACTACGTGATTGGTATCTGTGTATTTGATTTGAGTACTTTAACTTTAAGGGAGATTTACATATTTATCCTTTGTTAAACTTAAAATTACATATTTACCCATCTTAAAATTAAAATATCATATTTATCCTTTCATAAATCTAAAATATCATATTTGTCCAAAAATTAAAAACCATCCAATTTCTCCGTTAAACTTAACGGTAAACATTTAAAATTACTATTTCATCCTTTGCATATTTGCTTCTAAAAATCCAAAATATCATATTTACCTCTTTACAAATAAAAATATCATATTTAATAATATTTTTAGTTATGGTTATATTTTTGTCAATAAGCTATATTTTTTTAGATTTTTGTTTTTGACATTTGAAATTGGTAGATTGATAATCTTATGGAATTTTTTTGATGTATTTTTTGCATTTATAGTGTTATCTATAAAATTACATTGTTATATTTTTTGGGTGAAGATGATATTTTTATTGTTAAAAGGGTAAATATGATATTTTGGAGTTTTAGAAGGGTAAATATGTAAAGGGTAAAATAGTAATTTTAAATGTTAATCGTTAATTTAACTGAAAAATTGGATGGTTTTTAATTTTTGGGTAAATATGATATTTTAGATTTATGAAAGGGTAAATATGATATTTTAATTTTAGGAAGGGTAAATATGTAATTTTAAGTTTAAGAAAGGGTAAATATATAAATCCCCCTAACTTTAACGACCAGGTGGAGGGCGTAGGGCTGGCAATTAACCGAGAGAGAGAGAGAGAGAGAGAGAGAGAGAGAGAGAGAGAGAGAGAGAGAGAGAGGCGGGATTCCAAAATGGGATGAGAGGGATAGGGACCAGTAGGTAAAGTTTTTGGGTTGGACCATAAATTAAGGATGTATGTGTAATTTTTTAAGGATATATGTGATTAAATTATTTTTTAAGGATGTATGTGTAATTTTTTAAGGATATATGTGATTAAATTATTTTTTAAGGATGTATGTGTAATTTTTTAAGGATATATGTGATTAAATTATTTTTTAAGGATGTATGTGTAATTTTTTAAGGATATATGTGATTAAATTATTTTTTAAGGATATATGTGTAATTTTTTCGAACTCGAGCTGGCTCGCGAGCCGAACATCACCCGGCTCGAGCTCGGCTCGAAGTTGGCTCGAGCTGGCTCGGCTCGACTCGAGTTGGTTCGAGCTAATTTTCGAACGAGCTATTTTCGAACGATCTTCGAGCCGAACTCGAACGAACGTCGAGCTCGAACTTTTTTTGCCAGCCCTAGGAGGGCGGATCGTCGTTCGTTACCACAGGTCATAAAGTACATGGAGCCAATGACACGTTCAAAGTTGAATATCAATATATATTAATATATGTTTGATTTTAAATCTTGACTTACTTATTTGTTTTTGCAAAAAATTCAAAAATTTAAGCTAAAACACATATCAAACACTAAAATTTAACGTTTTTCTTGATATATGAAAAAATTATATGGAGATCAAACACCAAAATTTAACGTTTTTCTTGATATATGAAAAAATTATATGCAGATCAAACACCAAAATTCAACGTTTTTCTTGATATATAAAAAAAATTATATGCAGATCAAACACCAAAATTTAACGTTTTTCTTGATATATGAAAGAAATTATATGCAGATCAAACACTAAAATTTAACGTTTTTCTTCATATATGAAACAATTATATGCAGATCAAACACTAAAATTTAACGTTTTTCTTGATATATGAAAAAATTATATGCAAATCAAACACTAAAATTTAATGTTTTTTTTGGTATATGAAAACATTATATGGATGGGAGATATTAAGTTCTCTCCATATTCCTCAAAAAATAAAATTTAACGTTTTTCACTCAAACTCGAAAATTAACGGCTATGTGTGAAATACACAGATTTTAAAATTTTCGCAAAAAAAAACAGATTTAACGTTTTTCTTGATATATGGAAGGGGGATACTAAGTCCTCTCCATATTCCCTCAAAAAAATAAAATTTAAAGTTTTTCACTCAAACTCGAAAATTAACGGCTATGTGTGAAATACACAGATTTTAAAATTTTCGCAAAAAAAAACAGATTTAACGTTTTTCTTGATATATGGAAGGGGGGATACTAAGTCCTCTCCATATTCCCTCAAAAAAATAAAATTTAAAGTTTTTCACTCAAACTCGAAAATTAACGGCTATGTGTGCACGGATTTCAAAATTTTCGCAAAAAAGCAGATTTAACGTTTTTCTTGATATATGAAAAAATTATATGGAAGGGAGATATTAACCCCTCTCCCTATTCCCTCAAAAAATAAAATTTAACGTTTCTCACTCAAACTCGAAAATTAACGGCTGTGTGTAAAATACACAGATTTTAAAAATTTTGCAAAAAAAGCAGAGATTAAAAGCATAATGAGAAGTAATAAGCAATTAATATTCAATTTTTTTCTTGAAAATCCCAAATTAGAAGCTAATGCATGCAATTAGTGAAAAGTTAACGCATGCAAAATAATCGAGTTATATATTAATTTTTCAGAAAAAAAAATAAAGGCGAAAACACGTGAAAATACTAAAAAAAAAAAAAAAAATCAAAAACTACGAAATTGCATGCTATTAGATACAAATTATCCATATTATAAATTTTTTATCGAAAAAGAACTGAAAATGAAGTTTATGTTATACATACAAAATATTCAATTTGCATCTTTTCTCAAAAATAAATCAGAAAATGAAGGTTAATACATGAGAAATGTTAAATTTTCTTTAAAACTCAGAAAATTTAGGCTAGTACACCCACATTGTGAAATTTGAATTTGTTTTTCTCAAAAACCCCGAACTTAAAAGGTTAACATATGTTAATACTCGAATTTTGATGTTTTTTTTTTATCAAATCCTAATCGAAGACTAATATACATAAAAAAATATTCAATATTCAAGCTTTTATAAAAAACACTTTGGAATTAAAATATCAAAGTTTTCGGAAAAAACTTCAAAATTCAGAACTAATATATTAAAATTATTAAGCTCGAGACTTTTTCATTTAACTTTCGAAAAAACTAATACACCTGAAGTTGATAATTATTTTTTCTAAAAAAACTCCGGTATGACAACTAATACAAGGATATACTCAACTTTAATATTTTTTTAAAAAAATCTGAAATTGAAAATCAATTCAAGCGAAATATTTAAATTATATCGAGGCCATCACCTGAGATACAAGGTGGGTAATTTCAGTGATTTATCGATTAATTAGCCATCCAAATTAGTAACAATTTATCATATGTAATATTACATGTCCTAAATTCTAATAATTAAAACATGGGAAATTCTTAATTAATTATATCATGTTATTTGCCTAGCATTAATTAACAACTGTATATTTGACAATAATGATAGGCATCTAAATTTCGTACCTAGATTTCATCTAAAAGCATACGTGCTAAATCATAGTGCAACAACATCAAATTTTTAAATGAAAATAAAATTTTAAAAATTCTAAATTTGATTGCCGCGTGTATTTTTAGGTACCTATGATTATTACATATTTGAGTTTTACACAAAAATTAATAGTTGACAAATATTAAAATACTCTTTAGAAAAACATATCATAAGAAAATTGACATATCATAAAATGCTCTTAAAACAAACAAATAGTCTAACATCTTTTAAAAACAACCAATCATGAGCAAAAAAGACATAGCATAGAACTAGGGCAGGCAACAACGAGCCGAGCCGAACATAGGTCATCTCGAGCTCGGCTCGAACCATCTCGGCTTGAATCTAGTTCGAACCATCCCGGCTCGAGTCTGGCTCGAACCGGCTCGTCTCGACTCGGAACAAAGGTTCGAGCTACACATCTCAGGTCGAGCTCGGCTCGAAAAAAGCTCGAATCAGTTCGGATCGGCTCGCATATTAGTTTGAAAAAAAATCACAAAATTCATAAAAATTCATAAAAACCACAAAAATCACAAAAACATCACAAACATATAATAAACATAATTCATACTACCAAATAAACAAATATAGTTCATGAATGTAAGTAAATAAAATAGTCCAACAAATATATACCATTAACGAATTCAAATAAAACATATACCATTCTCATCCCCAGATCCCAGCCTTCCTTTCTCCCCAAATCATATACAAACAAAATTTTAGAAAAAAGTTGATTAAAATTATAAATTAAATAATTAAATGAGGAATAAATTATACAAAAGGAAATTTAAAAATTTGGTTTCAGATTACTTACTCGAATTTAGAATTCACCATGTCCATAACTGGATTTATATGGTTACCTGCAAATTATTGGCACAAACTCAGTCTCCTTAATTAAGACATTGTTTCTAAATCAAACTATCTCGTTGCAACAATAAAACAATACCCCAAACTAAATTAATTACAACCAATTTTTCATAAGAGGTACTGTTTTGACTTGTAGTTAGAAAACAGGTTTGTTCCGTGATAAAGTGTGTACTCGAAACAACAGAAAAACAAAACAGGTCACTTGAATCAATTTTTTATAATGCATTCATTTTGCGGTTGCGATTTCAGGAATTTATCTTAAAACACAACATTATATTTTTTTTCAAAATACTACTAATCATAGTTAAAATTTCAAGATCGAGTTAAACATGAACACCTTAATTCAATTTTCAAAGTGCACGAAATCGAAATTAGTTCTGATTCGAGTTTTGGATAATAATTCTGTATTTTGAGTTTTGCGTCAAGTTGAGTATAAATAAAAAACTAAATCATACAGACTCAATGAAAACCAGTTAATTTTTTTAAACAGAAATTGATAATCGAATCAGTTAACCACCGATTACTGATTAATTGGTGATTAATTCAAATTTTTACAATATTGCCTGGCGCCGAGAAACCTGTGTTGCACAGATATGACGATATGTATTGGATACGGAAATACGATATTTTAATATATGATTTATGATACGATACGGATACGACGATACGGATAAATTCGATTTTTTGAAGTATCCACGCAACATAGCAATAAACAAGTTGGTTAGGCCAATTGGGTTTTTTTTTTCCCCTCAACAATAGCCCAATATCTCCTCCCCAGCCCAATTCACCCCAACGGACTACCTTATCCCCTTCCTCCTCCCCCCAACAGGATAAACTCTCAAACAAGCTTGTATCTTCATCACTCTCTCGCCATCGATTCTCTACTGCCGTTGCAATGGCCGTAGCTTCTTCGCTCGCTTCAACCCTCTCTCTACTCCCTCTCCGCCAATCCGCGGCGTTTTCTACTTCCAAACCCTCATTTCTCTCTTTCTCCATTCCTGCCAGGGCCGTACCTTCCCTTTCCATCCTGCTCTCTAACCGGCGCCTCTTCGCCTCCAAGGACGATTCCGTCAGTTCCGAAGACGAATTTGTAGAGGACGATGAAGAGGAGGTGGAGGGATCTGAGGTTGAGGAGACTTCCGACGAAGTAGAAGAGGAAGATCCGGATTCTGTTTGGAACGAGGAAGAGGATGAAGCTGGTTGGGTTGGCGACGAGGATGAATTTGACGAGATTGAAGCATCTGAAAGTGCAATTGAGGTATGTCATTTTATACTTTGAATTCCTTCACCGAGTTTAATTTTGTGCACATTTCTTCGTGTTATATGTTAATAGAAATTTCACAATTGAGATAATTCAAATTTTGAATTTGCATCCGAAATTGAACCTCAGGTCGCAGCAGTTGAAGAAGCTCCCAAGAAGTCTGCTTCAGTTAAAGTCACCAAACCAAAGGTACATTAATCTATACACCTCATTTTTTTTCATATTATGAATTAAATTATGATTTTTTTTTCTTGTTTCTACTAATTGTAGTTAGAATTTCTTCGAATCCAGTCTTTCTTGTTTTGTTTTGATATATACACACTTTAATTTTAACTTAATTTCAATCTAACTAGCAAAATCAATGGACCAACAATAACTAATTCGCCAGTAAACTAAATCAATGGATCTCTCCATTTAACTTCTTCCTTCTCAAACCTTCCACTTTCTCTATTTTCCAACAGAAAATTACGCTAAAAAACAAAAACGGTGAAAATATTGTCGGAATATTCCAAGAATCTAATTCTGGCGAGATCGTGGTTTTGTGTCATGGATTTCGATCATCGAAAGAAAGCAAAACCATTTCGTACTTATCCGAAACCCTAAATTCTCACGGAATTTCAAATTTCAAATTTGATTTTTCTGGAAACGGTGAAAGCGAGGGCCAATTTGAGTACGGAAATTATTTCAAAGAAGTCGAGGATTTAAAATCGGTAGTGGAATATTTTAGAGAGAGAAATAGGGATATAAATACTATTACTGGACATAGTAAAGGGGGCAATGTGGTGATTTTATACGCTTCATTGTATAATGACGTTTATAATGTCGTGAGTTTATCTGGAAGATTTGATTTAAATGAAGGAATTAAAGAGAGACTAGGAGAGGATTATATGGAAAATATCAAGAAAAATGGATTTATTGATGTGAGAGATAAATTAGGGAAATTTATGTATCGAGTGAGCGAATCGAGCTTAATGGATCGATTGGGGATAAATATGAAGGAAAAATGCGTGTTAATTGATCCAAAAATTAGGGTTTTGACTATTCACGGTTCTAACGATGATACCGTGCCCCTAAACGGTGCTATTGAATTTGATAAGATTATAAAAAATCATAAATTAGAAATTATTAACGGCGCGGATCATAGATTTTCGAAGAATTTATTCGAGTTATCTAATTTTGTTGTTGATTTTGTTAAAAAGAACTAATGAAAATAATCAACAAAACTAAATTATAATTATAATTATTATTATTTTTTAATTTTTAATTTTTTATTTAGAAACCAAACAAGTACCAAATCAGAATAAAGCTAAAATCATACTACGTACCGCTACTCGAGGACACGTGCAAGCAAATACTCGAGGCGGCACGGACCACGAACGCCAAAACAAACGGGCCGATATTCTTACCGACAAAAAAGCGAATTTATTGTGTGTTGACTTCGCCGCACAAGTACAAGGACGCGAGAGACCATTTCGAGATTCGGACTCATAGAAGATTGATCGATATTATGCAGCCCACTGCCGAGACGGTCGAGTCGCTCATGCAACTCAATTTCCCTGCCGGTGTCGATGTTAAACTTAAAATTTAATTTTTTTGTTTTTAATGTTTTTAATGTTTTTGTTTTTGTTTTTGTAAGGAAGAGTTGGATTATTGAATTTATGATTTTGTGAATGAGAAAGGGTAGTTATGTCTTTTCATAATTTGGAGAAACGTGCTTCGGAAATTTAATGGATAGAAAGACTAAAAGTGAATTAATGGAATAATTGAATAATTGATGGGTCACAGACTCACAAATGAACTAAAATGTTCGTGAGTAAAATGGAATAGCTTTTCCATCAAGTGAAAGGCTAAATTGAGGCTTTTTTCTTTATTCATACGAGTCAACAAAATAATGTTAGTTTTTGGACAGTGATATTGACAGGAAAAATAAATACTAGATACAAGAAATTTTATTCAAATTTGGAATGAATTAAAAGTAAAATTACCATTTCAAGTTAAAATTTTCTGTTCCCAGTAATTTTATTTCCTGTCAATATCATTACCCTAGTTTTTTCAAGCTATAATTAAATTAAGTCAATTAAATTCTCTTGCTATATTATCAGTTATGACGCCATTTATCCTGCCCCACCACATTGGTTAATTATATGTTTCTTGTTAATTGACAAGTTAATTATTGGAATAAATAGAGAATGTTTTTTGTCTTTCATTTATTGATGTTGATAAAATTTGAGAAAATATAATATGTTTTTCAATCTCACTTAAAGATATTTAATGCGTCAATCGAGGATGATTAAATGGATTGATTAAACTCTAAATTAATGGTTAAATTGATTGATTTAATTAAGAAGTCTAATCAATCTATTTAAACACTCTCGATTGACGCATCAAAAGTATTTAAACGAGATTGGGGAGCACCTAGGCCCGGTCCTGAAATTTTGGAGGCCTGTGACGTAGTGTTAAGATAATCCAAAATTACGAAATCATATCATATAATAATTAAAAAAAAAATTAAATTTAGAACTAAATAAATATCCATAAAATTAAAGTCAAAATATTACAAAACATATAAATTTAGAACTAAATAAATATCCACAAAATTAAAGTCAAAATATTACAAAACACATAACTAACATATTCATTTAAATATCCCTCTTCTCGCATTTTTGGAGGCAAATATATCAATTACATTTGCATAATCTAATTCTTGTGCGAAATCATTTTCAATTGATAATATAGCTAATCCATTTAATCTTTCTTGTGGCATGGTTGATCGAAGATAATTTTTTATTAATTTCAACTTCGAAAAACTCCTTTCTCCCGACGCAACTGTGACCGGGATGGTCAAAAGTATTCGATACGCAATCCACGAATTTGGATAACAAAGTTTCATTGTTTCCAAAAGTATTCGATACGCAATCCAACGACTCGGCATATATGAGCCAATTTCTATCCATCGTTTCTCCATTTGCTAAATGTCGAACATAATAAATGGGAGAAAAATGCCTACCATTACCATCTTTAGGAAAATTAACACGATTCATATCTCTTTTAATGGGACCTCTTTTTACTAATAAATCTCGAAATTGTTGGCTAATATCCCTCCAATTAACCGGATCATCGATATTAACCAAGTTTCCATTTTCACTAATCAAATTATTGTTAACCAAATTATCATTTTCCTCCTCGTTAACCAAATTATCATTTTTCTCTTCGTTAACCAAATTATCGTTTCCCTCCTCGTCAACCAAATTATCATTTTCCTCCTCGTTAACCAAATTATCATTTTCCTCTTCGTTAACCAAATTATCGTTTCCCTCCTCGTTAACCAAATTATCATTTTTCTCCTCGTTAACCAAATTTTCATTTTCTTCCTCGTTAATCAAATTATCATTTCCCTCTTCGTTAACCAAATTATCGTTTCCTTCCGTCGAAGTATTAATCATAATAAACCTATCCATGGCACCTCTTTGAGATTGAATAAAAGATTCTCGTCTTTGTTTGTTTTTTCTTTTTTCATTTCCCGACATAAAAATCCTTTTATTTCTCATAATTGTACCTACAATTATAAAAAAATTATACAAAGATGACTTATATATTATATTATAAAGAGAAATTCAGTCACAGAGAAATTATAAAGAGATTGAATTATAAAATCCTTTTATCTCGGCAAAATTGGGCGAAATTGGGCCACATTCACAGAGATGACTTATTATACAAAGATGACTTATTATACGAAATTATAAAATTCACAGAGATGACTTATTATAAAATTCAGTCACAGAGATTGTACAAAGATGACTTATAAAATTCACAGCAATGATAAAATTGGGCGAAATTATACAAAGATGACTTATTATAAAATTCAGTCACAGAGAAAATTCACAGAGATTGAATTTACACGAAATTGGGCGAAATTGGGCCACATTCACAGAGATTGAATTTACACAGAGATTGAATTCACAGACCAATTCAGCCACATTCACAAAAATTGGGCGAAATTGGGCGAAATTACACGAAATTACATTCACAGTGGACAGTGGGCGAAATTACACGAAATTGCAAGATAAATTGACGACAATTAAAGAAAAATTACACGAAATTGAAGAGCAATTCAAAGAGGAGAGTGCCCCACACAGAGAAGATTGACGAAATTACACGAAATTGATGAAAAACCCGACGAAAATCGTTGCCGCAGCGAAAAAAATGACCAAGAAGCGAAGAGGAGCCAAAGCGGCGTGTGAACTCGAAGAGGGAAGTTGTCTCCTGGGCTCCTGACGCTCCTGTCATGGTGGCCTCGCGTGCGTGGAGGTTGCTTGCTTCAGTCGCGTCTCGCGTGGAGGTTGCTTCAGTCGCGTTGCCGCATGTCGCTTCACTCTTCAGTCGCCGTGCATCATGCCGATGCGTGATGTGTTTGCGTGATGGGTTTGCTCCGTTAAATAAATGGAGGCCTCCCAAATATGGAGGCCTGTGACATTTGCCAAGTGGGCCATACGTCAGGGCCGGGCCTGGGAGCACCATATCAAACAAGTGAGGCTAAATTGAGGCTTCTTCCTTCATTTATTTAGTCAACAAAAAATGTTAGTTCTTCCAAGCTATAATTATTCTAAGTCAATTAAATTATCTTGCTATATTATTGTTATGATGCCATTTACCATGCCTTCAAATTTCACCATCACATCTTTAATTGTCCGTTCTTTGTTAATTATTAGAATAAATAGATAATGTTTTTTGTCTTTCATTTTTCATTCATTGATACCAATGAAATTTGAAAAAGTATAATATTTTCCTCAATCTTACTTAAACACATTTGATATGTCAATCGAGAGTGTTTAAATAAATTGATTAGACTCTAAATTGATGATTAAATTTATTGATTCAATTAAGAATTGATTAATTCAATTAAGATGTCTAATCAATCGATTTAAACCCCATAAGATTTGAACCCACAAACATAATTCTTGTTTGATCACAAGTCTTTCCCGAGAGAACTCTTTTGCAAGAAACTCACGAGGAGGGAAGTTTCTCTTGGACCACCAATACGATCCTAGTCAGTTCTATTGTTTACTTGAATAAAAGTTCAAGAAGACAAGATCCTTAGTCAAAGAGACTCGTTACACAGAATGCTCTACCGAAAACAAGCATATTTTATTGGTGTCATCCATGAACTCAGCTAACACTGGACCTGTCCGGTGATTGAGTTGAGTTTCTTCAATGTCACCATGACCTTGGTCAAAAAAATCTTCAAGGTTTACTAATTGGTATCGAACTTCACAGACAAGTCACGATTTTATTTGTTTATTGGGCATGTGTGATTATTTCTCAAGGCACGTCACTCCTAACGTCACATTAATCCTAGCTTAGATTCTCTATTGCCTTTTCTCTGAGCCTTCTCTTGTTGTCTCTTGAGAAATATTTGGAATTTGGAATTTTAAAACCTAATTTTCAGAAATGTAATTCTCTTGTTGTCTTCTATCTGGCGTTCATCGGTTTTATATATTTATTTGTAAATTAGATTTTTAATATGTTATTGTTATTATTATTATTATTATTTTTTGAGCATCTATAAATATATAATATTTATATGTTCTTATATATTTTTCAATTTTCAATTTTCAATTCTCTTATATTAAGAAGATCGTTTTGAATATATTTTTACATTTTTCACTTTTTAAAAATTTATATGTTCTCGCATCAAATAATATATCTTTTGCACATATAAATTGACTATTTACTCCTTCATGCTTTTTAAACAAACTGGTGTTTCTTATAATTTTAATTGATTATACTCACATAAACATACAAATACATTTAACAATTAATCTCGTTATGGTCAACCTTTCTAATATAAATTGGTCTTATACATGTTATTTATCGAAACATACTCATTCAAAAAAAATATAATAAAATTATGAACATTTTTTAATGCATCACATCATGGAACAAAATTTGAAAATGAACCCAATCTTCATAAATATTCGACCCAAACCAGACTTTTAAAAGTCGGGTAGGTTAATTTGGTTAAAAATGTACATTTGACGGTTTAACGAAATTAACAAAAACAACCGGATTTGTAAAGTGCGGTGGATTATTTTTAAAAGTCATCTAGTTTAGCTAGTTAATTTTGGTTAATTGAAAACATTAGTTTTGTTAATTTTGGTTAATTTGTAAAGTGTGGTAGGTTAATTAGAAACATTAGTTAATTTTTACAAGTATGGTCAATATTTTGTCTGTTAAAGTTCAGTTATTTGGTCTATTTAATTCTAGTTATGTGTTCTACATATAAAAATCCAAATAAATATATATATGGACCAAAGTTGGAAATTCCAAGCGAATTTGCAATGTTGAGAATTTATACAACTTCGCAGTAATTTACCTTATCTCTATACAAGTTCCTAACAAAGTTCGAAGTTATCTACGAAAAAAGAGTTTGGTCCATTACACGTTAAGATTTGGTCTATTACACATTAAGATTTCTACAAGATCCAAGTAAATATATATATTGATCGAATTTGAAAATGGAAAATTTATACAAGTTTCGAGCGAATTTGTAAAGTTGAAAATTTATAGAAGTATCGAGCAAATTTGTTAAGTTGAAAATTTATACAAGTTCAAAGTAAGTTTTTCTTATTTTTATACAAGTTCCAAACAAGATTAGAAATTGTCTTCGGAAGCAAAAAAAATTTGGTCCATTACAAATTAAAATTTTGTCCACTGCACTTTCGGAAAAAGAAATTATCTTATCTATAATATAAAACTGATGTCTTAATTATAACCTCTTGCTAAAATCAACGCGTGCATTTTACTTAAGAGACATTATATACATTGTTTAATTAATTGTTTAATCGAATTTTAGGTAGACCTAGTAATGACTGAAGTTTTAAAATCATGCAATTATTTTTCTTAATTAACCAACTAAACTACTAGGCTTTTAAAAGTAACATGCCGAACTTTAAAAGTCTGATTGTATTTGTTAATTTTGTTTAAACCGTCAAATGTATATTTTTTAACCAAATTAATCACCACACTTTTAAATACCGGTTTGGGTTAGTATTCGAATAATTTTGAAAAGTGAATTATTTTTTTAGTTCTTTTCACATATTAGAATACATACATAACTTATTCATAAAATTATGATGTGCAAATGATTTCAATGAAAATTAGTTATATTTATGACATTCTCGAGAATTTTGTCGATTCAATTTTTTTTATATTATTATTAATAGTATAATTTTTTATCACGCCCTTGCAAAATATTTTCTCGAAATTCACCACTATAATTTTGAATCTCTTATTCACGAAGGAACATATGGCATATCATTGCTAGTGCAATATAATCCATGGTATCAAAGGATCCATATGGCCTCTAGCTCCGATTTATGACCCAATTGTTTCTTTAGCCATCGATGGGTCCCCCGAAGCAACACTAACCAACTGTTAATGGATAATTTGAGCCTTCAAAGGGTAATATTGACTTTACTAGTTTATAGTTATTCTTCCTAAATTTATTTTATAATAATGTCTGGAAACTACGGACACACTAATTCGAGTGATAATTCAAATTTATTTTAACAATGTGTGATAAATTAGGCGGTGATTAGATGTCTAGACACCATTTTGCGAAAAAACAATAATGAATTATATATAAACAAAACATTATATCGAACATTTGAATGCTTTTCCTGATTATTTGAAAATAAAATTACATGGTTCTTGCTCAATGATTTTATTAGTGTAATACGTATTTTTTGTTTGATATTATAATTATTAAATTTGTTAGTACATGATGAAAAAATATGTATCGAATAAGTAGCAATAATCATTTTTTTTTTTCATAAGTTTTATCTTGTGTTTTATATTTTCAAATTGTAAAACAGTAATTCTCATGTTTTTTGAAAATTTAACATTATTTTATTTGAATTTATACTAACATATTGTGAAACATAATTAGAGTAAAAGAAGTCATAAGATGGACCAGAAATTCGGTACTTATGCATTAAATAATATATTGCATACGTTAAATATTGATAGCACTTAAGTTGTTCTCACAATGTTAACTTATTTTTTATTTTAAATTAATATTATTTCCAATATCACATTATATGATTTTGTTATGCAATATATAATCTTAATCTTATAAGTCATTCATTAAAAAAAAAGCTATTCAACATACTACTTGTTAAAGTAAAGGAGACCTCAAGCATAATTATTTTTTTGGATATAAGAAAAAACTAAAACTTCTTATTTTAATTCGAAGTAAAAGCAACAAAAAAAATTTACAAAGTAAATGCAACATTAGTGAAATAAACAATTTGTATATTATGATTACTTAATATTCTAATAAACAGACCATTTTATTTTATATATCTAATTTATTAAAAATAAATTAATTCAACGGTGGAATATTCCAATGTTAACAAACAAAAAATGAGAATGATTCAAATTCTCATTTAATTTACAAAATCTCAATGTTGAAAATTCTTATGCGGTTAGAGTGAAGTTTTAATTTTGTACGTGCTAGGAAATCCTAAAATTACCAGTTCATTCCGTACGTGTTAAAACGGTCATCTTAAATGTAAAAAACCTAGCTTTCGATAAATATAGTTAGTTTTCTTCTGTTGGAGTGCTCTAACAATTCTCCTATAAAAATAATAATCAACTTGTTCTCCGAAACACCCATCTCTCTTCTTCTCTCTTCCATTACCTATATAAACCCAACTTCCTCTCTCAAAGCTCAAAACTCGCAACTCTCGCTCTATCAATCTATCATCCATAAACAAACACAAATACACAGGTTTCTCTTCACCATGGGTGCATGCAGCGTAGATAAATACACAAAATCCCTTTTATACCCTTTGTACTCTCCCCCTTCTTCTTACCCGACAAAAGACCGAGAAGCGATGGACGAAATTTGGTACCGAATCAAAGAAGAAGCACGATCCGACACGATAAACGAACCAATCCTCCGCAATTACTACTGCCAAATCATCCTCGGCCACGCCTCTCTCGAATCCTCCCTAGCTACTCACTTGGCATCGAAGCTCCAAATTCCCAATACGATCCATCAAGACACTCTCGAGAAAATATTCTGCGAAATCTTAAATTCAGACCCTGAAATTCGCTCTGAAATCCGCGCGGACTTGCTCGCAGTTTCCGAACGGGATCCGGCATGCACGAAAATGGTGCATTGCTTTCTTTACTACAAAGGATTTCTCGCGATACAAGTCTACCGAATAGCACACCGTTTGTTATTACAGGGTCGATTTGCATTGGCTTATTTGTTACAAAGTCGTTGCTCCGAAGTATTTTCCGTGGATATTCATCCCGGAGCGAGAATCGGGAAAGGAATCTTGTTGGACCATGCCACCGGAGTCGTCATCGGAGAAACGGCCGTTGTTGGCGATGACGTGACAATTTTACACGGTGTCACTCTAGGTGGTACGGGGAAAGAAGCGGGTACCGACAGGCATCCCAAAGTAGGGGATGGTGTTTTGATCGGGGCGGGAGCGAGCGTGCTTGGAAATATAAGAATTGGAGACGGAGCCAAAATTGGGGCTGGAGCGGTGGTGGTTAAGGAGGTGAAGGCAGGAGCGACGGCAGTTGGAGCTCCGGCGAAGGTGCTGGAGATGAAGAAGATGGACTCGCCGGTGGTGCATATGGATCATGGATTTTAGTGGAACTTCTTACAAGTGTTAGAAACTTAGAACGCGTTTTAGATATCGATAAGGTTGAAATTAGTTGTGAATGATGCGTTCACGACGAGTAATTGGGACGATCAACGCAATCTTTTTTTTTTTGTTTAGAAAAACGAGCAACACAATTATTGTTGGTTGCCTTGTAGATTTGATAATTACATGAGATATGTTCTTTTTATGTTGCAATAAAAGATTGGAAGGATGGAATGAGCAATCTTTTTGACTAAAGTTTTATATTAGGGGAAGATACATGATGCCCCAAAAATCACTTCAACATTCGTATATTAATATTAGTTAAATTGATTAATATTTTTAACTGACAAAATTAAAAGTTTTGTAATTTACGTACCGATTCATTTTAATATGTTAATATTAACATTAGTACATGCTAATTGACTTAATTGAATTAATTAAAAATGATAATTAGTTTACGGTTGAACAATGATATTGATGTCACTAATTTACATCGTCACTATTTTTTCACATCAAGTGAACACCATATCAAATCAAATCTCTTGTATAATCTTGTTTAAAAGTAAATATTTGAAAATATTAAATTTCTTATTAGTAAGGCATCAAGCAGTCTTCTTTTTTATATGAGTACAAAATTATTGGCTCAGAAAGAAAAGTAAACTACTTCTTTTTTATATTTTTGAGAAAAATAATAGGCTGATATTTGATATTTGGTATTAGTTTAATTTCCCGCCGGCATCATCAGACTCATAAAAATAAAATCTCTCTCTCTCTCTCTCTCTCTCTCTCTCTCTCTCTCTCTCTCTCTCTCTCTCTCTCTCTCTCTCTCTCTATATATATATATATATATAATGAATATTTTAGATATTAAAAAAGAAATGAGTAAAAAATATAGAGCTGAGGCCCGAGTCTATGATCCGATAAAAAAATTCGTTGTGAAAATTTTGTTATACGATTAAGTATGAAGAAAAGAGTGTAATATACAATAGAGTAGTGATGTACATCTCCCAGTACTCTCTCTCAAAAGACTTGACGACATGAATATGATTTAACATCTTAAAAAATAACACATAAATATATGATTTAACATCTTAATGTATAGTTTTATTATCTTAATTTATAATTAAACATCCAATTAAAATGTTAAATCATGAATTAATGTGTTAATTTTTAAAGTGTTAAGTCTTATTCACGTCATCAAGATTTTTAATGGAGAGTTGGGGGTATGTCCAACATTTTTCTATACAACAACGCGTGAAATACTTTGGAGAAGAAGAATAATTTGGGATTGAGGGATGTGAGATTTTTTGAGAAATTAAATATGTGGCATTTGGTGTTTTTATTATTTTAATAATTGGGATAAAAAAATAACAAAATGTGATACTTACATAATCATAGAAAATCAGAAGTAGAAGATCGTTTGTTTTCATTTCTAAATATAATTATGACAATATTTTTTTTATCATTGCCCCACAATTCTCCGTCACATTTTCTATATTCTAAGTAACACGCTTAATTAATATGATAATTAACAAGAAACACACAATTAACATTTAATTAATATTGAAAAAAAATTTGACGAAAATTTGACTATGCCTCAAAAGCCTGTTGTCCAACATCCTTGTCTGGCACATGTTCAAGTGACGAAAATCTGAAGAATGTGGTACTATTCTTGAAGAATAAGCATGTCGTAGTTTCAGACGTTGATGAAAATGATTTGTACCCGGAATCGAAATGTTTGAAATATTTGTTGTCAAAAAAATAATTATCAATTGAAATGCTTATTTATTTGAAACACACAAAATCTTGTTATCCAAACATATGTAATGTTTATAAAATGTTTTTGACAATACCAGACACGGTTGTTTCGGAGATAGAAGATTTTCAAAGCTAAAGTTGATTAAGAATTATTTTCGGTCAACAATGTCGCAAGAGAGATTAAATGACATGATTTTATTATCGATAAAAAAAATGATTTATTAGAAAAAATAGATTATACACACGTGATTGATACTTTTGTTTCAAAAATATAAGAAGGATAATATTTAAGTGATAATTCTAAAATTTGTAATTCTAAGATATTAAAAAACCACTCTTTCGAGATCATTTTTTTTATTGTCTTACAAGCTGAACCACAGTGTGTTTTGTTTTGTATTGTATTCGGCCAGATTGAAAAGAAAAATATTGTTAACAATTCAATAAATTTTGTTATTATAAAATTATTTTTCTCATGCTCCCTCTTTTTTTTTTCTTCTCATGGCCCTTGCCAAAATACTTTCTTCTTTCCTCGAAATTTTTGTATGCATTCTCTTTGAACTGTCTATTTGTTTTAAAGTTTCATATTGATACGGTTCGGACTTAATTGTTTTCTTCTTATCGACTATGTGAAAATATTTGATGAAAAAGAATATCGAAAATATTGAAAATATTAAATATAATTTATACAAGGAGAAATTTTCTAAGATTTTAGTTCAAACCTTCTCTTTGTGTAAAACGAATTCAATCTTGGCCCATGGGCTTCTCCTTCAAAAAGAAAATAAACGTTACACTTCATTCCGTCCATAGTTTGGTAGCACTCTCCGAATGAAACCCATTCTCCTCCATCTCCGGCGATTCTCCTCTTCCTCCTCCACCTTCAACTCTCTTCCCATCCCACACCGCCAGATTCCACCAGCTGCCGGACAGGATTTCGCGTTTGTCACCCTCTTTCACTCCCATCTTCTCCAATCTCCCCATCCAAACGGTAATCCTAACCTTATTCCTCTCGCCGCATCTCTCACTCCATTTCGTCTTCTTCATCTCTTCCTCCTTCTCCGCCGAAACCCATCTCTCTCTGTTTCTCTTTACACTTTTACCCTTCTCCACTCCCCATCCTCTGTATCTCTCCCCTCTTTTTCCATCCTGCTTCACACCCTCTCCCAATCCCAGCGCCTCAAGTCCGCTCAGTCCGTCCTCTCCGCTTCCCTCTTCCCCAAATCCCACATTACCAGTTCAGCTCTGTTCGACTCTTTGCTCCACACTTATCGCGATTGTGAGTCCGCACCTGAGGTGTTCGATCTTGTGTTCTCTGTATATGCAAGAAACAAGAAGATACGAGATGCATTTGATACCTTTCTTAGGATGCGGGATTATGGATTTCTACCAAAGATTCATTCTTGCAATACTTTTCTGAGTTCTTTGTTGAGTCTGCAAAGAAAAGACATTGCTTTGAGGTTCTACAGAGAGATGAATCGAAGCAAGATCTCCCCCGATATATACACACTCAACATGATTTTGAGATTGTATTGTGATTCAGGCAAAATGGAGAAGGCAATGGAGATCTTCAGTAAAATGGAGACTCTAGGGTTAAGTCCAACCATTGTTTCGTTTAATACTATAATCGATGCTTATTGCAAGAAGGGACTTTTGAATAACGCTCTCAAGTTAAAGAATTCAATGGGGAGAAAAGGTTTGGAGCCTAATGCTATCACATATAATACTTTAATCAATGGGTTTTGCAAAGAAGGCAAATTAAACGAGGCAAATAAGATTTTCAACGAGATGAATATTCAAGGTGTAATTCCAAACACAGTTACATTGAACACATTGATTAAAGGGTATTGTGAAATGAATAATAACGAGATGGCTTCTAGGGTTTTTGAAGAAATGGTTAAAAATGGCGTAGAGGCCGATATAATGACATATAATTTGCTTATCTTAGGTTTATGTAACGAAGGGAAAATGAAAAAAGCGTCCTTATTAGTAAAAGAACTCGAAAATTCTAATATTGTACCAAATGGCTTCACATTTAATGCATTAATTATTGGGCAATGCAAGAGAAATAATTCTGAAAGGGCATTTCAAGTTTTTAAAGCCATGAAGAAAAGTGGATTCGAGCCTAATAGAGAAATATATGAGATGATTGTATCTACGTTTTGCAAAAATGGAGATCTCGAAGGAGCCATTGAAGTTTTGAAGGAATTATTAGGAAAATGCATTGCCCCGAGCGAGGCTTTGCTTGATGAGTTGTTTGAGGGGATTTATCAGAGGGGTAATATTGGAATTATAGATAAATTGAGATTAGAGGTTGCTAATGTGAGACTAATTCCTGAAGTTTATTTTAGTAGAGATGTTAGGAAAAAAGAATAGTAGATTCATAGCGAGTATTTCATGTTGATTTTATGGGAGCTATAATTTTTTGGCCCGGCATCGAATTTTGAAGTAAATGTTGTATAATGAATCAGTTTCTATAGTTCACAATTTAAACTTTTTCGTCATTATAATATTATATAAAAAATTGTCATATAGTTTTCAGTATTACGATTACACACATGTTAAGAGTATGATCTGATATTTTTTTTGTTTATTATGTGTGCTATGCATATATGAACAGATTGAACCATTTGAACTCCAATTTCATACTAAAATTTCGAACCGTATGAACACATATTAAGCATCACTGATACTAACTTTAATTTCCTTCAATATCTCAATATATATTGATC
This sequence comes from Luzula sylvatica, assembly GCA_946800325.1. Classification (NCBI taxonomy): domain Eukaryota; kingdom Viridiplantae; phylum Streptophyta; class Magnoliopsida; order Poales; family Juncaceae; genus Luzula; species Luzula sylvatica. The sequence continues at coordinate 23,063,543 of OX326958.1, forward strand.
CTTTACTTATCTTCGTAGTGCAGATTAACTTAACCATAAATCGTATACTTCGTAATGAAGTCTCGGTAAATCGTAAGCTCTCCTTTTATACAACAAGAAAGAGTATAAATGCCGATTGCGTGAATTGGATATTTAACTGACATGTACCAACAACCTTACAACAATAAAGATAGAGATAGGTTTTGAAAGTTATAACGATCGATTTCATGCTTTTAGTTTCGCAACGAAGAAAGTGTGAGAAACATATAATGTAGATTGACAACTATCATTACTTATCAAGCTAATCTAATATTTTAGACCCTCTGTTACAAACAAACTAGTAGAATATTCACGTATTATTTATTTATTTATTTATTTATTTTTACCATATTACAAACAAACTAGTAGAATCTAATCTCCCCATTCGCCACCATGTTCTGAGTCTCCATTTAGCAAATGAGACCTTAGCCCCTTTTTCCTATTTTTATTTTTAAAACTCTCATTTTAATATAAGAGATAGTATAAATGATAGTTAAGTAGTGGGCGTGTGAATCATTAAACAACAAAACATAACAAAAAGAACAAAAGAATAGTCCATTTTATAAAATGCATTTAGACAATTACAGCCAACATGAATTGCATAATTAGGAACTAGCAAAGAAAAAGGTAAAATAAATTCCCAAATCAACCACATCATAATATCATATCACAGCTATGATTTTTTTTAATGAATAAACATCAATTTTAATCCAATACAACCCAACAAGAATCCTCTAAGTCGCCCGATGTACACAATAACGACTATCTAGCTTTGAATTTCAACCAATTTAGCTGAATATTTTTGATATATAACCTCGGTTTTATGAAATTTGCAAAAACAGCATTTTTGTCATCTCAGGTGGCGAAACTTGATTTTTTTTATTCATATGAAAATAAGAAAAATCTAAAAAAATGTTGTTTCGTTGTTGCGCCAAAATAGCAAAAAGAAAAAAATTGGTTTGCCAACTCAGTTGGCGAAAAAACAGATATTTTTACCCCAAAACAAAGGAACATATTTTTTTCTTATTTCCAGATCGGTAATAATTTCCAAAAAAAAATAAATAATCCACTTTCACCAACTGAGTTGACGAAAAATGTTATGGTTATAAATTTCATCATACTATTGTTATTTTTTGCAAATTTCTTCAAAACTGAGGTTGTACCTACAAAACTCAATTTATATTTTGTTCGTAACGGACGATTTGAGTGGAGACAAACAATATGATTTTTTTGATAATAAATGGAGAATGATCATATATCCTCCATTCATTGATTCTAACGGAGATCAAACCCAAAATCTCTCAATATATGGGTCCATTGACACAAATAATATGTTGTATGAGAAGAGAACAATTTCCAAAGAAGGCCACATCATCATCATCTTTGCTTGATTGAATTTTAGCCCTTGGATTTGCTTTAATTTAAAAAAAAATCCTAAAATTTCGTATCATATAATAATTTTAAAAAAATAATAATAATTATCACATCATCACTTTAAAAGTTACACGAACCTTGGTCCATCGTGGACCAAGTTCATTCATATTTTTTGTTTCAATTAAATATGGAAAATTTTCAAAAGACATCTTAAATTTTTGGATATTGTAAAAAATCCTTAAATTCACACATGTAGTAATTGAAAAAATTATTATTTTTTATTAATTTTAAAAAAAATTAATTTTTTTGCAGCATATAATAATTAAAAAATAATATTTATTATATGTTATTGTAGGAGAATATCCTCGACCCCGGGCCCGCGCAGCGGAATGAAGGCCCGGTCCGATTCTCCGATTCCCGAGATCACGCCATGACTTCGAGGGTACGATGCGAATAGAAGGATAGATCTATACCAGCGTGAAATTGATCACGCACGAAGGGTTGATCACCGCCTTCTATCTCCTGTCACGTTGGTGACAATCCGCGCGTCCCATACCACGCGTCCTTCACCGCTCGTTAACTACGCCGGTTCACTCGACTTCGTCTTCGTGCGTCCAAGCGTTTCCACCGTCTTTCTTACTCGAGTCGATCACAATCGAAGAACCACAAACGTCGTTCCTCTACTTGTATCCACGTTGATTCGTAAGACGTCGGTCGTGGATGCACCTGCCTAGACGATGCACCGGCGAACTTGCTTGATCTAATCGATTCTCTATATCTCGAGAAACTCCTTTCTCGATTTCTCTCTCTTCGCACCTTTTCACTCACGAAAGATCAAATCTGAATTTGCTCTTTTCTTGTGTATTGGGCAGAATAATCAATTGCTTAGAAATGATTCAACTAACTGATGAGAGAGAAAATATCCTATTTATACCTAATAGGATCAGGATTAGCCAAAAGGCATGTATATTCAATATACACCCTCTCACACAGAAAACTGCATGAATCTGGTCAGTATTCTGTTATTTCGAAATTGGTAAATTTCTCAGACAGAAAATCACCCAACATGAAAGATGTAGATAATCTCATTATCTATACGACCCAATTTGGCCCAGCCAAATTGGAGTTCGTATGAAAAAGTTATGACTGTTTTACTAACTGTATGTCATACTGTTGCACCCTTTCGGTATTTCACATAAACGACACTGATACTTCGTTTATATGAAATATATTTCTTCATGAAGGTTGTAGATAATCTTATTATCTATCTAACCCAATTTGAACCATTCAAATCGGATTTTCCCACTGACAGTTATGGCCACGAACGTACTCCTACATTCGTTTATCCTTGTGTACACTTTTATGGTTGATCCTGAAACTGTATTTCCTTCAGTCTCCCACTCAATTTCAGATCTACCTAAAAGGTACTCATGCATATCCAATACGCACGATTTTAGAGAATATAGCTCGCGTATCAAATACCAAGCTATGCACATCCAATGTGCCGATTTTATGATCAAGCCCGACTTAGTACGACTCGTTGTGTGACCATGTAGGTTCGACTTAACGATGGCAGTAGGTTGTTTCCAATGCCTACAAGCTCATGAGCGGGATCTAGTCACTCCATCATAGCTACCCATGTTAAACGAATAATGATTGTGATCATTGTGCCTATCTCGAATAGCGGTTATTAGTTCTCTTGTTTGCGATATCCGTTAATCAAAAGGCATGGTAATAGTCATCCTTATAATTTGATTAACTACACTTATTCCCCGATTCCGAGTTGAGTTAACAAATTTCAATCGATATTAACCATTAATACCATTGACCGTGGCCACGGTTTTCGTTAATCAACTCATCGAGCGGCGCCTAAGAGATATCTCTTCCTTTCGGAATAAACAATTCCTATCTTGGAGACTCATATTGAATTCCGTGTTTCGGACAATACCCAATGATGACCCTTTTAACTCCCTGTTACGGTGAGCGTAAGATCATATCAAAGCATTGTGTTACGCACGTAACGCAATCAATGATCTCCTCAAGTTTGAAGAACCTAAAACCCTACTCGTCGCGAGTTCATCCATAATGACTAAACCATGTCATGATCTCGCGGCTTCGGTCATATCCAATACATGTAACCTAACATATATCTACGTTCCCGATTCGACAAGCACCTTGTCCCATGATTAGCAAAACATAATCATCTCCTCGGCTAACGTACTAGTGTACGCGTTCAGTCTATTCCCTTGTAATAGTAATGCTTCTCTCTTAAGCAAACTGACCCGCGACTAGGGATGTTTAGAAATGACACTTTAAGTGTGACGGTTTCGCTGCACATGGTCCTCAACCATGTCGACGTCCACACAAGTTCAAATCAAGGTTCATGTAATCATATTACACAACCCAGCACACAGTTTTCATATAAGGTGAATGCATGAAAATTTAAGTAAACAAAATTTTTAAAAGGGATACATTCATATGGACTAAGTATTTGGGTGATACAACGTTTACCTATGGGTATCTCCATACCCACAACCTGCGAGGACTATCGTATTAGATAACTACACTCTACTCTCTTCTTCCTCCTCTAGGTATCTCCATACCCATAGTCATCGCATGACAGTCACGCGCGACTAGAGAGAGCGATTTTGTAAACGGGTCCGCACGTTCCCGCTAGTGTTAATCTTCAGCAGGATTGGAACATTTCCAATACCTACGATCACATCTTTTCACAAAATTTCATGGATCAAATGAAATTTTCTGAGTATTGGCTAGAAGTGGTTGTGACCTCGGCATTTTTGGCTTGTACTATTGCGTTTCACGCAATAAACAACCATAAATCCGATAACTCGTGGCTACGAGAGTTTGGTCATGTTTCCTTGATCCATACCACTTCCTTTTGCGATTAATAACCGCAATATACTCGCCTCCGTACATAGAATCATAAACTATTGGTCTTGTGGAACCATTCCACATAACCGTGTTTTCATTTAAGCAAAACATGTACACACTCTGTGATCGAAAGTCGTGCTACATATTTGGACGTGCTTAATCTTTGGAAACTGTTGTTGTTATAACTCTTTATAACCAACACGTCCTCCACACCATTATAGATAAAAATCCTGAATTCTTTCGCAAAGTATTCAAGGATAACATTCACCGCTATAAATACAGATTCCAATGGGTTTAAATATACATAACCATTATGTATATAAATGTATAACAATTATACATTCACAAGAGTTAGTCTTATGTAATAGAATTACATTCAAACTCATGTGATTCCCATGAATTTATTGACGGTAAATTAGACGACTTATGTGTACGACGTATAGCCACATACATATCATGACAGATATAATAGATCCTAACATCAAATGTAAGGCATCATATTATTACTTTTCGCGCTGCTTGATGTCTCACATCGAGCCTTTGAAAATTTCTGTCATTCGACATTTTGATTTAACTCCTCCAAGGAGTTATATGTTGAAAACCATTTTCAACAATATGTCGATATATGTGCCATAACATAGAACGAGGAACTTCTTAGATCTATCCTATAGATCTTCACGCTTATTCATAAGCGGTCTCGTCTAAATCCTTTGTCGTTACAAGAAATATAACGCAGCTCCCACTAACCTTCATGTGTACACAAAGTTTTCATTCGTTCCGACAATGTTATAACTGTTTATAACTTTGTCAAAACGAATATTCCAATTCCGAGAAGCATTCTTTAATCCATCATATGGATCGTTAAAGCATGCATATCCTATTCCAATTCTTATGAATCGGCAAAACCGTAAGGTTGTGTCAAGTACATATCCTTTAATAAAATTTCTGTTAAGAAATTCGGTTTTGACATCCATCTTGCCACATCACATAGTCATAATACGCGATTATGGCAAGCATAATTTCGAGAATAGGAAAGCATGGCAACATGCGAAAACTTTTCTTCATAGTCCGACTATGAATTGCATGAAACTCTTCGCAAAAAGCCTCGCTTTATATATATGCGTATTCCTATCCATGTAGGTTCTTCATCTTGAAAAACATACTCACATTTCACGAGTCTAACCCAGAAAGTGATGAAATCAAGTTCTGAACTTGATAATTTACATGGATCGAATCTCAGATTTCATGACACCATGTCATGTGGAATCAACTTTTCATAACATCCTTGTAGGATATCGAATCATCATATGATTTCGATCTATCATCATTAGCCACGATAAATCCGTATTTACCGGCTTATGATATAGCCTACTTGATCTACGAAAAATTCCTTTGTTTGTTCGACTTGCGTTCATCAATTTTTGATGAAGCCATGTCAACTTTCATCGGTACAATGTTCATTTTCAGATCTCGAACTCTTTCGAGATTTATTCTACTCCCACTAGCCCGCATAGAGATAAATGACACCAAGTTCCAAACATGTGCGCATCTAGTCCTCCTCCAAGAAGACATCTCTTCGAGCCACGAAAATCTCATTTTCATAGGGACGTTAGAACTAATACCCTTTAGTTTCCTTAAGGATAAACGAACAATTTCTAGATTTGGGATTGAGTTTAACCGAAACAAATTTCGAAATATACTCACATCCTCAAATATGTACAAATGACAACTTCGGAACCATTCCGATCCATATCTCATATGGCATTTTTGTACCGATTAGAAGGTTTATGGTCCATATCTTATATGCAACCATTCATTAGTGCCGCTGTCTCAAGGGCGTATCCCCAAAATATTTTTGGGAGATCATATTGGCTTATCATTTATCGAACCATGTCCAACATGCGTTCATTTCCACTTTTCGGACACATCTCAATGTTCCAAATGAAGACAATCGTGAAACGATTCCACAATCATAAATGATCATCAATATTCATAACTCAAATATCGCCTCTTCGATCCTATCGAAAGGTCTAGCTCAAATACTCGCCTTCTCGATCCTATCGAAAAGCTTTGATTTTCTTGCTTAGTTGATTTCGTATTTCGTTTTGAAACTCTATGAACCTTTCAAAAGTCTCCGTTTCGGTACGCATTAAATAGATATTTTCATATCTACTTTAACCGTCCATAAACGTAACAAAATATCGATAGCCTCCTCTTGTCTCGGAACTTATCGGAACATTTACATTTAAATGTAATTTCCAATAATTCGTTGGATCTTTCTCCAACCTTTGGAGAATGATGCCCTTTGTCGTCTTTCCTAATAAATAAGTATCGCATTAATCAATCGAATCTAATTCGAATGATTCTAGCAATCCATCATATGGAATCTAGATACGCGAATCTCGTTTATATGGCCAAGACGGCAATGCCAAAAGAAGCAATCAACCTCTTGGTTTAATCCTCCTCGGATTTCACCATTCTTTGAGTCATTAGTTTGAACAACTCCTTGTCCGAACTTTCTGTTTTGGAAAACATTTTCCCAAAATACCCTTAGACATACATTTCTTTCGATCCCTCCTTTGAATTACAATGACATCCACGCATCTATATACATTGGATTCCTCGGATACACCGAGCATCTCCAATTCAATTTAAAATCGCATCTCATGCAATTCAGGGATCGACTTATCTATCGAATGCATATGATATTCGGTCACGAAGATCAAATCTCGTACCATCAACACACGAGTGTTAATCAAAGACCCATAAGGCGTCTCAAAATTAACCTACTCTTTGAGCCGCATTGAGCCATTCAACGCGCTATAGCTCTTGAAACTATTTCATGAGCGTTGTGTTTTACTTTCATATACATCCGAATTCTCAAAACAATTTTGAGAAATATGCGTTTATACATGCCACCACAAGGCACGTAATATCGTTCGATTTCTTCTTAAAGTGTATCGAACCCGGCTTACTCTAAAGCCAATGCCTCGAGCCCCGAATCTACCATTTCCGTGTCCAACACGTTCCTTTAAGTCTAAGAACTATTCTTTGACTATCAAGGTTAATAACGATAATTCCAGCCCAAAAGCCATCTATCATATCGATATCATCGATATATTTGGTGTTGCTTGAAAACATAATTCTAAACGGATGATGAAGATTAAGCTCCTAACCGTGCGTACTTAATCTATATGCTTATATGATAATTATATGATAGTGTTATTTTATCGAATCGATAACCCTCATACCGATACGGGACTCCAAGTCCATAACACTCAAGACCCATATATCACGATCCTCCCACAAGTTGCTTTGGCAGACGAATGGGATCTCGCTATTTAGGTAGGATTATATCCAATCGTATCCAATGCGACTCTTGAACCTTTATAGGATTTCGGTGATGGATCGTATCCAATACAATCCCAGTTCCGTGTGTGCATCCTATCTATGCCCCGAACTTCCAATCAAGTCGGCTTTGGCCTCAACCCTTACTGGCTTGAACGGTTAAGTCACAACCATACTCAGCGTATCGTTCAAATAAACTACTAATAAGTCGGCTTTGGCCTTAACCCTTATCAGTCCCTATTTAACGCTTGCCACCCCGTCGATGACTACAATAACCCATGTCGGCTTTGGCCTTAACCTATGTGAGACGTAGTACCGATCATAGTGGTTGTGAATATGGAAGGCATTTCCATGACTTAAATATTATGAGGGATCATGTCATTGCACGTTTAATAATTCGTGACATAATCATATTATATCACTATCACAAGATTTTCTAAATGCATATGATTTAATTAGGTAAATTAATTATTCTAAATAATTACTTGTCCTATATGCTAGTATGTTTGATGCCGATCAAATCGATATAAAGAACTCAAAATTCCAAGTTTTGTAGCCAAAGTTATCACGAAAACAAAATCAGCAACCAGAAACCAGTCCGTTGTAACGCACCATAGTCCGTTACAACGGACATCCAATTTCCTTGGCACTCCGTTGCAACGGAATTACATTCCGTTACAACGCTATTTATTCCGGAGTTTGGCCAAAATTGCCAGAAACATGTCCGTTATAACGCAACCTAGGTCCGTTACAACGCTATTTTCTGCAAACCATTGTCCAAATTTCCAGAGATCAGTCCGTTATAACGCAACATTAAGTCCGTTACAAAGGACCAACTGCGTAGAGCTCCGTTACAACGGACCCAGTCCGTTGCAACGGACTCCAATAGACACCACTGGCATCCCCGCATCCTCGTATCTGATACAAGGTCCGTTACAACGGACTCCAAGTCCGTTACAACGTTATATGCATTTATTCACAGTCCTCCTCACACCCCCGCATCCTATACAGGGTCCGTTACAACGGATTCCAAGTCCGTTATAACGGAATATGTGTTTTTCGCAGAAATTCCCAATTTCCTGTATCTGCTACAGTGTCCGTTGCAACGACTATGCGATTTTTGTGTTTTTCGCATAAATAACGGACTATGCGATTTTTGCGCTCCTGTTTTCGCTCGTTTCCAAAATGATCAATCATGAAACCTTTTCATGATTATTCCTAGATACTCTCAATCAACTATTGATCGATCTCTAGCGAATTTCACTTGTGATTTTAATGGAATTTGACATTCTAAATATGTAACATCATGCAAACGGGTACGAACTTTGATAACCCGTGCGTATATCTAATATACGACTATGATTCGACCCTCGAATCGATGGCGATCGCTCTGATACCACTGTAGGAGAATATCCTCGACCCCGGGCCCGCGCAGCGGAATGAAGGCCCGGTCCGATTCTCCGATTCCCGAGATCACGCCATGACTTCGAGGGTACGATGCGAATAGAAGGATAGATCTATACCAGCGTGAAATTGATCACGCACGAAGGGTTGATCGCCGCCTTCTATCTCCTGTCACGTTGGTGACAATCCGCGCGTCCCATACCACGCGTCCTTCACCGCTCGTTAACTACGCCGGTTCACTCGACTTCGTCTTCGTGTGTCCAAGCGTTTCCACCGTCTTTCTTACTCGAGTCGATCACAATCGAAGAACCACAAACGTCGTTCCTCTACTTGTATCCACGTTGATTCGTAAGACGTCGGTCGTGGATGCACCTGCCTAGACGATGCACCGGCGAACTTGCTTGATCTAATCGATTCTCTATACCTCGAGAAACTCCTTTCTCGATTTCTCTCTCTTCGCACCTTTTCACTCACGAAAGATCAAATCTGAATTTGCTCTTTTCTTGTGTATTGGGCAGAATAATCAATTGCTTAGAAATGATTCAACTAACTGATGAGAGAGAAAATATCCTATTTATACCTAATAGGATCAGGATTAGCCAAAAGGCATGTATATCCAATATACACCCTCTCACACAGAAAACTGCATGAATCTGGTCAGTATTCTGTCATTTCGAAATTGGTAACTTTCTCAGACAGAAAATCACCCAACATGAAAGTTGTAGATAATCTCATTATCTACACGACCCAATTTGGCCCAGCCCAATTGGAGTTCGTATGAAAAAGTTATGACTGTGTTACTAACTGTATGTCATACTGTTGCACCCTTTCGGTATTTCACATAAACGACACTGATACTTCGTTTATATGAAATATATTTCTTCATGAAAGTTGTAGATAATCTTATTATCTATCTAACCCAATTTGAACCATTCAAATCGGATTTTCCCACTGACAGTTATGGCCACGAACGTACTCCTACATTCGTTTATCCTTGTGTACACTTTTATGGTTGATCCTGAAACTGTATTTCCTTCAGTTATATTTATATAATTTTAATATTTCATACATTATATATATTTGACTTTTACATTTTTTCCCTAAATATATATTAAAAAACAAAAAATATATTAGATGAACAATATAATAATTAGATGAACAACAATATAAAAACAATATTTAAAATATATTAGAAAAAAATATTAGATGAACAACAATACTAAAAAACACCTTGCAAATATTTAAAAAACAAAAAATCATGAAACTATTAAAAAATAAAAGGAGAACGAAAATAAAAAACTTGATGTTTAAATATATATTCTTCTATAAATATATTTTCAATGTGTTTATTATTATTGTTTATTTTATTATTATCTCATGTTAGTTTTTCATGAATTATAATAAATGAAATATTAAAATTATATAACCACAATACGTAATAATTTCATTTTTTTAAATCACTACATGTTATGAAATGTTTATGAATTTTTTTAAAATTAATAAGAAATAAAAAAAATTAATCATTAAGTATGAAAGTTGAAGGGTATTTTGGTCAATTTTTATTTTGATATCATCCGTATGGGGTATTTGGAAATAAAAGTTTGCTAGATGATTTTTTTGGAGTTTACAAAAAGATAGGAATTTTGTATCTAGCGATTTGTTAGATAATACGACCCATAACAATAAATAGTGAATATTTCATGTCATTGTAACTTTTGGAAACGAAATAGTGTATACAGACCATATTTATATAATTGAAGTGTAAAATATATACAAGCCATGCCATTCTGACTATAATATGTAATGATTTTTTTTTTCTATCATAGTTTTTCTATTTATATTTTGGTATTAATATTTCGATTCGGTATATTTAATTTCTATGTATAATATTATACAAAACGAGATTGCCGTTATGGTGATTGTCCGTTAGATCGAACGTGTTTCGTGCCGCATCACTTCCGCACCGCGATCCACCGGGCCATTTCTGTTTGTATTGCGTATGATCCTATTTTTGCCGCACGCAAAATCGCTTATTTCGTCGATCCACTTAGTCTGGGGTTAGGATTTTGAATCGTGCGGCCAAATCTTCCGGAGAGAGAGAGGAGAGAGGATGACAAGCGTATATGTGGTTTTAGGGCGAACAAATTGAATAAACTTGGTTCATGTTGATCCAAGTTCTCATGTTTCATTATTGTATTATGATGTAGGAAGATCGGGTCCGTATTGGAAATGAACGGCTCATATGCAAATTGTCCGAAATACACCAGATCGGGCGGCTCAGAATTGACAAACGACATGGCAAAACGGGGAATGAAGAAATGTAGCGTTATATTAATTAAAATATGGTATACAAATTTTGTCATTTAACAAGTGTTCAAGATACGATACATTGCATATATGCCAATTGGTTAAAAGTGAGATTGTCATTTATTTTCATATAGATATATATATAAGGTGAAAATTTTGCAAGAGATATTATGACTTAATTAAGAACAATTTAATACAAATACAAATAAAAGACTATTTTACGTTATTTATTGTTTTATACCCAAACAATATTATGATTCCAAAATAAAAAATAAAATATTACAAATATATAAACATAAATAAATAAATTTAATCATATTTTCCCTTCCAGTAATGAATATTATAACACAAAATAAAACAAAATATGCCCAAAGAATGATATCCGATCTTCGTATTTGAAAGAAAAAAATATCCAATTTCAAATTTGAAAATAATATTATTTCTAGTATATTTTATTCAATAAGAATCGCATGTTGTTTTGTAAAGATTGTGATCATTCACAATTGAAGGGATTATGATTTTCTATAGATGAAAGATTATTTTTGCACAATTTATCTAAGATAATAATATTAATAAACAAACGCACTAAATAACATTAAATGAGGAAAAAATAGTCATTTCTTCGCTTTATTTCAAAATTGTTCCGAGTTAAGTCATGTAATTTTTTGAAATAGCCCTACCCTTTATATATAAAAATTTAATGACCTCACAAAATAGTATGGTAAATTGAAGCCAAGTATCTTTCAGTCTTTCTCAAATCCACCGTAGCCTAATTGAAGTGAAATTCGAACCATATGTTACCCTTGAAGTCACCGTCCATACTAATTAGTTTCCTTCAATATCTCAACATATAATGATTCCTTTTATCTATTTTTGTATTTCCGATTAACTTAACAATAAATTATATGAAATCTCGATAAATTGTAAGGGCCCTTTTTATCTTTTTATACAAACGAAAGAGTGTAAGTGCATGCTATGAAGTGTTTATTGCATGAATTCGATATCTAGTTTGGCATGTACCAACTGCCTTACTAACAATAAAGAGATTGGTTTTGAAAGTTCATACATTTTGTTTCTGCAACGAAGAAAGTGCGAGAAATCTTAGAAGCCATTTCTTATTTGAGCGCCTATATGCGTCGTTATATGAAATATCGACACTTTGCCTTGTTGCTACTTGTTGTCCGTTCGAACTTCATTTTAATCAAAAAGGCACAATTTTTATCGTTGTTTTCTTTCATCTTTTTTTTTTTTTTGTAAAAAAATTACAAGCACAATTCGATCTGCTCTGTTTGAAACAGAAGGTGAAAAAAAATTACATTCCAAATCAATGTATAAACAAATTTCTTATGTCTCGTATGATTAATTTATTTTTCGCTGCAGCCAAATAATATCTTTGTTTCCCTTGTTAATTATCTGAACTTATCTTTTTCTTTCTTAATCCGTTAATCAACGTATAATCCTTTGTTAATTACATTAGCATCAGGCGGGGATAGCTCAGTTGGGAGAGCGTCAGACTGAAGATCTGAAGGTCGCGTGTTCGATCCACGCTCACCGCATTTCTTTATTTTCCATCTATTTTATCAGAAATACTAAGAATCAATATGGATATAACATTTGAAATTCAGCAAGCCCGTCTAGCTCAGTTGGTAGAGCGCAAGGCTCTTAACCTTGTGGTCGTGGGTTCGAGCCCCACGGTGGGCGATTTTGACAGTATGTTATTTTTACCATTCTAAGTTGTTAGGCTCCCAAAATTTTGGAGGAGACATAATTGGTCGAATTATTTTTGCATGAATGTACAAATTATTATATATGTACTTTGTAAACAATCATTGTGAAATTTTGAAACTATCGAAAGTGATATGTGTTATTTTGCAAGTATAACTATATTAAAATTTTAATATGAAATAATGTTAATTGTGATGACAATAATATCACAACACATAACGATATCAAAATATATTTATAACATAACAAAAAATATTATATCATAAGTAATCACTATAATTCAAAAATATCAAATATAATAAAAGTAAAACTATCGAAAGTTGACTAACCAAAAACATAATTATAAATTATTTCATATTTTCAAATTTATAGATTTAAACATAAAAATAATATTTTATAGATGTATTATAAATTTAAGAAGTTGTGTTAGTGCTTTGATTGGCGAAGTTTCTATTTTATTTTTATTGATTTAAAAAACAAATAAAATATCAATTTTGAAAACAAAAATACTATGATAACATACTTAGTATTAGGTAGCATTCTAAAATTACAATTTTATAAATAATAAGAATACATAACAACCAATTGCAGCTAACGATCCCATGCTTAGCACAATATACCTACCATAAGTCCTAGTTCGAATCTTGTTGATATTATAAATAAAAATATGAAATCAAATATATCCACGATTCGTGAACTAGCTTTCTCTCCACAAAAAAAAATCAATTGCTCCGTTTTTATTGTATATCCTTACAAAAATATCATCGCAAATTAAAGCTGAATGACAAAATTATGTGAAAACTATGTTAATATGAGTGCCAAGAAAATAAAATAATAATTCAAACGAACTATTTGATGAATTTATAAGCAAAAGACAAATACTATTTGTTGAATGTTTTATAAAATTACATATTGGTTTATCAATGTTTGACATATGTTCGTCATCTTTTACTTAATTTCATAATTACTTAATCCGATTTTTTTTTAATAAAACTAGTCCAACTCGTTATTCTGCGTAATTAACTGGATATCTAAGGAGTTTATCATCAACACTCTCAAGGTCGTGGCGATTCCATGTCAAGCAAGGACGGATCTAGGGGGGGGGGGGGGGGGGGGGGGGGGGGGGGGGCAAGTGGGGGCTTAAGCCCCCCCCATAAAATTACCCACTTATGTATATATAGATAAATTATATATGTTATTATAATTTGTAGGTTAAAAATTGTATATAATTACTCGTTCTCGGCCCCCCCTATTACTCCGTCCTGGTTCCGTCCCTGATGTCAAGCATGCTATGACGAAATACGTCTTAAAACAGTTTTTTTCCCCGATCCGGATAAATAATTTTCAAAACCGGAATAAAAGAAAAACATGTATTAGTTTTCTTCCAATATCTTAACCAGTTATTATTAGCATTTAGAATATTCAAATACATAGTTGATAAGATTGCCGATCTCCAATTTGAAGAATATTGTTACTATATATATAAAAAAAAACCAGTGAAAAGTATGAAATGTGTTTTGCATTAATACAAAAATGTTGGGAATATTTCTTTTTTTATAAATGTTTTTTTGTGTGAAGAGAATATTGATCTTATACAATAATAAATCTTAAAATACTAAAGACGAAGAGAAATTATAATATGTTTTTTTTTTTAATTTTCGTCTAAATATTAAATTTCTAATTGTTGCTCACACAGGATTATGAAATGATTTTATCATATTATTTTCAAATATTATTGACATGTCATCAATTTTTGCCACATCGTTTTCTAACTCATTAAAATTTAACTTTCACGTCATCCGTTAATTAATGGAGAGACAAAAATAAACATTTAAAAAAAAAATGAAGGTGCAAAATGACTAAAAAAATAAATTAGGAGGCAAGATGAACAATAACAATAGACGAAGGACCAAAATCATCGGATTTTTTTCAAAACAACTTATTACTTCATTATAAGTGTGAAAACAATTAAAAAATTCGCAATGAAGTCGCGAGAATTTTACTAGTACTATAATATTTCGAAAAAAAACATGCATGTTGGGGGCTCTATAGCATGTGAGGTGAGACTCAAAGTCAAAAGGCCAAAAGGGTTTATTTCATGGATGTCCCATCCAAATCTTCGAAGGCACAACACAAAGGGACCCAAAATGTGGATCCAATGAGATGATTCCAAACAAACCGCTTCTCTTCTTCTCTGCTCAATTATATATCCTCGCTCACGAGACATATAAGACACGTAAAATCGCCTAGTACTCCCCGCCAAGAGGCACCCGTTCAAACATGTAAAACCGATTCCCTCTCTCCTTCTTTAGCCAAACTGGTTTGAAAAGGAAGACAACTTTTTAGTTCCACAGTTTAGACGTTACTGGTCCTCAATACGTGCTACGCACGTGACTAACCTAAATAAGTATCAAATTTTAAGTTTTATTTTGAAAAATTTATAGTCATTTAACAAATAATTTTTGTATTTATACAAATTAAAATATCGGTATTATTACATATCTAATTCTCCAAATTAATCATTCGATTTGTTTTCAAATTATATAGTTATGTCAAATTGTACTCACACGAATTATAATATAGTTGTCTGCATTAATTATTCACGTTTTGTCAATAAAATTTTAATTTACTTCAAATAAATTTACATATAAAAGATATTATTTATTATGAACTTCGATTATTTAAATTTTAATTATATTAATGTGAGCACTTGATGAACCAATTAAAATCATAGTTATTAAATTGTGTTTAATCAAAATATATCGGTCCCAATTTGTCCAAATTCAAATCTGGACTGATCGATAAATGTTGAAAAGTTAATGATCCTAAAATAAAATCGAGTCGAAACCGAATTACCTGAACCCGAAACCAAATGACCCGACTCGAAATCGAAACGAAACCGAATGATCCGAACTCAAAATCGAATCGAAACGAAATGACCCGAATCCGAAATCGAACCGTAACAGACCTGAAACATGAACAACCCGAAACTCGAAATGATCAGAGACCAAACTGACCCGAGACGAACTGAACATAAACCCTAATGATACTAAACCCCAATTTTCGAAAACACGTATAACCCGAACTGTATATTATTAAGAAACATATATTATATACTATTGTTATAATGTGTCTAATATAGCATGTATATTGGTAATTGAATGTGTGTATTGAGTCTCGACACTATAAAAAACGTACCAGCCTATTATTTATATTTAATACGAAATACAAACAAAATGTGAGTATAAATCTGAAAGACCAAAATTTTGAATTGATTTGTATATGAATAATTCGAGAATCCACAAGACTCGAAAAATAAAGAAACCAGAAAATCAAATATCCTGAACACGCAGGATCCGAAAACAAAACAATCCTGAACCGAACGATTTGAAAACAAAATGAATCTGAACCGAACAACCCGAAAACAAAAACGAACAAAACAAACGATCTGAAAACCGTGACGATCCGGAACCGAACAACTCGAAAATCAAAACAACCCGAAAATCCAAAGGATGCATATCATAATGACCTAAAAGTCGAAACGATTCGAATATCGGAACGATTCAGAACCGAATAATACATAAACCGGAACGAACCGAAACCGATTAACCCGCAAAATGAATCTCCCGCTACTTGAATGATCTGCAGACTGCAAATCGTAATGAACCGCAAGCTGAAATGACCTGACTTTTATTTATTTTTGTGTTTTTTAAATTTTGAATTATCCAAAGTGAGTAATACAGTCAAATTTTGTTAGTCAATTATTTAGATTTGTCACTCTACTTTTATTTATTTCTAAGTTATGTGTTAAATCTTCACTCGTAATGTGTAATCATTTTAAAGTGTTAATATTTTCGTGTTATAATTAAAATTTTGAATGATCCAAAATGAATAACTAAGACAAACTTTATTCTGTGAACATTTAATTGTCTAAGTTTTGTCACTCGACTTTTAATTATTCACGAATTTGTAAATTTTTCACATGTTAATATAATTTATTAGTTATAGACTATCCAAAATTATATTTAAGCTATTGTAAATTTATTGGTTGAATTTTTTTTTTCTAATTAAATATAAATCAATACATATGTGTATATTTTGTGTACGCATATTATAATTTATTTAAATAAATATTTAAATTATTAAAATAAATTATGATATTTATTTTAAATAAAATTAGTTTGTCCAATAAATTTGATTGTACTGAATTTATATTCACAACTAAGTATTTGTGTTTGAACTAATCAGAAATATTATGTAATATATTTTTGAAAATTATAATCTCAAATTAATAAAATTTATAAATTATTATATATATATATTTTTTGAAATAATTGATTACTGAAATTAATAAATATAGTGCCATCCATGATTTGTCTATAGTGTTTGGGTTTGATAATTATGAACTACAAACTGTGGACCGTGGGCCTAGTGTATTCAACAACTTATTATATTAATTAATTTATTTGCAATTTTGAAGTGAGATTATATGCGTCTAACATTTGATTGGGTTGTTTGTGTGCATACGAACATAGAGAACCGAGACTCATAAATTTGTGCACGTGTCAAATTTTTAATGGCTAGTTGCTGAAAAAGTTTTTTGTTTTATACGGCAATTGGCTTTTTTATGTAAGAAAGATATAGATTAAGAAAACTCATAAAATTTTGGATAATTATGTATAATTTCTCATTTTTTCATCATATCTTATATATTATTAATTAATTATTAATTGATAATTAGTTAACATGATCATTAACAAAATGACATTCGATTAATAGTTAATTAATGTTAATTAAGAATTGTTAATATATATGTATTTTAATTATATGTTAATTAACTGTTAATAAAGTGTCACTTTATTAATTATCATACTAACTAATCATTAATAAAAAATATAGATAATGTTGTGGAAAAATTGGGGTACATTAGGGCCTCTGAATTTTTCATGCCCGGATTTAACTAGAAAAATGTTTTTTCATTAACAAAAATCGGCCAGGTAAATTGGAGTAACGATAGATACACATAAAACAATTATAACAAGAAGGATGTGTATTTAATATTTATCATTACTCATGTAAGCTTCTTATTTTTGGTTATAAATTTCGTTTTAACTATAATATATATTTTCAAAGAGTAGTGATAGAAATTCCTCCATTCATTCTTCAAATTATATTCATCAGTCACGTGACAAATAAAGACTGAATACAATAAAAATTGGATAGAAACATAATTGATATCTGCCTGTCGCGTGATAGGTGAGTATAATTCGAGGAAGAAAAGTGAGGATCGTATCATTAATCATTTTCAAACTGTTTTTTTTTGCACAAATTAATTTTTTTTTTATTATTTATTACACAATATTAATCTTGATGCAAATTACAATTATTAAATTTTTTTGAGAACAGTACCTTCCATATTCACTCGAACATTTTAACTTTAATTATTCAAATATAGTATATAATTTTTAAAAATGTGTCAGTTACTTTTAAGACGTGTGATATACATAGTTTTTACTTGTAATATATCTTTTTTTGCTTTAGTAATATGTCTTTTTAAATTTGTATTATATATTTTTGGATATAAATACACAATTTTTAGAATTACTATATTTTTTTTAATTTCTATTATATATTACGGGTATGAGTTTGAAATGAAATTAAGAAGTAAATGTGTAGTATATCTTTTTGAAAATTAATATTTTTTTCAATGATTTAAACAACGGCATAATAATGTCTCTATGGTGCAAATAATTACAACAAATATTTCTAAAGTGTCATATCGCAATCTACTAAACATCGAAGCTATAGCGCACAATAATAATAATCACGTGTAAATTGGAGTCCAATCGCTACAAACAGTTATATCACAACTTAAAACATTAATTTTTTTACATGACAATTATATTTTTTTGAAGTATAGTATATTATTATAATAACATTTTTTATTATTAATATAAAATAAATTGTTATTATTTAGACAATATTAAGTTAATTATAATATTTGTTATTATATTATCAACTAAATTAATTTTTATTATCAATGAAAATTAATTTTTACTATCAATATAAATTAAATTTTTATTATCAATGAAAATCCTCTTTCACATAAATATTGATCATTTAGTTATTAGAAATATGATCATATATTTTAGCAATGCACATACGACATACATGTAAATACTCGTTAATTATGTATGCATATAAATTAGTTTTACTCGTAGATTTTTATTAGGGCCCGTAACAAGCCAAGTTTCAACGATCAAAAGTGAACTTGAGCTCAGCTAGACTACCTCACAAAAGGAATTCGAGCCGTGCTTTTCAGCATAAATTAGTTTTTTTAAAAGTCACAAAAATGATAAGAAAAGTTTTAGTAGAAAGCCAGAAAAATGACCAAAAAAAACTCAAGCCCTTCAATTCGGCACGGGATTAGGATATGATTTTAGTTATTTTTTGGGTTTATAAGTAAAATTGTTCCAACTCGAATCGAGGATGACTTACCTTGAGTTCGAATCGAGGTTGTTCGAGTCAATTTAAAAAAAATTTTATTATCAAGCCGAGTTCGATCGAACATCTAATTATGAATTTTTCTATCAATCCTAGTTTTGATAGCCAACAACCAACTGTTATCAATTATGGGTTCATCGGTGGGTCGCAAGAACTATGGGAAAACTATTTCTTGGACTTCCCTCTGTAATTTTGGGGTTATGTATGGTGCATCCAAAATTCACCCTGACACCGTTGATGAGACGGAAATAGAGAATTAAAGAATCTGTCTACTATGACATTAATGGTACAGATACATCGGTGCCGATAAGTTTCCAGTCGTTGGATCCAGTTAAATATGTGCGGATCTGATTAGATGTGATTAACGAAGTTCATAAAACTAAATTGTCCGTTTCCCCTCCCTCTCCTTATTTTTCTTACTTCTCTCAACCAACGCTCTCTTTCTCTCTCTTTCTCTCTCTCTCGACACCAGAGCACTCTGCCCTCTCCCTCTCTTCTCTCTCGATCAGACCAGAGCTCTCTCTTCTCTCTCAATCGATAGATGTAGGACTTCGATACCTCTCTCAACCAGATTCGTTTCCCCCCAAAAACTCGGGTTTGATGGTTGATTCAACGGAAGCTCCAATTCCTCTTCAAAATTAATCAATGCTCTCACCATTAACAAAATCTACTCGCTTGGTTAAAGATCAGATTTGTCTCCAAAGGACGACGAAGTTCGCATTTTCTGGACAAAGCTCGGGTATTTTGGACAAAACTAAACACTCTTTCCCTAAACATAAATTATTTCAATCAACAAAACGAACAACGATTAAGGTCTGATTTGAAACAAGCGACTAATCTTAGGGATAATTAGCTTCTGAATTTGGGACAAATCTCTCCACAACTTTTCAAATTAGAGACAATTACACTCTCAACTACATTCAAGTGAAGAGAAAGAGTAGTGGCAGCGGCTACATGATATGGCGGCTTCTCTCCTCGTGTGATCTGGCAGCTAGGACAAAGGTGAGTGTTCTTGGCTTCTCTGCTGGTGGCCAGTCGCTTCTCCCCATTCTCTTTCTTTGCGGTGCTCTGAATCCCATTTTTCCAGGCCAGACTTTTTAGTTTGAGAAAAACACCTTCGATTGACACATCAATAGCGTTTGAGTGAGAACGGCGGGCATAATATATTTTCCCTATTCATTAAATCTGCCACTATTCGAGACCAGTCGATTGTTATACATATACAATTTTTAAATTGTGAAATTATTGATTTTTTTTAAAGTTTCATGAACTTAGCTAAATTATGACATACTAGCTCTACTCCCGCGCTATTGCGCGGGTTCGATTTAGTTGACGGCATCGTCATATTTTTTTTGTGTTTTGTGATCGATTTTTTTTTTATGATGTTTGGAGGATTAAATAGGAACAGTTAAAAGGTAGTGGCCAAATATTTGCATATATTAATACAAAGCCTCATAATATTTTCTATACACAAATTTGTAGTCAAATAATAGACATCAAGTTGTGGAATCCATCATTAATAAACATGCTACCCATTCAGAATAAAAATAAAAAAATAAGAAAACATTACATATATGAAAAAATAAATTTCAGGTGCAAATTTGTAAATGAACAGAAAAACATGGACGTCATGAATTGAAGGGTAAAATAGTAAATATAAAAAGGACCAAAATGTAAATTAAATTTTTTACAAAGAGGCCCCTGTACCAAAATGTAATTTTTTAAACTTGAAGGACCAAAATTTGAAAAAAAAGGACCAAAATGTGAATAAAAAAGGACCAAAATGTATTTTTTTATGAAGACCAAAAGACTAAAAAGGACCAAAATATAAATAAAAAGGACTATAATGTAAATTAAAAAATGTGAAAAAGGACCGACATGTAAATAAAAGAGGATCAAGATGTAAATATGAAGGACCAAAATGTAAGTTTTTAAACTTAAAAGGGCCCAAATATAAATAAAAAGGACCAAAATATATTTTTTTCAAATAAAAAGGACCAAAATGTAATTAAAAAGCATCAAAATGTAAAGTAAATTTTTTACAAAGAGGCCCCTGGACCAAAATGTATTTTTTTTAACTTGAAGGACCCAAATGTCAAAAAAAGGACCAAAATGTGAATAAAAAAGGACCAAATTTTTTTTTTTTAAAAAAAAAAAGGACCAAAATGTAAATTAAAAAAAAAAATTTACAAAGAGGCCCTGGTGACGTGGCTCAACCAGGAGGCAAGAAAAGTGGTAACTTTAGTATTTTGCTAAGATAAGATATAAATAAAAAAGGACCGAAATGTAAATAATTTTTTTTTTAACAAAGAGGCCCCTGGACCAAAATATAAATTTTAAAACTTCGAAGGACCAAAATGGAAATATAAAGGATCAAAATGTAAATATAAAAGGACAAAAATGTAATTTTAAATGCAATATGGGAAAAAATGACCGAAATGTAAATAAAATTCTTTTTTTTACAAAGAGGCCCCTGGACCGAAATGTAAAATTTAAAACTTTGAAGGACCAAAATGCAAATACAAAGGACCAAAATGTGATAAAAAAGGACCAAAATATAATTTGTTTTAAAAAACAGGACCAATTTGAGTCCCCTGGATCAAAATGTAAATATTAAAACTTCGAAGGACCAAAATGCAAATATAAAGGACCAAAATGGAAATATTTTTTTAAAAGAAGGACCAATTTATAAATAAAAAAGGACGAAAATGTGAAAAAATATTTTTTTTTACAAATAGGCCCCTGGTGCATTGAAGGACCAAAATGCAACTATAATGGACCAAAATTAAAAAAAAAGACCAAAATGTAAATTTTTTTTAAAAAAATGACCAATTTGTAAATAAAAAAGGACCAAAATATGGAAAAAATATTTTTTTTTACAAATAGGCCCCTGGTGACGTGGCAGCCGGAAATGCAAGCATTGAAGGACCAAAATGCAAATATAAAGGACCAAAATGTGATAAAAAAGGACCAAAATATAATTATTTTTAAAAAACAGGACCAATGTGAGGCCCCTGGACCAAAATGTGAATATTAAAACTTCGAAGGACCAAAATGCAACTATAAAAGACCAAAATGTAAAAAAAAAGGACCAAAATGTAAAAATTTTTTTATGAAAAGGACCAATTTGTAAATTAAAAAGGACCAAAATGTAAAAAAATATTTCTTTTTACAAATAGGCCCCTGGTGACGTGGCAGCCGGAAATGCAAGCATTTCTGGCAACACAAATAGGCCCCTGGTGCATTGAAGGACCAAAATGCAAAATATAAAGGACCAAAATGCAAATATAAAGGACCAAAATTTAAAAAAAAAGGACCAAAATATGAAAAAAAATATTTTTTTTTACAAATAGGCCCCTGGTGACGTTGCAGCCGGAAATGCAAGCATTGAAGGACCAAAATGCAAATATAAAGGACCAAAATTTGATAAAAAAGGACCAAAATATAATTTTTTTTAAAAAACAGGACCAATTTGAGGCCCCTGGACCAAAATTTGAATATTAAAACTTCGAAGGACCAAAATGTAAATTTGTTTAAAAAAAAAGGATCAATTTGTAAATTAAAAAGGACCAAAATATGAAAAAAATATTTTTTTTACAAATAGGCCCCTGGTGACGTGGCAGCCGGAAATGCAAGCATTGAAGGACCAAAATGCAAATATAAAGGACCAAAATGTGATAAAAAAGAACCAAAATATAATTTTTTTAATATGAAAAAAATATTTTTTTTACAAATAGGCCTCTGGTGACGTGGCAGCCGGAAATGCAAGCATTGAAGGACCAAAATGCAAATATAAAGGACCAAAATGTGATAAAAAAGGACCAAAATATAATTTGTTTTAAAAAACAGGACCAATTTGAGGCCCCTGGACCAAAATGTGAATATTAAAACTTCGAAGGACCAAAATGCAAATATAAATGACCAAAATGTAAAAACAAAGGACTGAAATGTAAATTTGTTTTTAAAAAAAGGACCAATTTGTAAATTAAAAAGGACCAAAATGTAAAAAAAAATATTTTTTTTACAAATAGGCCCCTGGTGACGTGGCAGCCGGAAATGCAAGCATTTCAGGCTGCATCTTGCATTTCCGGCTGCATTAGTATGTTTCTTTGATGTCCTTCATAAAGAGATGGAAGAGAGTTATGTGTGGCACACTAGGTTTTTATACCTAGGTTATGATCTTCTCATTCCGGTTCTCAGTGGGGTTGGGAATTAATTTTTAGGATTTTGAATCCAGATTTTCTAGATTCAGGTGTAAAGTTTGTAGTTCATATGATTCGGTATTGGGGGTATTTAGTGTTGGTTAATTCTAACCTAGAGGGGGGTAAATTTGGCAATCTAACTTACACTTAGTTTAGATTTAAACCTAATTTACGGTGCGGAATAAATAATAATTTAGATGATAAAGATGATACCGTACAAACACTTTGACACAAGATGTTTGTTTACGAAGTTCGGTAGGTGGTTGCTTTGTAGCTTTAACTCACCCTTTACTCGCTTAATTGACCGACTCAATTATTTGCGAGTACCTACGTCTCCGGGAATGCCTTGTGCCTCTTTTTGGCTTTCGATTGAATTCCAACTCAACTCGATTACAAGGATTTGCCTAGATCGATTTACACGCTTCTATCGATCTATAGCTTAGGCTCTTTACAATTTGTTGCACTAGCCTATTACACTTTTTCACTAATCGAGCTACAACGTGATCGGTCACGTGAGTGGGATACGATTAGTGGAGAATATCGAAAGTAGATCAACGATCTAAAGAGGTTTCTCAAGCTATCAATGGATATAGATAATCACAGCTTAGGGTTTCTCTCTTTTTAGGTTTGAATGTTTGAAAGTGAAGGGTTGAAAGAGAGAGACCCATGAAGGATTCTATTTATACTCTCTATAGAAATCCTTCAGAAAACTTGTAGTGCGTTCGAACGCATACAGTCCGTTCAGAACGCACTTGAAGTTTGCACTAGCCGTTTCAAAATAACGTGCAAGTACATCTTGGGTCCGTTCGAACGGACAATGTCCGTTCGTAACGGACTCAATTATACATAGCATTTTGCGTTCACAGGAACAAGAGTCCGTTCAACGCACTGAAAAGTGGGTGAACGGATTCCAGGTTGTCCGTTCGAACGCACATGTGTGTTCGTTCGAACGCACACATCCATGTGACATTTTTCCGTTCACAGGAAGGATTGTCCGTTCAACGCACTCAAAAGGTGGGTGAACGGATTATAATTGTCCGTTCGAACGGACATGATTGTTCGTTCGAACGCACACATCCCTGTGACACGTTTGGTTCTAATCAAGGTTTAAAGTTTTGATATGTGGCAAGTCCGTTCTGAACGGACTTTGAGTTCGTTCAGAACGCACTTCCTGCTTGACTGAACTCTTTGTTATTTTGAACATGATTTTACTTGAGTTCTACTAGGTTTGTACCTATGGTTTATTTGTGGCGTATCCCACTCACGGAAGGCTTCAACATCTTGAGTCTTGATGTATTCCAATGGCCTTCCTTGTGTTCTTCTTTTCTTGTTTATCTTGAGACTTCATGTCCTGATTCTTGATGTAATCCAATGAAGTCCTCCTTCACAAGTCCTCCTTCATCTTCGTATCGTACCTATGTTGTCCTGCACTTTTCTGGATGTATACATTAGTAATGACAGTGTTTTGAAATAATCAAACTATCAGGAAATTTGAACCAACAAACTCCTCCTTTTGATTAATTTCAAAACACTGTCGGTTTGGAGAGTTTCACCATTTAGTTGAGAACTTTCCGTACGATCGTTTCTCCCCCATTTTGAAAGAGATCAAAAGGGCCAAGGAGACGTCATCAACGGAAGGCTCCCCCTAAATGCGAGCTCCCCCTCAAAGAATGAATTGATGAATGTATGAGCTCGTAAATATGATCAAATTCTTTTGTTTTGAATGATGACAGTCTTTTCAAATTTAGCGGATGAAAATACAACAGTTTTTGTGTGTGCGTTCCGAACGGAAAAAGTGGTGCGTTCGAACGCACTTGCATCTGGACTGATAGGTTATATAAAATCAAAATGGATGCAACAGTTGATAACACTCAGACTGACACTAAATCAAATCTATTCAGTTTAAGGCATGACACATGCCGATACAAACACACACACAACAATAAACAAATCAATTGTTCACAAACAAGAATCACGACATAACACCTAGATTATAACACACACACATTAAACTTTTGACATCTCCGGCGATCACATCTCATTGGGGCCGGTGTAAGGGTTCTGTTCGGGTTGGGCGCTCGGATCAGCTGCGAAGAAGGCATCGGTATTGAATTGTCCCGAGTTGGAGTCCGACGGATGCTCGGTGGTATGATGAGGAGAGGTACGCGGGACTCGGTCTTGGGGTGCCGTGTACGGCCCGAAGCGATTTCCAAGGTGAACATAGAGATCGGAAAATTGACGACCCACGTTCTCGATCATCCTGGTCTCGGAAGCATGCAGGTCCTCACGAAATGCGTCTCGCATTATTCGTCCATGTTGTTCAACCCGCTCATCCATCTCCTCGAATAACGCCTTCATATAAGCAAACCTCCTTTCGTCGTGTTCTGAAGGGGTGTTAGAGCTTTCTGCATGCTCCTTCTTCTTACGTTTTCGATCCGGTGCTTCACCCTCCAGCCATTGGCGGGGTCGGCGTTTTCCTCTTCCTCGGTTTGGGTGTCACCCTCCAGCCACCGGGTAGGATTGCGAGGAAGGTGGAATGCTTCCGCATCTTTGGAGGGACTGATAACCCAACTTTGTACGTTCGATGAATACCGATATCCAAGACGTTGGAGGTTTGCTTTAGATGCGAGATTTGTTGGCTGTTCCGATCGGAAGTCCCAATCGTTCTCCGGGATTGAAACTCCTTGGAGTTCCAACATCCGGGCAATCAACGTTCCGTAAGGTAACGAGGCATTTCTTTGGCTCAGGACGCTTTCCATATGACTTAGTATGAGATAAGGCACATGGACGGGTAGTTCATCATTGTACTACATACGATACAATAGCATAATATTTCTATTTTCTAAATTTGCCTTCAATTTCGCGACAGGAGTAAGAATATTATTACCGATTTCCCAAACGAATTTCTCAGGAGCTGCCAAGTGCGATGCCGATTCTTGTGACTGGTATCGATTTGTAACCACCTTCTTCATTGGTTCGATAATGGCGGCTTCGAGTCTTCCCTTGCGTGCGTTGTAGATCTTCTCTCCATCATCCTTGAGACCCAGCAACTCGCACATATTTTCAACCGAGATCTCAACTTGTTCACCGAGGATATAGGAGGTTATCTTCTCTAGAGCATGGTTGAATACGGCGTTGGCATAGAACAATCGAGTGATGACTTCGTAGAACGGCTCTTTAAGACACGCAAGATTTGCGAATCCCCATCTTCTCTCGATTGCCTCGATCTTGTCGAAAAGATGAGGAATATTTGGTGGAAACTCGTAGTAGTAGCATTTCGCGATGGATCTCCTTGCCACCACGTCGTTGAAGAGAGTTCCGGCCTCCGGATTTCGAAAGAGATGTTCCTTGTTTATATTTTTGAAATCGTAGTCTGCTTTCAAGATTTCTTGCCTCCTAGGCTTCTTAGCCGCCTTCTTCTGTGGAGGTGGAGCTCTTGGCCTTGGTTGAGTGTTGGAGCTCTCCCCTTCCTTCTTCTTTCCCTTCGAATCCCCCCTAGCAAGCAAGATCTTAGCGGCATTCATGGTGATGATTCTTTATGGAGAAGGAGAGTAAGGATTTTGGTGAGAGATAGAGTTAGAAAATAGGTTTTTTTAGGAAGAGAATGAAGAAGAGATTGAGTTAAGATGAGATCGTGTCCCTTCAAGTCTTTTCGTGCGGAGATCTAAACCATCGTGTCCATTGATTAGGGTCGGTTGCATGCTGATGGGCAGAGAATACGACGAGTCCGTTCGAACGCACTTCTCAAGTGCGTTGGAACGCAGTCATGTCTGAGAAAAGGCGCTATTTTGGGTTTTTAAGTTGTATCTGGAAAGTTGTTAAGTCCGTTCGAACGGACTCCCATGTGCGTTAGAACGCACACACAACTGAGAAGAGGCGCCAGAATATGAAACGGCGCGAGTGTAAGGGTTTGAAGTAGGTTCGCTGAATGAGGCATGTGCGTTCGAACGCATTAGTTTGTTCGTTCGAACGCACTGAACACTGTTGACATTAAGAGTCGGCGCCAAAGTATGATCCGACATGAAAGGATTGAGGACTCCAACAAACACACATTATGATCAATGTGTTATATTTAACAAATAATTTATTGATTGGTGATTTCAACATAAACACAATGCAATTATGCACAATTAATACATAGATGATATATCCTAAAATTATATATGTATAAATAAAATATTTATTTCTCAACAAACTATAAATTTATAATGTAATATTTATTTCTCAAGAAACTATTAATTGATAATGTCAAATTACAATTGATGAACATCTAAATTACCAAAATATATCGTTCCAGAAAATAAATAGAAACTAAAAGAGTCAAAATTATATTTAAACCCTAAAAAATATCGAACTATATTTTTTCACAATTTTATTAATCAAAATTATTTGTGCTATTATTTGAGAAATAATTTTTGTTGTCCAAGAAAATAAATAGAAACTAAAAGAGTCAAAATTATAATTAAACCCTAAAAAAATATTAAACAATATTTTTTCACAATCTTATTAGTTTAAATCATTTTTGATATAATTTGAGAAATATTCTTTTATTGTCCAAGAAAATAAATAGAAACTAAATGAGTCAAAATTATAATTAAACCCTAAAGAGTATCGAACTATATTTTTTCACAATCTTATTAATCAAAATTATTTTAGATATAGTAATTTGAATTTTTTTAATTGTCCAAGAAAATTAATTAAAATTAGTCAAAATTATAATTAAACCCTAAAAAAACGAGC
Source organism: Luzula sylvatica (assembly GCA_946800325.1). Lineage (NCBI taxonomy): Eukaryota > Viridiplantae > Streptophyta > Magnoliopsida > Poales > Juncaceae > Luzula > Luzula sylvatica. The sequence continues at coordinate 23,092,057 of OX326958.1, forward strand.
TATATATTTTTTCCGATCTTATTAATACAATTCTTTTTTTGCTATAATTTGAAAAATAATTTTTTTTATTATTGAAGAAAATAAATAGAAAGTTAAAGAGTCAAAATTATAATTAAACACTACAAAATATAAAATTATATTTTTATATAATCTTATTAATCAAAATATTTTTAGCTATAATTTGAAAATATATATTTTTCCTTACAATCAATTATATATATACCACTCTAACTCTCGAAATGTAATGTATATTCCTAACAAAAATAAATGTCTAATATCAAATTTTTAGTCATTACTTTTTTTAAAATATATATAATTATCTAACTTTATACGAATAATTTTAGTTCCGAAGTAAATTAAGTCCGTCAAAGCGGAGCAAGATCATCTAGGGATGTTAATGGGGCGGGTCGGGACCGGGGCAAGTCATGCCCGTACCCGCACCGCCTTTTGCGGGGATTACCCTCCTTTCGCGGGGATTCCCCGCCCCGAACCCCGTATAATTTTATGTCTCATCCCCATCCCGCAGGGATCCCCGTCCCCGTGAGGATCCCCATGACCGGCCAAATTATCATAAAAAAAAAAATTATATTTTTAATACTTAAAATAATACCTCAAATTCAAAATACCATAAAACTTACAATTATAAGACACATAAAAAATAACAACCAAATATCATTTTTAAATCATTCAAAATATCATGCAAACTAACATAAAAATACTTTTAAAATCCTAGAATATAAAAAATGATAAATAAAAATGTCTTTCAAATGAGAAAGTTATAATTCATAATTTTTTAAATGGATAAGTTAAGATTTAGAATTTTTTAAAATTACAACTTATCATTCAGAAAATATCATGAGTATATTTATTATTTTATATTCGGATTTCGCAGGCCAAGGACGCGGGGATAACCCATGGGGTATGAGGCGGAGCTACCTATCCCCGTACCCACCCCATCCCCACATCCGAGGCGGGTTGCTCACCCCATCCCCATCCCGCAGGGCAAGTAATCGGAGATTCTCCGTCCCATTCGGAACGGGTCCCCATGGGGACGGGATTCCCCACCCCATTGACATCCCTAAGATCATCCCTAGTTCAAACTAAATTTGCGTAAAATAATGAAAGTGAATCAAAATAATTTAAGATAAAATCATAAAATTACAATCATAGATTTAGCTAAGTAATTAACTAAAGAATTATTTCCACTTCCTTCTAAGGAGGGATACATTATATATCAATTATTGTATTTCATTTTCATGGCAAATGAAATAACTAAATTAAAAAGAATGAAAATCAGGGTCTTTTAACATATATACCCCTGTAAAAATCCATTCCTCCATATATGTCCTTGCAAGCTAAGCACGTGTTTACCTTCACGTACAAAAACAATGAAAACTTGCTAGGATGAATATCGAAAACTGAACTTCACAGGGGTCTCTATGCAAAATATCCCAAAATCCAACGGTCGAGTTTCTCCTGATTAAATCCAACGCTTGAGATCATGACACGTTGACAGGCTTACACAGAAACAGTAACGAAGCAGGCCTTTGTTTTCCTCCAAGCCTCTCATAACAATCGATGGAGAAAAGAGAGAGTGAAAGAGACAATGACAAGTGAGGCCAACGGGCCCTGTCTGGCTCGCCGGAGCAAGGTGCGGCTAGCCGATCAAGAGCCGGTCCAAGACATAGTCGATATAGTCGACGATAACCACCTAAAGCCACAATAACTGAACGTGTGCCTGCCCCACCTGCCACATGGCGGTTACATAGAGCTTCCCAGACACTATCACGACGGCACAAAGAAGACCAGAGGCGACACACACAAGTCGCCACGCCGAGCGAGCGGCCGTCGAGCCGTGTAAGAATCTCCGCTAATATGTCGACGTTGTTGTTTATGTTGTAACCCTGGTTCAGATTATCATCATGCTCCAGTTCCTTATCCTCTTGTTGTTCTTGCTGAGCTCCCATGGTGATTAGAACGGAGGGGGAGATGAAATGAGAGTTACAAAGCTAGTCTTTTGGTGGGGGTATTTAAAGGAGTGGATTTGACCAAATTATATAAAGAAAGAGAACATAAATAGGAGAGAGAGGTATCAGGTATGGTATGGTATGGTATCTAAGGGACGAAAAGATGGAGCCAAAAGAGAAGGGCCAAAGGCATGGAGATGCGTGGGATTGGTATTCATTTCTCGGGAGACTCTGAGAGAGAGAGAGAGAGAGAGAGAGGAAAAACAAAACATGCAAGCGAAAAGAACGGGACGAGAGGACTCAGTGAGTGACGTTGGATACTGTTGACAACATAAGTTAATTAAGCCATTGTTAATTATTAAGATACTAATTAATTATGATTTGATAGTGATTAGTTTTTTATGTTTAATGATGCATGTCTTGAGAGATGGAGACGAGGGTTTGTTTAACTCTGACTTTTTCTATTGGTTTTAGAGGATTTGACAAAGTTTTGCCATGGAAGCATGAGCTCCCAACGGCTAGTACTTGTAGTTGTGTTATTTGATAATCTTAATAGGATTTTACAATTCTAAATCTTGTTATTATGTCAAAACCTTTATTTCATTGAGACCGAGATAATTAAGTGGCTGAATTCTGAGCTCACGAGGATGAGTGAATTGGCAGAAAGAGACCTTTTGGAAACAGAGAAATGGAGTCTGAAATATTTCAGGAATCCTATGAATGAGTCCATGACAATGAAACAGTATTTATCGTAGACAAATAAATGGACCCTCTTCCTCATTAAAATCATCATTAAATGTATGTTTGATTTCTCTTTGCAAAACATGACACGCTTGGGATCTAATCACCTACTAGCTCTATATTTAATTATTTACTGACAAACATAAGTTCCAATGAAGTTTCATTGAATTTAGATCGATGGATCAGAAACTAGCAGAGTAGCAGTAATGTCATTGCCGAAAGTTAGTGGCCGAGTAACCATGCATGTAATTTTTTTAGGTGGCACAGGTCCACCGGGAACTCATTTTCATTAATTCATGTAATTGTTTTTTCTTTTTTCTCGTATTTTTCGTCGAACTAAATAATTAGTTTAGTTACGTGATGGTAAAAACATGATTTTGACTATCGGATTTGGACTTGGACTCGGTTGTTCCCGTCGATTCGGGACTCGATCGATTAGGATCAGACTCGTCTGAGTCCGAAAAAAAATCGGAAAGAAGTGTCATTCGCAATAAACATTTTTTTTCAAAGTGGAAACTTACATGTTATGGCTATGTATGTACAATAATATATATTATTGGTTGTATGTACAAAAATATTTTTTAAAATTCAAAGATGATGAAATTTTTTAATGTAAATATCATTTCAAATGCGATGAAAATTTAGATAATCTACTATAACTTTAATATAAACATGTACAAAATTACATGTTATTTATAATATACACATCTCTAAAAAAAAAAAAAAATTGGAGACTCGGGACCGAGATACTCGGCTGAGACTCGGCTCGGGTCAGACGAAGTCTGAGTCAACTCGGCCGAGATTATGAATCACGGGTAAAAATAAGAATCCTAAGGCATTGAGGAAGGGGGCGTAAGCTAAGGAGTGAGGGAGAGGATATCGTCCTTGTGTGGTTGGGGTTAGAGCATGAATACCAAATTTAGATGACAGGAATTACTATGATGGATGTTTTGTTCTTTCATGTCATATTTTTAGGTAGGGAAAAAAATTGTACACTTCATGATTATGTATTTTCATGTACATGTCATCAATAGGAAAGTAACACGTGACAGATGGTTTTCTTAATTTTGATCGAATTTTGTGTGCTCCGGCGCACTCCAAAACGTTCGTCGTCTCTCATCAAGGATTTATGTCTTATTTAGATATATGGTATATATGTATGGGGTATATCTTTTTTGATGTATCTTATAGCTTTTAAATGTAAGATATATCTTTTATTATTTTTAAATACAACACATGTTATATATTTTTACATTTAAGATATATCTTTGTTTGTTATATCTTGTTAGACGTATCATATATATATATGGGGCTAAGATACTTAATTAAGTATCATGCGTTTGGTACTTAAGATTTTTTGACCATTAAATTTGTTTTGAGATTTGTGCAAATACATATTGTGCCTTTTTATAGGTATAATACATTTTGTATGTCAATTTATATTTTTTTGTGCCATGCATTTGGAATGCACAAATATAATGAAAATTGGAGAAATTCGGAGAAAATTCAAAAATTAAAACAGCCACATGTTGTGTTTCTATTGATGGCGTTCATTTGGAATGCAAACTCATGAAATGCATCAGTCGAGTCTTTTTAGGTATCATCAATGAGTTTTGAAATTTTAAAAATTATGATTTGTCGATGTGTCCATAATTCAAGTAGTTCGTGCACATCACAATAAATCATAGATCGTGAATTCAATCTTCATTGAAATCAAATAATGCATGCGAGATTCCCAACAATAATTTTTGGTAGAATTTTTTTGATATATGGCATAAAAAAAACTCAATTTGCAGAAATATCACGCCAGGTTCTTTCGTCACAAATTTTGGCGAAAGAAATAGCTCTTTCATCACAAATCTTGGCGAAAGTCTTTTAACCATAATTTTTGTATGTTCATTTGAAAAATTATGATTTAAACATTTTCGCCAAGTCTTCCTACGAAAAAATTAATTTTTTCACCAAGCTTTGTTGCGAAAGAGTGAGGTTTGCAAATTGCAAACCCGACATGTTACTCTTGCAAATTGATCTTTTTGGATGCTATATATCAAAAAAAAAAAAAGAACCCCGTCTTTCAAAATAACGGAAACTTTGAAGATAGTTTTGTACTGCTGTTTAAAACCAGAAAGTTAGGCTTGCAGATCTTGTCAAAACTTCTAATGAAAAAAATAAAAGAGATTGGTACATGACTAAACATAACCAATTTTCTCAGGTAAACATGTACTCTATTTTATTTTTTCTTCGCTTAATTGCTTGAATTATATTATATTTATTTATTGTTCATATATAATAAAGGGTCCTTTTATTAACAGGCAATATAGACTAGGTAGTTGGTAGGGGCTCTTCTTTGGATAGATGAGGGGCTGGTGGTGAGTTTTATGTTTTGTCTCTCTTGGATTGGATTGGTTGATCGGCGTTTTGCTCCCACCATCATTTCTTTAGGATTCCAATCGTGTTGATTAATTCTGCAACTTACAACAAGAACAAGCCCACCATACACTATGCACTATGCAAACATGCAATGCAAGGTTGAAACAGAAGTTTTGTTTTGTGTAGAGAGAAAACTCGTGATTCTATGTTCTTGCCAACAAGAAAAAGAAAAACAGAAACTTCTTGGTTCTTATGATTGCGTCTTGACTGCTTTAATCAATATTTATTTTTTTGCTTATATTGATATGACTACCTCTTGGCCCGAAAGGTAGGGGCGTTAATTGTTCGGATCCGGTTGCGATAGTGGTCATACCAGATCCATATCCATATTATTTTTCGGATACGGAACTACCGGATATGAATTCGGATTTGGAACTATCCGGATCCGGATACGGTTAGGATAATAAACGAGTACCGATACGGTTCGGATATTGTCGAATACGAATACGGATATGGTTCTCTTTTGAATATTAAAACAGATATTATGTTATGATAACATAATATATTTTTCAACTATAAATATATATAATTTGTGACACTAACGACATATATCATTATATTTAAACTTGATTTTATGATTTTTATTTCAAATCACTCAACAATCATTAATTTATATATGATTTTCAACTACTATAAAATAAGATACACAATTGAGCATATACGGTGCCCCCCTATTTTCCCATACACATCATGATTGAATCGGCCTTATGTCACCCTGTTAATTGGGAGCACTTTTAATCATTCCCAAAAAAATCTCCCCTACATAGGGAATGTTATTGCTCCCGATTAACTCGACCATGCATTAACAGTTAATTGGGACCGGTCCATATAAATATACAAACCCTAAACACTCTCTCTCTCCTCTCTCTCTCTCATTTTCAGCTAGGGGTGTTCAAACGGTTTGGTTTATTTGGTTACCGAACCGAACCGGTCAATTTTGATTTATTTGGTTCGGTTTAGTAGATTATTTGGTTCGGTTTGGTTGAAAATTAGTGTTATTCGGTTTTTATTGGTTCGGTTCGGTTTTGTGTTTTGAAAACCGAACAAAACCGAATCGACCATTATAATTATCATGTGACATGCAAAAATAAACGGTATAATAGAATTATGGAATGCGTAAAATATTTGAATGTATCATGTTCATAATAATATGACTTTATAGGTTTGAAATGATAGAGTTAGTTTTTTTTATTAAAAAAATTGGTGAAATTTTGCATTCGAATATCAAATACTGGTGAATTTTAGTTAATGGATTTAATGTTATTGCACTGATATATGTTGGTTTTTTGGTTATTAGTTTGAACTAGTTATTTTTATTTTAAAAAATTTGAGCATTCTTCTTTTTGTTGTGTGAATTGAATTAGATAATTAACTATTGTATGTGGTAATTAGAAGTTGATTTTTGTTATTTATATATATGAAAGTGGTATAGTCTACATTGTATAAATTGGTTACACTACATTCTTTTTCGGTTTGGTTGAACCGAATAAACCCGTTAAACCGTTTGGTTTAACTGGTTCGGTTTTAGTTTGGTTCAGATATTTATTTGGTCGGTTCGGTTTATATTTAATTTGGTTCGGTTTAAATTGCGTGGTTTTACTTTAAATGGTTCGGTTTGATCCGAACCGACCATTTGAACACCCCTATTTTCAGTCGCCTCTCTCTCTCTCTCTCTCTCTCTCTCTCTCTCTCTCTCTCTCTCTCTCTCTCTCTCTTTCGCTTTTTTAGAGATTCTTTTTGGCGATTTCTTTTTTTTGGGAATTTGTTGTTTTTTATTCGAGTTCTTTTGTTACTTCATGGGATTTTGACTGAAATCTAAATGAATACATGAATTAACAACAATAGACGTATTTTTTAGATCTGTTTTTTAGATCTGATTTTTGGACGATTTTTGTTTGATTATTTGCTCTATTTGTTAGTGCTTAAATCAGATCTGAAAAATTGGTTGCGATTTTTATTCGATTCTTTACTCGATTTGTTAGTACTCGTTTTGTTGGGAAATTTTTGGGTGATTTTTAGATATGTATTTTTTTGTTCGATTTGCTAGTGCCTTTTGTGTGTTGATGGTTAATTGGTTGCTAATTTCATGGATTTTTACCCTACGATAAATTAATTTGTGGGTTTTCGGATTTATTTGCAGATTTTCAATTTTAGGGTTCATGATTCTCATGTTAATTCACTGATATTTGAAACATGTTGTAATTACTTATAATTGGGTAAATTATTTTTTAATTCACTGATTTTTTTGAATTGTTATTTTATTTGAAACATGTTGTAATTACTTGTAATCGGGTAAATTTTTATTCTCTGTAATGACTGGTAATTGGATTAATTGGGTCAAGTATTTGAAAGTATTTGATTTTTTGTTCTTAATATTACTTGTTAATTAGGTCACCAAAAACTGATAGTTAACAATGAATTTTTGAGTAAAAATGTTAATAAAGGTACTAAATATTAGTTTTCAATTAACAAAGTTACCAACAATTAACCTTCAATTAACAGTGATTATATGGAATAAAGTTACCAAAATGTTAATAAAGGCACTAAAATGTTAATAAAGTTACCAAAATATCACAGAACTTTAAATAAGCATCAAATAGTCGATCAACAAGAAAATATGGAATATTAATTGTAAGGTTATTTTGACAGGAAAATATTGTGCAAATTGAGTTGCCAAATTGAATTAATCATCAATTAGTCCATTAATATATGGAATATGAATTGAAATAATTTAGTTGCTAATTATATTAATTAATAATTGGTAATTTTAATTGTTAATTTAGGTAATAAATAAAGAATGAATTAACAAAAAATTAAGACTGAATTAGTAAATGATTAAGTTTTCAAATGTTAATTACTATTATTAATTATGTTAATTATCATATAAGTTCACAATTTTATATGAATGATTTATTTATTATCATATAAAGTGTGTTAAAAAATTGTGTTAATTAATTAATGTAATTCAAACTTTTTGAAACATTTAACTCAAAAATAATTATGACATACATAGACATGTTTAATAATCTATATTTGATAATTTACATATATTATGTTGTTCATATTGTAATTATTAATTATGTTGCTAATTAATTAAATTATGAAATTGATATTTATAGTTTTTTTAATGTTAATTGAAATGTCTTGAATTAACTGTTAATTGCATTACAATCAAGTGTTAATTGAAAGCTATGTTAATTGAATGAGAAATATGGATGTAAAATTGGGCCACGAATTAATATCGTACCTCCAGGACATCCCGTTGATTCAATCAACACAAATGAGAGGAATCTCATGGGCATGATAAAATTTCCATATATATATATATATATATTGACAAATTAAAGTGTAGAAGTTTGTAACATTAAAAACATGGATAAGATGTTCGAGCAATAATGACAACCATGTTCACTAGGGAAAAAAAGGAAATCATCGCAATAACATGCTTTAATATATGGAAAGAAAGATGCAATCGGATTTTTCAAGAAAAAAATACACGATACAAAGACCTAGTACAAAAAATAAGAGAGGAAATAGAGTTGCATACAAGCATGAAGAAGAAGGCAATAGTCATAAGAAATGTAGAAAATATTTAAATTTCACTTCTTTTCTTCTATATTCTTTCTTCACTTTTCTTCTCTTTCTTTTTTCTTTTCTTTTCTTCGTCTTTTTCATATTTATAATTTTTTCATCTGTAAATAACTTGGCACATCCGTGCACTATATTATTTCAATATAGTCTGGGTACGGGTCTTTGAGCCCGTCTCAGTTAATCAAAAAAAAAACATGGATAAGATGAGTGACAAGATCCACCTTAATTATCATAATAACGACTAGTTACTCAAATAATCTGATGCGTTTCATTCGTATAAACAAAGTGACTTACACTTGATAACTTTCACCTGTTTTGTTGTCCAAGTGACCTACCTCCAATCTATAGTAAACATAAAGATCCTCACCCTACTATCCCTATGTTGTCTATGCTCATAATAAATTGTCACCATTAATTAATTGGAAAATGTTGGACATATACCCCTCCCCTTTACTCTCTTGATAATATGATTTAACAAATTAAAAATTAATATTTTAATTCATAATTTAACATTTTAATTGTATATTCAATAATAAATTAAGATAATTAAATTATAAATTAAGATTTCAAATTATGTATTTATGTGTTTATTTTGAAGATGTTAAATCATATTCACGTCATTAAATTTGAGAGGAAGAGCATCAGTGAGTGTACGTCACTACTCTAATTAATTATGAGGTGAGAAAGATTCTTGGTCACAACTTTAGTGAAGGGGAGACTCCAAAAACTCACGTGAATATATATTTCCGTATAATTGGATGAAAATATGAACAAGTTCTTGATTTTGATGACAATAAATAATGTCTCGTGTGAAGTAAGTCAAAATCAAATATTTAAAGAGCTTGTACTCTCCATGGCCATTTCTATCCAGCTACCATCACTAAATCCAATCTATCATTATAACAACCCTATCTCGGGTCTCCAACCTATCTTTAATTTCTACCGTAATTTCACCTTTACCCCCCTCAAAATCTAGGCATCACGTTATGCCCCACTCGAACATACACAATATCATGAATAATTCCTGCAAAATAGATAAAATATCATGTTTACCCCTTCAAATAAAAAAATCATAATATTTATTCATTTATATTAATTTTGAAAGTATTTCAAAAATGTCTTTGCACGGTGACAGATCTTCACTGAGTTTTTCGGGGAAGGCCGAATAATAAAATACTGGAACAATTTTTTTGGAAGCTCAAACAGTAAAATTACACTACAAATTTTTTGGAAGGTTAAACAGTATAATTTACAGATCAAATAGACAAATACACTGAATCAGTAACTACCGAAAATTTACAAAAATCCGCCCGTCTTTGCATTATTATTGTTATTATTCACGAATCACCACCAATCTCCAATCCCCTTCTGATTGTTTATATAACTTTACTATATCAATTATACTTTTATAACACCAATATTTTTTTTTATATGTTCAATTATGCATCTTTAGTAGGAATAATTTTTTTTTATGTTTACAAAGCATGTTTTGATATTTCTTATTATTTTGGATATTCGTATAATTACCTGTTCAATGCACATTATTTTGAATATGACAAAATGTATAACATACATAAAATATTAGCACGTGAATTAGTTGCCTTCAGCGCAAACGACCTCGTAATATATATAATATACATATAAAAAAATAAAATAAACATATAAATATTATAAAATATATTGTTCAAATATATATAAGAAGAGAGAGGCTAACATACTTAATTAAATACCAAAGTTTTGGTACTTAATATTTTTTAATCATTGAATTTGTATTGAGATTTGTGTTTTTTTATGATGATCATGAAATTTTATGCACATTATTAAATGCACAAATCTCATTGCAAATTCAATGGTTAAAAAACAGTAAGTATAAAAAACTTTGGTACTTAATTAAGTATGTTAGCCTCCCTCATATAAGAAAATCCAAGATATAAAATATTTTGTATATCAAAAGGTATAACGAGCACGACTAAATATATATTAATAAATAAGAATATTAAAATTGACGAGCAACATTTATTTTTACGACAATAAATGGACGGTACAAATTATTCTCATATACTTGAGTTTTTTTTAGATCATAGTTTATTCAAGTTCATCAAAAGTTAGGTCTAGTCGATATATATTTTTTTGGAAAATTTTGTTGAATTAGGTTTACTTTTTATTTAATTAGCGAACACAATTATGCGTATTAAACGATTTGCCAAAATAGCGTTCCCCTCTCCCTAGATTCGGCGTTAAATTGTTTTCGCCTCGGCATATGTCACCAAAATTTACTATCCTATACCAAATAATAAAGAAAAAAAAAATCAGATTTTTTTTTGCCACGTGAATTGCGTTACAAATAAAACTAAACATTAAATTTTTTTTCTACTTTAGGTCTCCATTAATGTTTGTATGCAACAAAATAATTTTTTTTCTTTCTTTCGGCAAACAATGCGGCAAAATTATTTTATATGTGATGCTAGGACCACATTCATCTTCACTCTCAAATTCACTCCTTAAAAATTAAAATCATTGACAAATGAGGTTCATGTTAACTTTTCTAAAAAGTCTATAACAGGCCATTCACTAAGAAACTTAGATAAGAGTAGAAATGAGAGTGGTCATGATTGTGTTCTTATTTTTTCACTCACGATTACAATTAAAGACGAGATTGCGGAATTTTACAGGTTTAAATGTTTATGAATTGAAGATGAAAAAGGTTTTTTTTCTGTTGCAAATTATTTAATATTAATCCTATTTTATGCTAATTAAATACAAAATAAGGTTACCTCGGCAAAAATTTCAAAACTTTGTAACAAATTGAGTTAGTCAAAATATAAATCTTTCATGGATAAATATACGCATCGCCATACTAAAAACTACCAAGCAATTAACTAATCATTTTAATTTAAATAATTAATACATTCAAATTAAATAAAATATGTATGTTTTTTTGGGAACTTTTAATTATTCTATATTCGTGGCCTTGAGGGTTAAGATAATTAATCCACTTGTGTGTGCGTGTGTGTGACCAAACATTAAAATTTACACTGTTATTATGTTAAAATACAATGAATCACTATATATATATATATATATATATATATATATATATATATATATATAGAGAGAGAGAGAGAGAGAGAGAGAGAGAGAGATATATGCTAACCAACTTAATTAAGTACAATAAATTTGATACTTAATGATTTTTCATCATTAATAATAATAATGATAAATTTAAAATAAGTAAAATAAAAATAAAAAGATAACAGATTATTTTTAATCATTCATCCAAACACGAAACAAACACGAAACAAAACATGAATAATAAAAAATGTTGATCCATAAAAAAAAAATAAGAACTATTAAAAAATACCATTAGTTTTTGTAGTTTCATGTGTATTGCACAGAGCAAAGACACGCTGAGAGAGAGAAAGAGATAAGGGAAAGACTGGTGACATGGCACACTTATAAATATATTGATAAATATAGTAAGATTGTTAGTAGGTAAATGTAAATTATGTAATAAATATAAATGGTCATGAGTTGGTTGTAATTGTCATTTGATAAAAAAAAAAATTCAAAATCACTCTTTAATAAGGCATGTTAGTTATTGCAATAACGCTACTCATTTTTTTTTTATATTATAAAAATCAAATATAACAAATATAGAAACATAAATGAGACAAATGATTCATACATTCAAATGATCTTAAATCTTCTTTTGAAAAAATGACTATTTAATTTTCGAATTTGTAAAAACTGTCTTATTATTATTATTATTATTATTATTAGAAATTTCCCTGGTGAGAAATATCATTTTGACGGATCTCAATTTCAATATACAACTTGATTTTCATGTTGAGAAAAAATAATAATATTGTGATTTTTATATGTAAAAGATCTTTTGTATGATATATGAAAAAGAATAACACTAGTATATAAGTGTATTAAATGTCAATCGGTATAACAATCATTTGATTAAAAAAAAACAACAATCATTCTCAATTAAATCATGTTAATTTTTACAATAACGTCATCGTAAAGTTTTTTAGCTCATAAAGTTCGAAAATACCATTTGCACAAATTCGAACTCAACAATTTATTATTCTTATAAATTCCAATCATCATGAAAATATTTTAGAAGAACGCTCAATCTTTTTTTGCAGCTTTACATAGTGATAGAATGAGGTTTATCTTTAAGAAAAAAAATACAAAAACATGATCTAAAATTAGGGATTTCTGTATGTATGTGCGATGTTTGTTCATGTTAGTAGTACTCGATGAAAGAGGTTGTTCACGTGTGAGAAAAGGTCGACAAGAAGATACAAACTAGTCATTTCACAATCCAGTTTTGATCAAGCATTGTGGGCCTCTTCTCTTCCAGACTCACTTTAAATGGATTTTTGTTCTTGGATTCACATTTTCAGGCAAAGGACAGAGCAAATAGGCGTTTCAATTTTTCAAAATATCATCATTACTACACAATGGAAGATATCATGGGACTAGAGCTGGCAAAATCTGACCCGATCCGTCCGAACCCGAATCCGACCCGACCCGAAAATATTGAAAAGTCAACGACCCGAACCCGAAACCGAACCCGAATGATCCGAACCCGAAATCGACCCGAAACCGAATGATCCGAATCCGAAAACGACCCGAAACCAAACGACCCGAACCCGAAATTGCCCGAAACCCGAACTAACCCGAAACCCGAAAGACCCGAAACTCATGACCCGAATGACCCGAAACTCACGACCCGAATGATCCGAAAATTAAAATATTATTGTTAAAATCAATATAATATTGCTAAAAAAATCCCGAATTATCCGAAAACTAAATTTTTGGAAAATCAATTAATTCGAAATCAAATTTTGCGAAATCCGAATTACCCAAAAATCAATATAGCCAAGACCTGAATGACCCGAAACCGAAACGACCCGAAACCGAATGACCCGAAAACCGAAACGACCCGGACCCGAAACGACCCGGACCCGAAACGACCCGAAAACCGAAACGACCCGGACCCGAATGACCCGAAAACCGAAACGACCCGAACCCGAACGACTCAAAACCCGAAACGACCCGAACCCGAACGACCCGAAACCCGAAACGACCCGAACGACCCGATGACCCGAATGACCCCTCCGAGCTGTATCTCCACCTCCCAGCTCGTCCCCCTACGAGCTCTATCTCGTCGTCCGAACTCATCCCCCACCTCATTCCCTTCCAACCCTCCCTAACTCTGACTCAAGGCCACGACGACGACAACGTCAGCTAAGTGGCAGCCACGACGAGAACACTGCTCAACGGCAACATCAGCAGCCACGACGGAAGCACCGACGACCAAGCGATGATTGTGGCAGTCAAGTGGTGACTCTGGCAGCCAAGCGGGGACTGTGGCAGCCAAGCGACGACTGTGGCAGTCAAACGGCGATTGTGGCAGCCAAACGGCGGTTATGACGACTGTCTCGTCTTCACGTGCGAACGGCAACGAAGACTATAAGACGATTTTTCAAGACCAAATCTTGTGTCGACATATCTAATTGATCGATTGGCATTGACAGCCAAAAAACCCTACAATCGAATTAGGCCACGTCAGCAACATCGACAGTCAAGTCTTCACGTGCGAACGGCAACGAAGACTACAAAAAGGTCTTTCAAGACAAAGATCTTGCAATGGCAGAACTAGATCGAAGTTTCTCGATCGATTGGCATTATCGGCCAAAAAGCTCTACAATTGTATTAGGGTTTTGATCTCGAAATTTTTATTTTTGGAATGAAATTTCCTTTTGAAATGTAATTCTATTTTTTCTTTTTTTAATGAAAAGACCGAATACTTTGTATTCCTTAAAAAAAAAAAAGACACTGAAAATTCGATATAAATATATCAGTTTTCAAATAATTGTATATTTTGGTTAAAATAATATATTGATATATACATAAACGTATAACATTATTCAAAATTCAAAATTGTATAATGATTATGTAAAAAAATATTTTACCATTTTTTTTGAGGGAGTGTTGACCGCAGTCAACTACTCGGATTTTTCATTAATTGAAAAGAGGTATTTACAAGAGGAGATATACATAGTTTAACATAAATAGAATCTACAAAGAGAACTAATCTAATAGACTACCCTACAAAGTATTAAGGTATTTTTAGGACTCTCCATGCGGCATAGTCTTCGTTCGATAGGCCCGTAATGGTGTTGGAGGTTGCATTTTTGTTTAAAAACATCCGTTTATTTCTTTCCTTCCAAATATTCTAAATAGTGGAAAACCATATTTTCCCCAAAGAACTGTGTCTTTGTTGTTGTTACTATTTTCCGTCCAAAAAAGAAGGAGGCTAGAGGGGAATGTGAGTAGCAAGTTATAATCCGAAGCTAAGGATCTCCATGTTTTCATAGAGAAGGGGCTATGGATTGTAGGTGGTATACCGTTTCTTGTTGGGAGTTATATATAATGCATGTAGGATTGTTAGGCCAACCCCTCTTAGCTAAGTTATCGTTGGTTAGGATCCTATTTTGGATTGCTAACCAGACAAAAAATTTGTTTTTACTCAATGTTTTAGTTTTCCACAAGATTTCATTCCAAGGAATGATGATACCTGGATGAATAAAGAAGTGTATTTTTTTGGTCGAGAAAGATATCGAATCATTTGTTCTTGACTGTGAAACCGTTGTTGAATTGGAGAATAGAAAATCTTAAATAAGTTTTAAATTTTTTGGAGATCCCTAACGAAGAAAGGAGAAGTGTGAGTTCTTATTCTTAGAATCTCTCTTGTTTGGACGATGAGCTCTATGATAGATAGGAGAAAATATCCATTCTCTATTGATATTTTCCAAATCCATTTTAGTAAAACAGTTTTGTTTTTAAGTTCTATGTTTGTGAGTCCTAACCCACCAATTTTTTTGGGCAAGGTTACCATTCTCCATTTTACAAGACGGTGACCACCGAGACAACAATTTGAACCTTTCCAAAGAAAAGCTCTTGTCGCTTTATCTATTGGTTTGATCACTCATTTTGGAAGTAAGAGAACTTGCATAAAGTGGATTGGTGTGGAGTAATGACCGATTTTGCTAAGATGAGTCTTCCTCCTGATGATATAGAAATTAGTGGGAGGTAGAAATCCTTTTCGGTTTACGTATGGACAGTGGGATCCCTAAGTATGTGATCGGGAGCAAGGTTTGTGTACATTTAATGATTTCGTGTACCGTTTGATGTAAATGCTCCGGTATTGCAATTGGAACGAAGGAGGATTTTGACCTATTGATTTTGAGCCCGGAGAAGTCGGAAAATAGGTTAAGAGCATGAGAAATTTATTAAGATTTTCGGGATGAGCCTCTATAAGGGGAATGGTGTCATCCGCGTATTGCATGGTTTGAGGTGCAATTCTCGTGGGTGAAGAGAGCATTGAGTTTATGTTTGTAGCGAGTCGGCAAGTTGAAGAGTTGAGGTGAAATTGGGTCCCCTTGCCTCAACCCAGTTTGTGGTTGAAAGATAAACCCTTGATTCCATTAATCTTTATTCTCGAGGAAGAAAACTTTAGAACATATTGAATCCAAGTGGTCCATTTGTGGGGAAAACTCTTGTTGTGCAACAACGAGAAGAGAAAATCCCAAAAGACCATGTCAAATGTTTTTTTAAAGTCTATCTTGAGCATTATATACGGGATTTTGTTATTATGATAGTATGTCAGAATTTCACTACTAGAGATAAATAATTCCGCAATAGACCTTTTTTTAATAAAAGCCGCTTGATGTGATCCTATTTAGGGATGTTAATGGGCCGGGTAAAAAAATGAACCTGCGGGTACCCGACCCGAACGGGGCGGATAATATCCGAAAAAATACCCGCTGGTCGGGTAATACCTGAAAACAAATACCCGCTACCCGCGGGTTCGGGTTCGGGTATGATTTTTTACCCGCGGGTATTTTTGATTCGGGTTCGGATAATATCCGAAAATTCGGGTTGGGATATGGAAAGGCTTACCCGAACCCGACCCGCCCTGTTGACATCCCTAATCCTATTGGAGTAGGCATTAATGGTTGTAGGAACATTTGATATTTGTTTAGAGATTGGAGTAATAATGCTAATAGGTCTATACTCGGTTAATAGTATAGCATCCTGTTTTTTTGGAATGAGTGTGATATCCGCTTTCGAGGTCAATATTATTATTGTAGAAAAGAGAGAAGATATTATAAATTTTTGGTTTAATAATTTTCTCATAAGTTTGAAAGAATTCAATAGGGAACCATCGAGTCCGATCGGTTTACCTTTTGCTATAACATCTACGGTAGTTTTTATTTTTAGATCGGAGAAAGTGGAGATAAGAGAAGATAAGTCCACGTTGGACCTTGGCATGATAGTATTACTATAAATATTGGTAGATTTGTTTGGAACATTCCCTAGTAATAGTTGATTGTGTGTAGTGTAGTGCAATGAGATGAGATTTCATCTTTATCCGAGATGATGTTCCCGTCGACTTGAATTGACGCTATATCGTTTCGATGTTTTTTGATGGAAGCAATTTTGTGGAAGTATGAAGTGTTTTGATCTCCGAGTTTAAACCACTTGCAAGAAATACGCTGGTGCTATTTTTCTCTTATAAAAGTCTATACTTGTTTGATAATTGGATTCAAGAATTTTGAACTTGTTGTTCGCGCGTTTAGAGATTTCTTTCTTGGTGTTGGAGAATTTTTTGAGTAGAGAATGAATACCTTTACGTTCGTCCTCCGTATAGGCTCTATTATGGCTCTTAAATATTGTACCATTTCTAAAAAATATATACTGTGCACCTCACAAAATGTTATTTTTGAAAAAATCATATTGTAGTTAAATGCGTCCGACATGTCTACATTAAGTATACGACACATTCAAAAAGACATATTGCAAACTAAAAAGATATATTTCAAACATATAATACCAATATATATATATTATTATTCAAATTAAAATATTGATAGTTCATAAAAATCTACAAAACAGAATTGGTTGAAGGACCCGTTCCGTCCATTTCACAAACCGAAACACTTCTCGATTGTAAATATTAAATATAAACATTTTTTATGGATATATGTGATAATTTAAGGTTTTGTAAGAGTGTGTGAGAAAAAGGGTCACGGTTTTTACGCATTTCATTTTGCAAAGGTTTTTTTCGAACAAATGGATTGTGACCACTGCTAAAACATAACAATTAATTTAATTATAACAATTACTAATGTTAATAAATAAGTATCTTCAGAGATCTTGATTTTAGTATA
This sequence comes from Luzula sylvatica, assembly GCA_946800325.1. Taxonomy (NCBI): domain Eukaryota; kingdom Viridiplantae; phylum Streptophyta; class Magnoliopsida; order Poales; family Juncaceae; genus Luzula; species Luzula sylvatica. The sequence goes on from OX326958.1 coordinate 23,110,037, forward strand.
AAATAAATACCAAAACAAACAACAAATACATGCCTTTATTTCCTCTCTTGCTAACTCTTCAAGCGATTCCTCCGCTCGTCGCAGTTCGAATTATCTGAAAAAGAGCTGCAAAAAAAGGGCAAAAATCGAACGTATTAAAACCATAATAATCCAAATCGCGAAACACAATTAAGATTTGATTTACTTACAGGATCCAATGACAACAAAAACGAAGAATCCGAGCATAATTGGACCGACTGGATAATCGCTTCCCTTTTTCACGGTGGTTTCAGGAACGGAGCCTCTTTTCGTTATGTTCTTCTGGAATTTCGCGATTTTCTTGTCCGCGAGTCTCTTTGAGGTCGTCTGCATGATGATAATAATTATTATTAATGAGTAAATTAGTTATACAAAATACCCGATATGGCAAATTATCTAGATAAATGACAATTCGATTGATTTGATTTGGATCTGTAGATTTTCATCAATTCCAAATTATTTCCCCTTTCCCAATCATAAAATGTTCCCCCCAATTATCACAAATTTTAGCAGATCAACGCAATTATCGACAATTGAAGAGAACTTCAAAAAGAAAGCAAATTTTGACAGATCGCAGAATCAAGGGCTACAAGAAAAACGTATCCGATTTAATCAGACGATAAATCGACCACAGATCGACGAAATTTCAGACACCTAGACAATTTCTACGATCCCGATCTAAGAGAAACACAAACCAACAGATCCATAAAATCCATCGAAATCAATAGAACAAACGATCAAGATCTGAAAAAAAAAGAGGGATTGTTACCATTGCTCCGATTTCGTCTGCGAAGAAGAATTGGAGAAGAAGAAGAACGCCGCTCTTTGCACGCAGATTTTTTGTTAGGTAATGGAAGGAGAATGGAAGTTTAACGCCATTTGCTTAATAGGGAGAAGTTTGGTTAGAGCGGTACCGAAAGTTAGGCCTGAATGGGCCAATACTTATTAAAAATAGTATAAAATAAGATTTTATTATATAATGGGCCTATTTTGAGATTTATTGTTCTATATCTTAGGCCTTGTAAAATCTTTATTTTAGGCTACTAAACACTTCAATAAAATAACAATCATTGAGAGAAAGCAATATTTTTCCATAATTTTAATTTGAATATGCAATTAAAGCATAATAATCAACAACTATTTACATGAAATTACATGTTCCTTTTCACCTTACAAATAAATAAAATAACACAAAACTAACAAAAACTTGGAAATATAAATCTACTTCATAAAAATGAAAATAAAATTCTCAGAGAACTATACACAAATTAAGAGTTATAAAACCCAAATCAGTAATCACATATTAATTTCTTGCTGCAAAAAAATGTACATCAGATAAAATAAAAAATAAAATTTAAATTCAGTAAGCATTCAAAATTCAAAAAAAAAAAAAAATTAAAAAGGACAATATAAGCAACGAAATTAGAAAAAATCAGTTAACTCTTTAACTTAAAAATCAGCGATTATTTGGAGTGTTACATACATGCCAGGAAAACACGTAGGTTGGAAAACAATTAATTAAAACAAAATTATAATATAGGAGGAAAAAGAAAAAGAAAATGATTTTCATTTATTCTAGAAGAATATGGGGATTTTCCATTTGCATTAACTTTACACAGAAATCAAAACTGGAAGATTCATGCTTTACGAATTAGAATGCAAATTTTTTTAGAAAAGCTATATTTTTAAGGTTTTCGTACCAATCAATTGAAAAAAAGCATCTCATATAGAGATGCCAATAGCTCGGATTGTGGACAAAAACAGATCAGTATTCATATTTTTTTCCGGATATGAAATTATTCGGATATCATTCAGATGTTAAACGAATACATAAACAATTTAAGTATTAATCGGATACCAATGCGGTTCATATATTGTCAGGTAAAGATCATTTTTTAATATTAAAACATATAATATGATATGTTGATATAATATTATTTTTATTAGTACATAAATAATTAGTACCATGAACAATCTGTACAATTATTTCTGAAACAAATATTTATGATTGTGAGTTTAAATCATTTAAAAATTATTAATTTATCTTTATATTTTTCTATCACTATGCAAAATCTGAAGATTTTACAAAACGTTATCTCTTAGTTTTCTACTTCGGAAATATAATGACTAATGAAATATGATATATAAAAATATGTTTAATACCCATATATGGATTTCGATACTAACCGGATCCGGATACAAATAATACCCAAACTTGAATATTACCCGGATCCGGATCTAGTCGAATTCATATATTTCTTTCAAATTCGAATATTTTTCGGATACAGTTCAAGCATTATCCGATCCGTTAAAACCCTTAAATTATTACTACTCCTTGGTGGTTTCTTACTCTTTAATAGCAATCAACCTCAATTTTCTCTTGCGAAATGGAGAATGCTTCTTTCTTCCCTTTTTTTTCTACCATTAAAAACCTATAGGTGCCTCTGTCATAAGATCTCATCTTTCTCAGATGTCATGGAATCTCAACATTCTTCTTGAAAAAATGACAAACGCGATGCGCGTCCGATCCAATTATTTTTATTATAAAAAAATAAAATGTTACAAAGTGATACATATTTACATCCGAATTATTCTAACTTCTCCTTCTAACGCCTCATGTAACTATACTAAATATGTGATATTCGGGGTGCTTCAACACAATCTCAACATTCTTGAACTATCAAACCATTTTTCCAAGAACTCATTTAACTCGGATGACATCTTCGATAACGTCTTCTTCTTAGATGCCTCTGTTGGAAATATATATATTGATGCATATATAGAGAATAATGATATTATCAAAAACTAAAGAATAATGATATTATATGCATATATTTGTGAAAGAGTAACGGTTGGAAATTAATCAACGAAAAAATATTTGAAAGCAAGAAATGTGACTATTTAAGAAAGTAAATATCAAATAAAATTTATTCTCTTAATTCGAGCTCCTGGCCGTTTAAACATGGACAAAATAATCAAATTAAAATACAAGGAAATAATTATCCTCCACATATAAATTTTGTGTAATCCGAGTAGATTTTAGGCAGTTTTCAGCAAAATTTGAGCACAATCAAGGAAGTTTTCAACAATTTTTCACAAATTCTGAAAAAGAAACATGTATTGGAATCCGCAATCACATTATTCTGTTTAATTATAATAACACAAATTGTTCATATTACAAATTATACATATTATCATATTATAATGTTCATTTTAATATCCGAAAACAACATGTATTTGAATCATATCCGTTTAGTATTTGCACCGTATCCGGATCCGTATAGTTTCGTGTCCACATATAAATCTTTTACGGTACTAGAATTTTTTAAGAACAATATATTTTTCATTCCTCCCTAAAAAAAAAAAATTCATTGGTGATAAATTTACATATGTACATGTCCCAACATGATTGGTTAATAAAATATGAGCCCATTTACTATTTTTTCCAAATTCCCCCACACATCCTGGTTAGTAGTTAATTCATTTCCTAATTAACACAAACCCACTCGATTAATGATTAATTATTATTAAATTAAGATACATGTGAATTAACCGTTAATAATTAATATTTATTAACTGTTAATAAAATACTTTTGTGTTAATTAAGTGAGGAATTAGTTGTTAATCTCTCGTATCGTCACTCCTAGAGTGGGTTTCGGGGCCGCGATATAATTTTCCATAAAATATTAACTATAGTTGTCTAGTCTCAATCTCAATCTTCCTCTTGTGACGTTGCACGTTGGTACCTGTATGCACTTATGCAGCATGTATTGCATGTTCGTTCATTTTTTTTCTTCTAAGTGGCATATGAATGGCCATCATGTTGTGAAATTAATTACTTTGTTAAAAGATAATATTTCATAAGTTTATGTGGCTCGTTTTAATATGCTTTTAGTTTTGCAATTTTTCTTTTTTTGTTATTTTAAACATACAAATTTTGATATTTGAATTTTTCAAGGTCAATGCTCGCTTCCCATTGCTCTATTATTAATTTAGAAATACATGTGGGGGAGTGATGGATCATTGACTTGGTGCTATAAAACAGTGAAGGTAGTCTCGCCATTAATCAATATCTTCAGAGCTTGATCTATGTAAGAATATGCTTCTAAATACGATTTATTTTCCTTTTTAATAATCTCTTTGAATTGTGTTAATCTTAATTGTTTTGTTTTTGTTTGTGTTTAGTTGGGAGCAGAGAGAATGATGCATCGAGCAAAAAATCCTATTTCAACAAGTCTGAAGCTTTATGCCAAGCATAAAAAGAGAAAACTTGTTTGGTCATTTAAATGGAACATTGAGTATGACTCATTTATTTATTTAGTAAATGTTGATATAAAAGATATTGACAGTTTAATTTCTGAATATTTTTAATTCTAAAAAAGCCATTTTTGAATTACAGAATTTCAGAGTGGATTGGTGAAAATCCAACTATTTCTAGCAAGATATGGATTGTAAATGAAGCTGGTGGAAAACTCTATTCCGTAAGGTAATTTTAGCGTACGTTTGTTTTTTTCTTCGAGTTCCAAAAGTTTTTTAACATTTCTGAAAACTAATTTTTTTTTTTTTTATCACCAGAGGGACGGAATTAGATCCTGATCTGAACGTTGCACTTTAAGATATAACCTCGGGATCGATGGAAGAACAATGGTTTGCTAATATTTTTCGTTAAAAAATTGTTATATCATCCGAATACTTAGATTTTATTTTTGATCTATAGGTGTGGAATGTCACTAAAGTAAGGCATCCAAATCATGCTATCCCTTTGGGATTACGTTACGATGCTTCAACATTCGTCTATGAATTCTTGCCGAAGGAGAATCTCGAAGATCATCTCAACCGAGCAAACAACACGACTCGTCGTGCCTTAAGTTTGTTAGGTTTTGATTTTTCTTCATTCGAATAAACCAAACATGATGATTCATGGAGATCTCAAGCCATACAATGTTCTCCTCGATGCCGATTTGCAAGCAAACTCAGCGATTTTACCATTTCTCGCCTCATAAAAGAGCTTCACACCGGCATTACTCCTTGTTATGCGATCTATAATTATGTAGAAACACGAGAGATATACATAGATCCTGAATTTGTACATTCTAGAAGACTAGCGAAAAGTCTGATGTATACAAGGACTCGTGCCGATCTTTGTAGTATGATTTCGACAAACTCAAATTTAATAGATAGTCTTAGTTATGTATATATATGTATGTATTATTTTTTTTTTGAAAGAGGAAAACCTTTCGGTTGTTCCTTAGCTTGTATTAAAAAGAAAAGTGATTACATAGTTTGTAAACAATAATACTTAAAGAAAACTATTGTCCTCCTATGTTGACAAAGGAATGAGTCTATTTGTTCGTAGTTTTGTCCATTGAATCGCTTCTTCGTATGCATTTTGCGCTACCAATTGTGGTTGACGAATGCGTCCATCGAAGATTCTAGCGTTACGTTGCTTCCATATGGCCCAATTAGTCGCCGCCCACATCGTTTCCCATGGTGCCTTGTCTTCTTGGTTTAGTCTCTCTCGATTTGATAGCCATGTTTGTATGAGGTTTTCTTGGTTAAACATTCTTATCGGAGCCATTGAAATTCTTTCTATTTTTCTCCATGTTGCATTCGTGAACGAGCATTGTAAGAATAGATGAACGGAAGATTCTTGTTCTCTTTTACAAAGTGGGCAAATATGATCGTTTGGGAAGCCTTTCCGTTCGAGAACATCCGCCGTGTTTAGTCTATTATGGAAAGCAAGCCATAGAAAAAAATGTATCTTTGGTGGCACCTTCATCTTCCAAAGGTCATTTTGCCAATAAGATAGTATTCCGGGATTTCTAATGAAGTCGTATGCCGATTTGGATGTGTAGCTTCCTTTGGAATTCCAATTCCAAATTATTTGATCGGTTTGCTCATCCCACCTTGTGGACGTGTTATAAATTGGAAGGAGTTTTTTTAGATCCTTTATGAAGAAAGAGAGGGAGTTTTCAGGGATATTTAGTAAGTCCGACGACTTTTGTATTCCATATAATTGACTAAGACAATTGGACCAAAGGTTTTCTTCCCTCCCGTCGATTTTCCATAAAGCTCTTAATAATAAGGCTTTGTTTTGTTCTATAAGGTTAAGTATTCCCAAGCCTCCATATTTTTTTGGCATACTAATTTTTTTCCAATTCATTAAGCAACTTGCGGGGTTGCATTTGTCGATACCCTTCCATAGAAAGGATCTAATTAATTGCATTATTTCTTTTGCGACCCCTAGTGGTAATTGCAAAGTTTGCATTTGATAAATCGGTAAGGAGCTTAGAGTGGACTTAACAAGCGTTAGTCTACCACCAAAAGAGAGAAGTTTGCCTTTCCATGAGGCAATTCTTTGTTGTAATTTTTTTATTAGAGGAAGAAAGATTGCTTTCTTTGGTCTTATTATAGTAAGGGGCATGCCGAGATATTTGAAAGGTAGTTCTTTCTTATTACAAGAGATCAATCTCGAGATAGTTGGGTGTAAATTCACGGGGATATTTATGGGATGGAAACTCGTTTTTTCTTGGTTTATTGCAAGGCCCGTTATTTCTTGAAATATGTCCAACATTAGTGCAATGATTTTTAGATTAATTGGATTTGCTTCGATAAATAATAAGGTATCATCGGCATATTGTAGTACTTGGGTATCAAAACCAAAAGCGTTTGTTAGCAATGGCTTGATCTTTTGTGTCAAATTTTGTAGTATATCGATTGCAATGTTAAAAAGTAAGGGTGAGAGCGGATCCCCTTGTCTCAAACCTCTCTGATGAAAGAAATAAGGCGAAAATTCACCATTTATCTTTATGGACGAGGAAGAAGAGATTAGGATGTTGTGTATCCATGTTACCCATCTTTGTGGAAAATTTCGATGTTTTAATAGGTTGAGTAAGAAGTCCCAAGAGACGTTGTCGAATGCTTTCTTTATGTCGATGGAAAGCATTATTGATGGGATTTTATTTTTCTTTAGAAAGTTTAGGTATTCTCTTGCCACTAGGTATGAGTCCGATATAGATCTCTTTTTTATGAACGCGGATTGGTTAAGAGGTAAGAGTTTGGGTAAGAGAGGTTGTAGTCTATTGGCCAATAGCTTTGTAATTATTTTAATTGGTATATTTATGACACTTATCGGTCTAAAATCTCCTATCGTGAGAGCTTCGTTTTTCTTTGGTATAAGGGTGATACACGCTTGGTTCATTCTCCATAAGTCTAATTTATTTTCGTAAAAATCTTGTATTAGTCTATTGAAATCTTGTTTGACCGTTTCCCAAAAGATAGAAACGTATTCGGCCGGGATCCCATCCGGACCACTAGATTTCTTTTTTTTTAGACTAAGTGCTATTGCTTGGATTTCTTCTTCTCCAAAGGGCAATATTAAAGAGTCGAAATTCTCATTCGAGTTAAGCCCTCCTATTAATACACTTAGATGAATAGAAGAGGATGCGGGTTTAGTTCCCATTGAATTTTTGAAATGAGTATAGACCTCATTTAAGATAGAAGTTGTTGTGTTGTATGTAGAATTTTCGATTTGTATTTGTGAAATGAAGTTTCGGTTGCGCCTTTGTGATGCTAACGCATGAAAGTAGGCATTGTTTTTGTCTCCCAATTGTATCCAATTGGAAGAACTTCTTTGTTGCCAATACGTTTCCGCTCTTAGAGCAAGACTTTGAGCTTTTATTCTAAGCTCTATTCTAAGATTTTTTTCTTCTTGGTTAAGTTGTCTTTTTTCTTCTTGTTTATCTAGATACTCGATGAAATTCTTGCATCCCTCCAAGGGAGGTTCGGGTTTGTCAAAATTGTTCTTAGCCCAAGAGGAGAGCCTTTTGTTCGAGGCTATTGTTTTGAGTATGAAATTTTTTGCCGAGTTTGTATTTTGAGGGGTTGATGACCATGCTTCATGGAAAATATTTTTGCTTTCGGGTTTTAACAACCATGCTCTTTCGAGGATGCAAGAGTGAGAGTTCGTAATTTTTGGGACCGAGAAAGTGAGTTTTAGGGGTGCGTGATCCGATGTGATCATTGGTAATTCATTTGTTTGCATGATTGTGTTTAGTGTGAGAAAGTGGTGAGAAGCTAGAGCTCTATCAAGCTTTGATAGTGTTGGAGTCGGTCTTTTACTTGTCCATGTGAAGTCTCTTCCCCGTAAGGGAACTTCAATTAGATTGCCATCATTTATGAAGTTGTTGAAAGATGTGATGTTAGTTACAAGGTGGGCGTTCCCGGTGCTTTCTCGAGTGGATCTAATTAGATTAAAGTCTCCTACTATAATCCATGGGATTGAGCTTGGCTTTATAGCATTTAGTTCATCTATGAAATTTTGCTTATCATCCGTAGATGTCGGACCATATACATTGGTGAGAGCAAAAGTGAAGCCATTTGCGAGGGAGAGTGTTGTTGTTAAAGTGAAAAGACCAACATGTGAATTTTCTAGATTGAAATCATTTGACCAAGCCGTTAATATTCCTCCTCGGGAATTTATTGCGTTTTTTGTTGCAAATTGGTTAATATTGTTGGGACAAGTTTTTTTCATATCAAAATAAGTAGTAGAATTGTTTTTCGTTTCTTGCATACAAAATATGTTGCATCTAGCATGTCTAGTTGTGTCTTTGACGAGTTTACATTTTTCGGCGTGGCCAAGACCTCTAACATTCCAAAATAAGATCGAAACAAAATTAAATAGTTTTACAATCATTTAAACTAATTAATAGTAATTGCCCATATGGCTAAATCGAGGCCCGTGATGGCTAATACGGCACACTTGGCCCATAGACATCGTTCTCGTCACCGTAATCTACATTATCAATGTAATCGTCTCGAACATTTAATTTTTGAGTAATGTCTACTTCTGTGATGGGGTTAGAAAAATTGCATACATTAGTTTGATTAACACTAGCATCATTAAGCTTGGTCACATCTCTCTGGATGGATACAGAACCTATGATTTTCATTTTTTCTTTTTTCTTTTTTGATTTCATGGGCCTTTCTTGATCATTTTGAAAAAGAATTGGAAGAGGTGGAACTGTCGCATTTACTTGATTGGGCTTAATTGGAACGGCCCCTTGTTGGTCCCCCTTAATTACCATGGTCTGATTTGATTTTTGTTTCGGCAACCCTACTAGTTCTCTAATTTCGTTGATTTGATTAGTTGTTAACTCAGTTGGATCCGAGGCTTCTTTTTCTAGAGCCTTTACATAATCAATTGCTTTAGTTTTATCCCTAATTATTTTTGGCTTACTTAATTTTCTGTTAATATTTTTTTTAATTGGGTCCGGGTTTGTTCCATCAAAGAAAGTAATTTTTTTGCGGACTCTACTCGATTGTCTTCTAATTTTCCTCACATATTGGATAAATTTGTGTATACTCTTGTGTATACTCTCGTATCGTCACTCCTAGAGTGGTTAATTGTTGATTGAAGATCCCAGCTCTCTACACCCTCAAGTTGCAAGCTAGGAGACTTCTAACGGCTTCCTCCCCCTCGCAAACTCAGCAACCTCGACTGGCCTGGAAAGAAGTGGTCAAGAATGGCCTTCCATCTGATAGCAAGTTGTACGAAGTTAACACTAGGAAACGCCATCTCTCTCCAGCCACCCCCTACCTCCCAAGCTTTGAAGATAGGCCCGTCTTCCCTCCAGACCCGCAGCATCCGACCTGGAAAGACAGATGCACAAAATGTGTTCAATTTGGCCACTCGTCAATTATCTGCAGAAATCCACGAGTCTGTTGTTACTGCTTTCAACCAGGACATCTATATGCCTTCTGCCAAACTCGACTCGACGATCAAGCCGCCATATCTGCAAAAAAACCCTTGGGAAGACCAGCTGCGGAGATCATGCCAACAGACCGTATCCCCAAGACATACTGCTTCATGACTGAATCGAGTGATCACAAAGCGGAACTTAGAGAACTTAATCGGGCGGTGGTAATTGATGCTAGACTTGTCCCCTCTCATGACCTCAACACACTAAAGTTACTGGTTACCAATTCTAAGGAGTGGGTGTTGCCTTTTCAATTAGTATATTGGAAAGACAATCGGTATTTGCTAAAATTACCGGTGGACTCAAACCGAAACAGCTTCTTGCAATCTTGCACCACCCACCTTTCCAGGGCCGGCTTCTTATGCTTCCCATGGTCACCCGCAATGGGTGCGGAGGTTCTCTACTACAACCACAAAATCTGGATCCACTTGATCAATCTACCCCCCCAAGCATGGTGTCAAAGTGAGATCAACCAGATTGTCAACAGTTTCGGCACTATTGTCGACCAAGCACCCCTTTCAGAAATCCTCACCCTCGAAAGATTGGAGATCGTAGTGGCATCTCATAATCTAAACTGGATCCCTCCGGTTGTAGGTTACCTCGCAGATGGTTTCGTTTACGACGTCGAAGTCAGGCCAATTTCGGTCCTTGACGATAGGCAGTTCTATTTCCGCCCGCCCGATTTATCGCCGTCCGAAGCTCAATTCGAGGAACTTCAGCAACATAACTGTACTTTCGCTGATCAAATCAGAAAACCACTCTCAAACGAGACTGATTCAGCATCCATGGCGTTCAATGAAGAGGACAAGAACGGTTCTGGGGCTTCCTCTTCCTCGAAAAAAATTGCAAACCATCCCACCGATTGGCACGCAATCCTGCAAAAGCTGTGGAATCTCGTCCCGCCCTCGACTGATAAAGACTCGCTCGCCCCATTTATTTTCTCGGGACAACTGGCCGAAATCGAGAGTTCGAATTTGAGGGAAAAAATGCACATCATGGCGACGGTGGAGAACAAAGAAGATCGCCGGAACTCGATTTTGCCACCTACGGACGGAGCACGCGAGCAGGCTGAGGGAAGTCAGACCGTACCAGTCACTTCCCTACCGACTCGTACCGTGTCAGAGTACACGAAGATTGTGGCGGATGGGACTCCCAACACAAATATTCCAAGCATTGCATTAATGCCATTAAATGATGATGAGAAAGATGGGGTACAGGTTGAGGTCTCGAGATACTCTAAGGCAGAAAAAGGAAAGACTAGAGTCCAATCACCTCCTACTTCTGAGACAAAATTTACCGATGAGCCACTGACATGTATGTATTATTTATAATATGGTTAATTGTTGATTGAAGATCTATCATTTAGTAAATGAATGTTTACAATTAGCAGGTACCAAAATCTTATGTTGACTTAATAATATAATTCTTCCCCCTTTTGATGTTCAACCCGATCCAGTTCAAATCAAGAATTGACTGAAAATCAAGATTACTGGAACGATCAAGAAGAACTTTACCGATCCTAATTAAGAGGCAATACGCAAAATTCAAATGATTTGGATAACAAATCAAACAACAAATTGACGAAATTTCGTACACTCAGACAACTAACACCAAGTTAAGAGATGAATAAACTCTTATAGATCGAGGAAACCCAAAAAATCAAATCAATGAAAGAAAAAGAGATTTGAAATTTCTAAATAAAACAGGGACCGTTACTATTAGAGATGTTCAAAAGGTTTGGTTTATTTGATTACCGAATCGAACCGATCAATTTTGATTTATTTGGTTCGGTTTAATGAATTATTTGGTTTGTTTTGGTTTAAAATTAGTGTTATTCGGTTTTTATTGGTTCGTTTCGGTTTTATGTTTTGAAAACCGAACAAAATCGAACCGACCGTTATAATTATCATGTGACATGCAAACATACACGGTAAATATAAATTTGGAATGCGTAAAAAGTTTGAATGAATCATGTTCATAATAATGCGACTTTATAGGTTTGAAATGATAGAGTTAGCTTTTTTTATTAAAAAAATTTGGTGAAATTTTGCATTCGAGTACTAAGTACTGGTAAATTTTCGTTAATGGATTTGGTATTATTTTGCACTGATATGTTGAAGTTTTGGTTATTAGATTGAACTGATAAGTTTTATTTTAAAAATTTTGAACATTCTTCTCTTTGTTGTGTGAATTGAATTAGATAATTAACTATTTATATATGTGAAAATAGTAGAGCTTATATTGTATAAATTGGTTACACTAAATTCTTATTCGGTTTGGTTTAACCGAATAAACCAATTAAACTGTTTGGTTATGGTTAGGTTTTTGTTTGGTTCAGATATTTATTTGGTCGGTTCGGTTTAGATTTAATTTGGTTCGGTTTAAATTGATTTTACTTTAAATGATTCGGTTTGATCCGAACCGATCATTTGAACACCCCTGGTTACCATTGCGCACATCTGTGAGGCAAAGAAACGGAGACGATGAGAAAAGGTTTTCACCCGCACATATAGGGATGAACATTCGGTTGAACCGAACCGAATAAAATCGAATAAGAGCAAACCAACTTAAACCGAACCGAACTAGATTCAAACGGAACCAAACCGAATAAAATTTGAACAAATTTAAAACCGAACAGAATAAATCGAATTTTTTATTCGGTTTATTCGGTCGAACCGAATTAGAAACTTTGTAATGATAAAATTCAAATGTTATTTAGCAAAACAATATAAAACAAATCATATAAAATATACTTACGTTATTTCTAATTTTACAATATTGAATTTTAATTTTTTTTTTAAACGAACATAATAGAAAAAGTGAAAAATAGTATTAATTCGGTCGGTTCGGTTTAATCGGTTCTGAAAATATCAAAATGTAACTGAACCGAATAAACCGAACAATATCAAATTTTGAACCGAACCGAACCAAATAAATCGAAAAACCAAACCGATTAAACCGAATTTGATCGGTTCGGTTCGGTTCGCAAATAAACCGCATTTTTTTTTTATTAATTGAGACGGGTTTTAAGCTCCGTACCCAAAACTATATTGATAATATAGTTACAAACGGTAACCACGATATTTACAAAAGAATAAACCGAATTATTTACCCACCCTTACATCTATAACCTAAATCAAGAATTAGGAAAGCCATCGACAAACCTCTCTAAAATAAGCTAAAGTTAGTTTTAAGCATTTTAGAGTGCACTTTCGGCTTCGCTGGCCCATTAGTACTTTACTATAATTATGCATTTTTTTTTGGTTGAGGAATCCCGTGGGCTATATATATATTTTAAAAAATAGCCCGAGTTCTTTATATTACAAAAGCGGGGAAAGAAAGAAATCCAACAGTACTGAATTTGAAAAATAAAGTAACAAACTAGAAGTAATACATATAATTATAAGTAACGTAACGTATTAGAATATTTTATTTCAAAATAATAACAAATATTTTCGGATACTTTCGAATATTTATCGAATACTTCTAACGTACAAAAAAATAAAAATAAAAATAAAAATTTGAAATTGAAATAAATGAGTAATACATATAAGTAAACAATTAAATAAAATAAAAATTTCCTTAATAAGAAGTTATTTTTGTAAATACAAATTTTTAGTATATTTTATGTCAAATATATAATACATATAATATATACAAATATTAAATATAAAAATTATAATTGATAAAATAATAAAATATTATATATAATAGACCTATCGTATCCTATGATTTTTGAAAATTATCATATTCCCGTACTCGTATCGTGCCGGATGCGATACCCATATTCGTATTTGTATCTGTGCAACAGAGGCTGCAAGAGCTGATTAATCACACTAAATTACTTAAAACTAAAGAGGCAAATTGTCATCTTCATAAGATATCTCGAGTATTCGAGCCATATTGGCGAGGTTCTCTACTTCTTTCTTTGACGTGTGTCCTTTTATAGGATTTTTTGTACTATTGTTATATATTTATGGGTCCATATAGTCTCATATGCTGTGAGAGGTTGTGATTTCAAGTCTCACTGACATTAATTGATGGAGAACTACCGAACTTTCTCCATTTACTCGTTTTTGTATGAAACTTATGATACAAAAATTGTAAATATCAATTATACTTTTACATTAATTAATATCAATCTAATATATTTGATGTAAATTTGCATGTTATACATCAAATATGCTTTTATAAGTATTACAAGAGTATCATAATTAAATATGAAAGAATTTTATACTACATATTTTTCTAATAAAATATACATTTGCAAAAGAAGAAAATATAGCATATTTTTCTCCAAACTAAAGATGAAATTTTCATATTTTTGTACAATATTTTTGTAGGTATTCATCCCAATAATATTTCATGAATAATGTTGGCTCCTAAAGGTTGGATTCTATTTTTTGATGATGCATTTTTTTAGATATTCAAATTTCATTTGTTTTATTCTTTGAAAAATTCTAAATATCTTAATACACATGTGTGAAATATTAGAATTATCCTAATAATGATAATTTTTTCTCTAACTTAAATTTATGAAGACAATTATGTAAATAAATATTCTCTAGCTTAAATTTCATAAATAACTATTTTGAAAAAAGAAAATTTGAAAATATTTTCTTTTTAAAATGACATTTTGCAAAAAAAATTTATTAAAGGCAAAATTTCAAATGTACCCCTACAAAGCCCCATAATTTCACGTACACCCCTGCAAAACGTGAAATATCATGAATACCCGTACAAAATTATTATAATCTTATTGATGTTTTTTTGTTGGATTTCTATTAACTATCCATATGTAAATAAGAAATAAAATTCATGTCGGAAAAATCGAAAAACACAAATTAACAGTAATGTTAAAGTATACGAGCGAAATGAATATGTATTGTTTACTTATGTGTATTCAGAATTCGATGAAACAATACAACTGAAATTACCAAACTAACAAAGACATGATTTAACTAATATATCATCACATATTCATGCAATTAGTTTTGAAGTTTTAATTTGTCTTGTGTAATTAACTTTGTGTATTTGAGTTTTTTTTACTGATGTACCTCGTGTAACTTGACAAAAGTTAAGACGATTTCTTACAAATTCTTCTTATGTGTAGTTTATATTTTCTCTCTGATGTAATTTGTTTGATGTAATTTGTTTCTTGTATAAAAGAAAAACTAATATATCATCATTCATGTTGTCGTATTTTCATGTTTTATGTTGAATTGAAGAACATAATTAATATTTTCACAGTGTAGCGTGGGTATTTTGTTAAATAAAAAATTAAAGTGAATATATTTCATAATTTTTAGAAGTTTTATTTAAAAAAATACTAATAATGTTTGATGTATGTTTCACAAGATTATATGTTAATTTATTAATGTTCGATATTTGAAAATTTCAAATTTTATTTGTATTATCATCTGATCACGTAGAATAATATGATAAATTATTAATGTAAAATGAGGTGATTTTTAAATTTTTTTCAAAATGAATTAATTTTGAGATTGAAGAATCCGAACCACATTCTCCATGTTTGGCCTCTTGATTCTCTCGTGATTTGCGCGTAGTATTAAATGGTTCCATCAACGAGTCAAATGTTCTTCGACCTAGTCAATTATTTTCTATTATAGTCGTAATCACAACTTAAATTTATTTAATTTCAATTGAACTTTCATCTGTTGAAAGTTCCATTATTCGTATATACTCCCAAGTTGCGCTTGAAATTTCAATTATTTCTACAATTTTCAAAAATTTGAAAAAAAAAATCGCTTTTGCATTTACTTTCAGTTTGATCATTTAGGAATATTCAACCTCAAAGCACTACATATATTACAATATAAATGAATCAATTTGCATCACAAATATAGTTCTAATGGGGAAACTATATTTTATTTCCGTCTTGCATACAACTCAATCTTTGATCTGTGTTCTTCTCCTCTTCTCTTCATACACCGAAAGCCTTAAATATCTATTTAAACGTGATTCTCTATTTGTTGAGAAATCTTCTGATATTTTGAAATCACCAAATGGTATATTCACCTGCGGTTTCTCCAACATCTCGCAAAGTGCGTTCATGTTCTCGATCTGGTTCTCTAACTCGGCACAAAAGACAGTCGTTTGGACTGCAAACCTTAATCAACCGGTTCATGGTTCGGGCTCTAAAATTATATTCAGTAAACATGGCAACTTGGTCCTGAAGGACTATGGAGGTGAAGTTATATGGAATACTAATCTTTACCGCGCATATGATGCATATCGTGCAGAAATCCTCGACTCGGGGAATCTTGTTATAATGGATAGAGGTAAAAATATTCTTTGGCAAACATTTGATTATCCTACAGACACATTATTGCCTAATCAACCGTTTACCATGAGTACACGATTAGTTCCTCCTAACATCTCGGGTTCTTCGGCTAATTATATGTTATATTTTGATGATACTTATGTATTATCTCTAAGATATACAAATCCCATTTTTTCTAGCGTATATTGGCCTAATTCCCATAATAGTGCCTGGGCAAATTTGAGAATACCAGATATAAGAACCAGAAACGGATCATTTGATGAAAACGGGTTGTTCAAATCAAGTGATAATTTTACATTCCATGCATCCGATTGGGGTCCACAAGTTTCAAGAAGGCTAACACTAGACCCTGATGGTAATCTCAGATTATACAGTCTGAATAATCACGATGGTTCTTGGTCCGTCTCTTGGATGGCTATATCACAACCATGTAATATCCATGGATTTTGTGGTCAATATGGAATTTGTAAGTACTTGATACAACCGACTTGCACGTGCCCTCTTGGTTTCAGGATGATTGATCCGAGCGATTGGAGTAAAGGTTGTGATAGTATTTTCAAAAGTTTTCAGAATTCAACGAATGTGTGGTTTTACCCTCTTCCTTATTCGGATTACTCGGATTCTTCAGTAGAAAGTCTCGCAAAATCGATCTCTGTTAGCAAGTGCAAAGAAATTTGTAGGAATTCTCCATCTTGCCAAGGATTCGAATTAAAACCTAATGGTGATTGTTACAGTAAATCTTTGCTTTTTAATGGTAAATTTGTTCAAGGGTATTTGGGTGACATATACCTTAAGTTACCTAGAAGTGTTAAAGACTCAAACCTAGCAATGATTACCGGTCGAGCTCTTGCATGTGAAAAGACCGAACCCGAAATCGTTCTTAATTTCAATCAAGATAGTGATAAGGAAACGAAATGGATTTATTTCTATAGTTTTCTAATAGTTATATTCGTAATAGAAGCACTCTTCATTTCCTTCGGTTGTTTGTTCATGTTTCGGTATGAACGCAAACCATTTGAAGCCGAAGAAGGTTACAAGATGATAAGGAGTCAATTTCGAAGGTTCACATACGAGGAGTTAGAGAGGGCAACCGGCAAGTTCAAGGACGTGATCGGGAGGGGAGGATCGGGAGTTGTTTCTAAGGGAGTATTGAGTGATGGAAGAGTGATAGCCGCGAAAAAGTTGGAAGAAGTTACGCATGGCGGGGAAGAATTTCAAGCAGAACTGAGCGTTATCGCAGGGATTTATCACATGAATCTGGTGAGAATGTGGGGCTTTTGTTCGGAACGATCACATCGGATACTAGTCTCTGAGTATGTACAGAACGGTTCATTGGAGAAAGCCCTATTTGGCATCGAGAACGAGAGTCTTTTGCTCGATTGGGAACAAAGGTATGTACAGTTAAAACTATTAAATCATTCTATGTATTAGACATCGTGTTCATGTATGATGATATAATTATAATATTTACAAGTAGAGAAACTATACGGTGTATCCATTTCTGTTTAATTGACATGATACTATATGTAAACTATTAATCAGAGCAAAAAAAACCATTTATCATATAATTTTCTTGGAGTTTCAGGTATAAAATTGCACTAGGGGTGGCAAAAGGGTTGGCTTATCTTCATCACGAGTGTCTCGAATGGGTCATTCATTGCGATGTGAAACCTGAGAACATCTTATTAGATCTCGATTACGAACCCAAAATTACCGACTTTGGTTTGGCAAAGTTACTTCGTAGAAGTGGAGGAGACTCTAAAATGTCGCAGAATATTCGAGGGACCAGAGGTTATATTGCGCCAGAATGGGCTTCTAGTCTACCGATAACGGCAAAAGTTGATGTTTATAGTTACGGTGTGTTACTTCTCGAGCTAGTAATGGGGATTAGGGTTTCAGACGGTTTGCTAGATAATGGAGATGAAGTGAAAATTATGTTGAAAAGTCTAGTAATTATGTTACAAGAGAAATTAGAAGATACTGATGAATCATATAATTGGGTTTTAGATATCATTGATTCAAGATTGAATGGGAAGTTCAATTTTTCTCAGGCAGCTTCTTGTGTAAAATTAGCAATTTCTTGCTTAGAAGAAGAAAGAAGCAAGAGACCCAGCATGGATTCTGTGGTGAGAGTACTTAATTCATAAATAGATGCTCTTATAAATTTTCTTATGCATTTTAAATTGTGCATCTCCTTGGCTCGTGAGTAATACACAAAATTATACCGAGTTGATATGTACATGTATGAAAAAAATTTCGTGTGAGAGCACGTCGTGTATATTTACTCTTTGCCAGTGGCGGAACTAAGGGGGGACCAAGGGGAGCCTTGGCCCCCCCCCCCCCCCCCCCCCCCATGAATTCTATAATTTTTTAGTGTATATTGTTACAATCTATTATATGGATCTTTTTACGTATTCTAGTTATATTTTTGATATTTTAGAGTGTACATAATGCAATTACATGCAAAATATAAATGGGCTAGGCCCGATTTCATTCACCCATTTCCATTCCATGAAAATTGGAATATTTTCCATTCGAATATTACATGGGTATGTGATTCCTGCATGCTTATTCTCCATTGCAAAGACTAATTAATTTTTGAAACAATCCAAAAATTTCTTCAAGTTACAAATAATTTTCCCGTGAACCTTATTGATAATTTTTAAAACAATCCAAAATCTTCTTCAAATTACAAATAAAATAAAAACAAGCAAGTATCTTCTTCAAATTTCTAAAAATTCTCAAAATTAGTAATTAATTTTATAGAATTAATTTTAAACTTTCAAAATCTAGAAATAAAAAAAGTCTATTTTTGGTCTCTTACCTTTCATTAAAAATTCAATCAAGGTCCTAATGTTCTAATCTGGTCAATTAAGTCTCTTACCTTTTTAATTAGGTCAATCAAGTTCCTTATCTGTTTAAGTTGGTTCAAGTAGGTCCTTATATCCATTAATCGATGACTGAACAATAATTTATGACGTGCCAATGTATGACATATAATATTTGAATATTTGATGACGTGACATCACGTGGCATGTCATAAATTGTCATGTATGAATAATATAGTTGTAATAAATATTAGTTTTTAGTCGAAAAAATATAAAAAATGTAAACGGGTTTCACTGTATTTAAATTAAATTTTATTTTGGATGTTTAATTGTTTTGGACGATTATATATTTTTGGATTTTACTTGAAATTTAATAATATTTTTTTTTGTTATTTTGCATGTCATATTATAAAGACATTAGATAAAAAAAAATTACTTCTCGGCCCCCTCCAATTTTTGTGTCTAGTTCCGCCCCTGCTCTTTGCTTATAGTAACTCAAAAGTCATTACCATAGTAAAATTTTCGATTTATTTTGTTCAGTTTTTCGAACTTCGCCAAACTGCAGATCAAAAATTCTTTGATACTTACAAATTGAAAGGGTAATTTCTCATGTATCCCTCCAAAAACTAAAAAACTCAAATTTGTTTCTCAAAAAATACAAATATCAGATTTATTTTTTTAAAAAATTGTCTATACTAAATTTACCGAAAATTAATATTTTGAGAACTGCTTCCGGCGCACACTGAATTTTTGAGTAATGATATAACTAAATAAATCAATTACAAATTTGACACAAATATACAAATTTCTGTTTGATTTTGAAATTCAAACATGACTAATTAATATCACATATTTAGACATTTATGTCATATATGTGATTGGTTTGGGTGACCATATCATTACTCAAAACTTTTTAGTCGATCTAACCTTGACACTTCGATCATGGAAGGTTACTTTGGGGAGCATGGAATAAAACCAGGTTTCTCTCTCGAAATTCTAAAATTCTAAAAGTAATTTTCCTCCTCTTAAATTTACAATCACTCTTTGGTTTTACCGCCACGTTACACGTTCTTTAACCGTCCGATCTAATTCACACGAATCATCAGATTAGACAAAAAAATAAGACAAACCCTAAACCTATCGCCCCCACTCCCTTTCTTCTCCCTCTTTCTCCCACTACAACAGGCGGTTTTTCTGTTACGGGGCCAACCGTCGCAGAAAACAACATACACCGTCTCAAAAAGTTCCAGGGACAGTCTTCTGTCGCAAAAGGTTCGATCGTTAATACTATTGATCGCAAAAAGGTTTTACCGACGGGGTACATTATAGCGATGGTACTTTACCGGCGGGGTAATTAGTGACGGTCCGCCTTTGATACGGGTTTTACTGGCAGTTTAATTAGCAACAACCCGTTTGATAAGGGTTTTACCGACGGACATTTAGGGATGGCCCGTCTTTGATAATGATTTTTACTGTCGGCAATTAGCGACGGTAGTCATTGATAAGGATTTTAGCGACGGGCAATTAGGGACGGCCCGTCTATAGGTGTGGAATGTCACTAAAACAGGGATTTATATCATCCGAATACTTAGATATTATTTTTGATCTATAGGTGTGGAATGTCACTAAAGTAAGGCATCCAAATCGTGCTATCCCTTTGGGATTACGTTACGATGCTTCAACATTCGTCTATGAATTATTGCCGAAGGAGAATCTCGAAGATCATCTCAACCGAGCAAACAACACGACTCGTCGTGCCTTAAGTTTGTTAGGTTTTGATTTTTCTTGATTCGAATAAACCAAACATGATGATTCATGGAGATCTCAAGTCATACAATGTTCTCCTCGATGCCGATTTGCAAGCAAACTCAGCGATTTTACCATTTCTCGCCTCATAAAAGAGCTTCGCGCCGGCATTACTCCTTGTTATGCGACCTATTATTATGTACAAACACGAGAGATATACATAGATCCTGAATTTGTACATTCTAGAAGACTAGCGAAAAGTCTGATGTATACAAGGACTCGTGCCGATCTTTGTAGTATGATTTCGACAAATTCAAATGTAATAGATAGTCTTTGTTATGTATATATATGTATATATTTTTTGTAATATGGTTAATTGTTAATTGAAGATCTATCATTTAGTAAATGAATGTTTACAATTAGCAGGTACCAAAATCTTATGTTGACTTAATAATATAATTCTTCCCCCTTTTGATGTTCAATCTGATCAAGTTCAAATCAAGAATTGATTCAAAATAAGGATTTCTGGAACGATCAAGAGGAATAAACTCAGACAATTAACACCAAAATTGAAATGATTCGAATAACAAATTGACGAAATTCCCGACACTCAGACAATTAACACCAAGTTAAGAGATGGATAAACTCTTATAGATCGAGGAAACCCAAAAAATCAAATCAATTAAAGAAAAAGAGATTCGAAATTTCTAAATAAAACAGGGATCATTACCATTGCTATAGAGCAACGTGTCTACCAATTTTACCACGGCAGTTATTTTACTTTAAATAATAATCAATTTAGAAAGATTTTACCATGGCAGCTTATTTTACTTAGACATTCAATATTTTCATCTTCAACTTATAAATAAAAAACTAATAATGAATCTTTTGATAAAAAAAAATAAAAGACTTAATTGAAGATTTTAGTTTAATCTGTAATAAATAAATAAATGAAATTAAAACATTACTTGGATAATATTTTTGTAGTTTTTTGTTATTTCTATATCCAATAAATACAAAGATTTTTTTTTTTGGATCATTAAATCTAGATTTAGTAGAATAAAAAGATAGTTTTTTATTTACATATCATTTCATATTCATGTTAAGCTTCTATCTGCGAGGCAAAGAAACGGAGATGATGAGAAAAGGCTTCCACCCGCACGGCACGGATCTATAATCTAAATAAAGAATTTGAAAAGTCATTGATAAACCTCTCTAAAATAAAATAAGCTAAGTTAGTTCCAAGAAAAAATCTCACTTTTGCCAAATGACTTAATCACGCTAAATTCTTTAAAACTAAAGAGGCAATTGCAAATTGTCATCTTCATAAGAGATCTCGAGTATTCGCCATATTGGCCAGGTTGTCTTTTATAGGATCTTTTGTGCTTAAATATGTGTAATATTTCTATAGAAATGATTAGGAAAAAGTCTATATTGTTATTGTTTACTTTGCTTCATAATTTATTTTTTAAGTCACTTTGCACCTTCATTTTTTTAAAATATTCATTTTGGTCTCTTCATTAATTAACGATGATATGACAGTTAAATTTTAATGAGTTAGTAAATGATGTGACAAAAATTGATGACATGATAATAAAATAAATTTTTTTTTTTTTAATGTTTTGAATCCCGAAAAAATCAATTTTTTTCAAAAGCAATTAGCGCCTAAATCCTAGACAAAATTCAGTCTTCTCTCTTAATCTCAAGTCGTCCTCTTTCTTCAACGAAGCTTCATAATTTTTTTCGGTTTTCCCAAAAACAATTAGGGTTCAAAATCTTTTATTTTCCTAGGATTTAAGCACTAATTGATTTTGGGAAAACTGATTTTCTCGGAATTCAATACATAGAAAAGAAAAGAAAGAAATTCTTTTAAACTATTTTCTAATTTTATTGTCATGTCATTTATTTTTGCCACATCATTTAACAGTTAATTAAAATTTAACTGCCACGTCATCCGTTAATTAATGAGGGACCAAAATAAACATTTAAAAAAATGAAGGTGCAAAGTGATTCAAACAATAAATTAAGAGGGGCAATGTGAACAATAACAATAGATGAGGAACTAAAATCCGATTTTTTCCAAATTATTATATATTTCTGGGTCCATATTGGTTGAGTGTGTGACACAAAAAATCATATGTTGTAAAGTTGTGGATTCAAATCTCACTGACATCAATGAATAACGAACTACTGAATCATCGTCATTTACTCGTTTTTGTAGAAACTTGTTATAAAAAATATTCCATAACATAATCCATAACAACACGAATCATCAACGTGATGATGATAAAATGACATTACCTCTTCTTATTTTTACATGCATTCGGTTCATGAAAGCCAAGTCAACAGAAAAAGTAATGTTCTAACGAACCATGTTCATTATTAGAAAAAACCCAATTATATTAAAATTGAAATGAGTAAAGAATAGTTTTTTTCATCAATACCCCAATTAATATTAAAATTATCGGTCACACCCTTATAAGAATAATTAGACAACTGCTTATGTATTTATCATATATATCGAACTAAAATTGTAAATATCAATTATACTTGTACATTAATTAATATCAATCTAATATATTTGATGTAAATTTGCATGTCATACATCAAATATGCTTTTATAAGTATTAAAAGAGTATCATAATTATATATGAAAGAATTTTATACTACATATTTTTCTAATAAAATATACATTTGTAATCTTGCAAAAAGAAGAAAATCTAGCATATCTTTCTCAAAATTAAAGATGAAATGTTCGTATTTTTTGAACAATATTTTTGTAGGTATTCATCCCAATAATATTTCATGAATAATGTTGGCTCCTAAAGTTTGGATTCTATTTTTTGATGATGCATTTTTTTAGATATCCAAATTTCATTTGTTTTATTCTTTGAAAAATTCAAAATATCTTAATACACGTGTAAAATATTAGAATTATCCTAAAAATAATAACTTTTTCTCTAGCTTAAATTTATGAAGACAATTATGTAAATAAATATTTTCTAGCTTAAATTTCATAAATAACTATTTCGAAAAAAGAAAATTTGAAAATATTTTCTTTTAAAAATGATATTTTGCAATTTTTTTATTAAAGGCAAAATTCAAATGTACCCCTACAAAGCCCCATAATTTCACGTATACCCCTGCAAAACATAAAATATCACGAATACCCTTACAAAATTATTATATTCTTACAAATTCTTTTTTTTAGGTAGTTTATATTTTCTCTGTAATGTAATTTGTTTCTTGTATAAAAGAAAAACTAATATATCATCATTCATGTTGTCGTTTTTCAAGTTTTAAGTTGAATTGAAGAATAAAATTAATATTATCGCAGCGTAGCGCGGGTATTTTACTAGTAAATAAAAAATTGAAATGAATATATTTCATAATTTTTAGAAGTTTTATTTAAAAAAATACTAATAATGTTCCATGTATGATTTACAAGATTATATATCATCGGTCCAAACGTAATAAATAATAATATAATATTAATGTAAGATGAGGTGATTTTTTAAAATTTCTCAAAATTAATTAATTTTGAGATTGAAGAATCCGAACCACATTCTCCATGTTTGGCCTATTGTTTCTCTCGTGATTTGCGCGTATTAAATGGTTCCGTCAACGAGTCAATTATTTTCTATTATAGTCGTAATCACCACCTCAATTTATTTAATCTCAATTGAGCTTTCATCTGTTGAAAGTTCCATTATTCGTATATACTCCGAAGTTGCGCTTGAAAAATTTGAGAAAAAAACCGACTTTTGCTTTTTCTTTCAATTTGACCATTTTAGGAATATTCAACCTCAAAGCACTACATATATTACAATGTAAATGAATCAATTTGCACCACAAATATAGTTCTAATGGGGAAACTATATTTTTTTTCCGTCTTGCATACAACTCAATCTTTGATCTGTTTTCTTCTCCTCCTCTCTTCATACACCGAAAGCCTTAAATATCTATTTAAACGTGATTCTCTATCTGTTGAGAAATCTTCTGATATTTTGAAATCACCAAATGGTATATTCACCTGCGGTTTCTCCAACATCTCACAAAGTGCGTTCATGTTCTCGATCTGGTTCTCTAACTCGGCACAAAAGACAGTCGTTTGGACTGCAAACCTTAATCAACCGGTTCATGGTTCGGGATCTAAAATTATATTCAGTAAACATGGCAACTTGGTCCTGAAGGACTATGGAGGTGAAGTTATATGGAATACTAATCTTTACCGCGCATATGATGCATATCGTGCAGTACTCCTCGACTCGGGGAATCTTGTTATAATGGATCGAGGTAAAAATATTCTTTGGCAAACATTTGATTATCCTACAGACACATTATTGCCAAATCAACCGTTTACCACGAGTACACGATTAGTTTCTCCTAACATCTCGGGTTCTTCGGCTAATTATATGTTATATTTTGATGATATTTATGTATTATCTCTAAGATATATAAATCCCATTTTTGCTAGCGTATATTGGCCGGATCCCGACAATAGTGCCTGGGAAAATTTGAGAATACCAAATATAAGAAGTAGAAACGGATCGTTTGATGAAAACGGGTTGTTCAAATCGAGTGATAATTTAACATTCCATGCATCCGATTGGGGTCTACAAGTTTCAAGAAGGCTAACACTAGACCCTGATGGTAATCTCAGATTATACAGTCTGAATAATCATGATAGTTCTTGGTCCGTCTCTTGGATAGCTATGTCGCAACCATGTAATATCCCTGGATTTTGTGGTCAAAATGGAATTTGTATGTTCTTGCTACAACCGATTTGCACGTGCCCTCCTGGTTTCAGGATGATTGATCCGAGCGATTGGAGTAAAGGTTGTGATAGTACTTTCAAAATTAGTAGTTTTCAGAATTCAACGGATGTGTGGTTTTACCCTCTTCCTTATTCGGATTACTGGGGTTCTCCAGTAGAAGGTCTCACAAAATTGATCTCTCTGAGCAAGTGCAAAGAAATTTGTAGGAATTCTCCATCTTGCCAAGGATTCGAATTCAAACCTAATGGTGATTGTTACAGTAAAACTTTGCTCTTTAATGGTAAATTTGTTCAAGGGTATTGGGGTGACATATACCTTAAGTTACCTAGAAGTGTTAAAGACTCAAAACTAGCAATGATTACCGGTCGAGCTCTTGCATGTGAAAAGACCGAACCCGAAATCGTTCTTAATTTCAAAAAAGATAGTGATAAGGAAACGAAATGGATTTATTTCTATAGTTTTCTAATAGTTATATTCGTAATAGAAGCACTCTTCATTTCCTTCGGTTGTTTGTTCATGTTTCGGTATGAACGCAAACCATTTGAAGCCGAAGAAGGTTACAAGATGATAAGGAGTCAATTTCGAAGGTTCACATACGAGGAGTTAGAAAGGGCAACCGGCAAGTTCAAGGACGTGATCGGGAGGGGAGGATCGGGAGTTGTTTCTAAGGGAGTATTGAGTGATGGAAGAGTGATAGCCACGAAAAAGTTGGAAGAAGTTACACAGGGCGGGGAAGAATTTCAAGCAGAACTGAGCGTTATCGCAGGCATATATCACATGAATCTGGTGAGAATGTGGGGCTTTTGTTCGGAACGATCACATCGGATACTAGTCTCTGAGTATGTACAGAATGGTTCATTGGAGAAAGCCCTATTTGGCATCGAGAACGACAGTCTTTTGCTCGGTTGGGAACAAAGGTATGTACAGTTAAAACTATTAAATTATTCTATGTATTAGACATCGTGTTCATGTATGATGATATAATTATAATATTTACAAGTAGAGAAACTATACGGCGTATCCATTTCTGTTTAATTGACATGATACTATAAATGTAAACTATTAATCAGAGCAAAAATATAACATTTATCATATAATTTTCTTGGAGTTTCAGGTATAAAATTGCACTAGGGGTGGCAAAAGGGTTGGCTTATCTTCATCACGAGTGTCTCGAATGGGTCATTCATTGCGATGTGAAACCTGAGAACATCTTATTAGATCTCGATTACGAGCCCAAAATTACCGACTTTGGTTTGGCAAAGTTGCTTCGTAGAAGTGGAGGAGACTCTAAAATGTCGCGGATTCGAGGGACCAGAGGTTATATTGCGCCAGAATGGGCGTCTAGTCTACCGATAACGGCAAAAGTTGATGTTTATAGTTACGGTGTGTTACTTCTCGAGCTAGTAATGGGGATTAGGGTTTCAGACGGTGTGCCAGATAATGGAGATGAAGTGAAAATTATGTTGAAAAGTCTAGTAATTATGTTACAAGAGAAATTAGAAGATACTGATGAATCATATAATTGGGTTTTAGATATCATTGATTCAAGATTGAACGGGCAGTTCAATTTTTCTCAGGCAGCTTCTTGTGTAAAATTAGCAATTTCTTGCTTAGAAGAGGAAAGAAGCAAGAGACCCAGCATGGAGTCTGTGGTGAGAGTTCTTAACTCATAAATAGATGCTCTTATAAATTTTCTTATGCATTTTAAGTTAACTCATAAATATGTAATTAGTTATTAATGTTTTTTCGAAATGAAATGGGCTTACAAACAAGTCCAAAGTCCAAGTGAAGGTTAGCTAGCTATCAAGCAAGTTGGGCCGATGAACTCTTGATTTATTTAAATTGTGCATCTCCTTGGCTTGTGAGTACACAAAATTACACCTTGTTGATATGTACATGTATGAAATTTTTTTCGTGTGAGAACATGTCGTGTATATTTACTCTTCGCTTATAGTAACTCAAAAGTCATTACCATAGTTAAATTTTCGATTTTTTTTTGTTCAGTTTTTCGAACTTCGCCAAACTGCAGATCAAAAATTCTTTGGTACTTATAAATTGAAAGGGTAATTTCTCATGTATCCCTCCAAAAACTCAAAAACTCAAATATGTTTCTCAAAAAATACAAATATCAGATTTATCTTTTTAAAAAATAGTCTATATTAAATTTACCGAAAATTAATATTTCGAGAATTGCTTCGACACACTATTTTTTTGAGTAATGATATGACTAAATAAATCAATTACAAATTTCGACACAAATATACAAATTTGTGTTTGATTTTGAGATTCATACATGACTAATTAATATCACATATTTAGACATTTATGTCATATTTGTGATTGGTTTGGGTAACCATATCATTACTCAAAACTTTTTAGTCAATCTAACCTTGACACTTCATCATGGAAAGTTATTTTGGGGAGCATGGAATAAAACAAGGCTTCTCTCTCGAAATTCTAAAATTGTAAAAATAATATTTTTCCGCCACGTTACATGTTCTTTAACCGTCCGATCTAACTCACACAAATCATCAGATTAGACAAAAAAATAAGACAAACCCTAAACCTATGGCCCCCACTCCCTTTCTTCTCCCTCTTTCTCCCACTACAATAGGCGGTTTTTCTATGACGTGGCCAACCGTCGCAGAAAACCACATACACCGTCGCAAAAAGTTCCAGGGACAGTCTTCCGTCGCAAAAGGTTCGGTCGTTAATATTATAGATCAGCGATGGCCCGTCGCAAAAAGGTTTTACCAACGGTGTACGTTATAGCGATGGTACTTTACCGGCGCGGTAATTAGTGACGGTCCGCCTTTGATACGGGTTTTACCGGCAGGTTAATTAGCGACGACCCGTCATTGATAAGGATTTTTAGCGACGGGCATTTAGGGACGGCCCGGCCCGTCTTTGATAATTATTTTATTTTTATTTATAATTATAATTGATAATAAATATTAATTTTAATTATAATTGAATATATTAATTATAATTACATTAATATTTAATTAAATATATTAATTATAATTATAAACGACTCCACTCCACTCCTTTCTCGGGAGAAACGACTCCACTCCACTCCTTGCAACCCTCCGGCCAAATCAGAGAGGTTCGTTCTGTTTATCCGAGAGGCATCGACCTCTTTTCTCAGGATAAACGACTCCACCCCACCCCTCACAACCCTCTGGCCGAATCAGCGAGGTTTGTACAGTTTGTCCTCAGCATTTTTCCTTTTTTTTCGACAAAATTTCCCCAGATTTCCCCTGTTAACAAAATGTATGTGTCACGAGTCATTAGATTATCTCTTGTTTATGCTTTATTGTATTAAATTTTTTGGTTTGCAGGTGTAATTACGGTAAAAATGTTTCCAAAAGTATAAATATAATTTTGACATTACAAAGCTTATGTACCAAAAATGTCAAGATTTGTACTGGTATGACTGGTACCAAGCCCTAATGGAGTTGAATTGAACCATAACGTGCTCAAATTCAATATCACAGTTTACAATTAAAGAACATCTTGTAAATATTTTAAAAACAAAATATCATGAAACTATTAAAAAAATATAAATGGAGAATGAAAATAAAAAATAAGATGTTTAAACGGATATTTTTCTAGTAATATAGTTTCAAAGTGTTTATTTATTGTTAGTTTTTCATGAATAATAAATGAAATTATTAATATCTGATGTTAGTTTTTCATGAATAATAAATGAAATATTAAAACTATATAAACAAAACATGTAATCATTTTATTTTTTTGAAATCAATACATGTTAAAAAATATTTATGAATTTTTCTTAAAATTAATAAAATTAATAAAAGGTATTATGATAATAGGAGGGTATTATGATAATTTTTTTAATACCATCCATGATTAATTTTAACTCCTATAAAGGGTATTTGAAAATAAAAGTTTGGTAGAGGATATTTTTTGGAGTTTCCTAAAATAGGAGGTTTATTACAATAAACAAAAAAGTTAGGATTTTTTAACGCTCTGAGGAGTCCAAATAACGTGTTTTTTAGATGGTTTGGATCGAATATTTTACTATGTAACTTTTCACCAAATTGTACAAACACTAAGAAAGTTTTCTTTTCCATTCATAGCAATCTTTTTACGTTTTGAGGAATTCAAATAACGTGTTTTTAGATCATGTGTATCGTATCTTTTACTACATAACGTTTCACCAAATTTTACAAACATTAAGAAAGTTTGTTCTTCGATTCATAACAATCTTTTAACTCTCTGAGGAGTCCAAAAACGTATTTTTTAGATGGTTTGGATCGAATCTTTTACTGCGTAACTTTTCAACAAATTGTACAAACACTAAGAAAGTTTTCTTTTCTATTCAAAGCAATCTTTTTACGCTTTAGGAGTTCAAATAATGTGTTTTTAGATCATTTGTATCGTATCTTTTACTACATAACTTTTCATCAAATTTTACAAACACTAAGAAAGTCTGTTTTTCGATTCATACAATCTTTTAACGCTCCGAGGAGTCCAAATAACGTGTTTTTTAGATGGTTTGGATCGAATCATTTACTACGTAACTTTTCACCAAACTATACAAACACGAAGAAAGTTTTCTTTTCGATTCATATCAATCTTTTTACGCTTTGAGGAGTTCAAATAATGTGTTTTTAGATCATTTGTATCATATCTTTTACTACATAACTTTCCACCAAATTTTACAAACACTAAGAAAGTTTGGGATTAATAACAAAATTTTAACGCTCAGAGGAGTCCAAATAACGTGTTTTTGAGATGGTTTGGATCGAATCTTTTACTACGTAACTTTTCACCAAATTGTACAAACACTAAGAATGTTTTCTTTTCCATTCATAACAATCTTTTTACGCTTTGAGGAGTTCAAATAACGTGTTTTTAGATTATTTGTATCGTATCTTTTACAACATAACTTTTCACTAAATTTTACAAACACTAAGAAAGTTTGTTTTTCGATTCATAACTATCTTGTAACGCTCCGAGGAGTCCAAATAACATGTTTTTGATATGGTTTGAATGAAATCTTTTACTACGTTACTTTTAACCAAGTTATATAACCACTAAGAAAGTTTTCTTTTTCATTCATATCAATCTTTTTAATGCTTTGAAGAGTTCAAATAACGTGTTTTTATATCATGTGTATCGTATCTTTTACTACATAACTTTTCACCAAATTTTACAAACACTAATAATGTTTGTTTTTCTATTCGTAACAATCTTTTAACGCTCCGAGGAATCCAAATAATGTGTTTTTGAGATGGTTTTGATCGAATCATTTAATACGTAACTTTCCACCAAATTATACAAACACTAAGAAAGTTTTCTTTTCGATTCATATCAATCTTTTTACGCTTTGAAGAGTTCATATAACGTGTTTTTACATCATTTGTATCTTATATTTTACTACATAACCTTTCACCAAATTTTACAAACACTAAGAAAGTTTGTTTTTCGATTCATAACAATCTTTTAACGCTCTGAGGAGTCCAAATTACGTGTTTTTGAGATGGTTCAAATCGAATCATTTACTATGTTACTTTCCACCAAATTATACAAACACTAAGAAAATTTATTTTCGATTCATAGCAATCTTTTTACGCATTGAGGAGTTCAAATAACGTGTTTTTAGATCATTTGTATCGTATCTTTTACTACATAACTTTTCACCAAATTTTACAAACACTAAGAATGTTTGTTTTTTGATTCATAACAATCTTTTAACGCTCTCAGGAGTCCAAATAACGTGTTTTTGAGATGGTTTGGATTAAACCATTTAGTACGTACCTTTCCACCAAATTGTACAAACTCTAAGAAAGTTTTCTTTTCCATTCATATCAATCTTTTTACGCTTTGAGGAGTTCAAATAACGTGTTTTTAGATCATTTGTATCATATCGGTTACTACATAACTTTGCACCAAATTTTACAAACACTAAGAAATTTTGTTTTTCGATTCATAACAATGTTTTAATGCTCTGAGGAGTCCAAATAACGTGTTTTTGGGATAGTTTGGATCGAATCTTTTCCTACGTAACTTTTCACCAAATTGCACACACACTAAGAAAGTTTTCTTTTCGATTCATTGCAATCTTTTTACGCTATGAGGAGTTCAAATAATGTGTTTTTAGATCATTTGTATCGTATCTTTTACTACATAACTTTTCACCAAATGTTACACACACTAAGAAAGTTTGTTTTTCGATTCCTAACAATCTTTTAACACTCCGAGGAGTCCAAATAACGTATTTTTGGGATGGTTTGGATCGAATCATTTACTACGTAACTTTTCACCAAATTATACAAACACTAAGAAAGTTTTCTATTCCATTTATAGCAATCTTTTTACGCTTTGAGGAGTTCAAATAACGTGTTTTTAGATTATTTGTATCGTATCTTTTACTACATAACTTTTGACCAAATTTTACAAACACTAAGAAATTTTGTTTTTAGATTCATAACAATCTTTTAATGCTCTGAGGAGTCCAAATAACGTGTTTTTGAGATAGTATGGATCGAATCTTTTCCTACGTAACTTTTCACCAAATTGTAGGTGATGCTCCGAGTTTCTGTGAAGAGGGAAAAAAGGAGAAAAGAAGCTGTCAAATCTTAGCGGGCAGAGAGAAAATGGGGAAAAAGGCGTCACTGCACTTCAATGAGTTTGCTCATTTTGTATGAAAGTCCAATAATAATTAAAAATTTACATTTCGTACATTTTTTTCAATTCTCATAGTATTTGTTTGCTATTTTTTCAGTTCTCATAATATTTTCTTGCTGTTTTTTTGGACACGGGGAGAAAAGACGTGCAATGTGAAGAGATAGAAGATTCAAAGACGAAGGCTCTCTGGAAATGTGAAGACAAAAGACTGATATTAAATAATATATAAATTTATAATAATCTTTCAGTAGATATAATCGAGAACATTGGGCCGTGCTCTCGCTCTTCCGCACTCTCGCCCAAATAACCCTTCCATCCTCTTCTTTTGATGTTCGATGAGATTTGTGATTTTGGTTTACTCCCTTCTGCTTTCCAGGTCCTTTTTTACAATTTCCACATTTTTCAGGGACCAGGTTGAAAAAATACGAGCATTTAACTATTTATAATGTTAATATTGCAGGGAATTAATACAAGAGAAATACTTGCCGGAGCTGCTTTCATGAACGAGGCTACTCGGTCTGCTTGGTAAGTACAAATATCATATATTTCTTAAATTTTCAAAAATGTCCCTGCATTATGACTAGATTACAAAAAATGACCCTCTATTATTTTTGAATGCATCTTATATTCTAATTTTACAGGGCTATATGAGAAAATTTTAGAGTGGTTTTTTTCATTTTCAGATTTTGGAGGAGTATATTTGATGTTTGCAGAAAAGTTTATAAGGGTATTTCTGGAATTTCAAATCTTATAGAGGTATTTTGGTGTTATCACAATTTACATGTGTATTTTTATAATTTCTTATTTTAAGAGGGTTATATTTGATACTTTTAGAATTTGCGCAGGTTCTATTAGAGAGTGTTATATTTCATATTTTCAGATCTTATAACGACACTTTAGAGGGATGCTTTTAATTAGTAGGGGTATATTTCATATTTTTTGAAACTTTTACAATGGTATTTTTGCAATTTTAAAATTTTGTACAAGTATTTTGAGGTTCTCATGATTTAATTCTTAACCGTCAAAAGTATGATTTATTATTATTCGTTACTCATATATCACATGAAAATATTTTGCTTTCCAAATTTAAATTTAACACTTTGACAATTTTACGTTTTGGTCCAGGAATTATTGGCAATTCAGCAAAAAGGGCCTAGAGACAATGGATTTTTTGGGACTCGAAACATGGGTTTCATGCACCAGCACCTTATGGAGATTCTTAGCTACGCTATGATTATCATTGTAAGAATAATAAACCACTTAAGTTTTAAATTTAATTGTTCATGACGAAAATATCCCTTTGAGTGCAGGAAAACCATATATATACTTCGGGAGCATCAGGGACAAATGCGGCGGTGATAAGAGGGGCTTTAAGAGCTGATAAACCACAATTACTCACTTTTATTTTCCCTCAAGAGTCAGAGTCTAAATACACAACCTCCCAAGAGGCAAGAATTACTGTCGAAGGTACATTTTTACAAACTAATCCTTATAAATATTTTATTTGTTTTATTAGGTCAAGAATTTAATGGAGAAGACACAATATGATCATTTGCCATTAATCGAGGCTAGCAGGTATCATAAACAACAGTGTAGTTTAATTCTAATTATTTTAATATAAAGTATGGTTTATTATAATTCATATATTGTTTTTGTGTTTATGTATTGTATAGATTGTGTTATATATATTATATCGAAGGTGCAACACGTAATCTGCATCGCGTTTCATGATAGTAGGTTACTTACGGAGACCTTTCAAGAGGCCAAAAAAATTCGAAACATAGTCACTCTCTTTTACTTGGATTACTTAATTAATTATTTGTTTGGTTAGAATTATATAATTGCCATTCCGTTGGTTTTAGAGTTGTTTATATCATGTATTGTGTAAAAGAAAGCTATTTAATTTACAGACCTTTTGTAATTCAAAACCCAACGTTTTGATATTTCACGTGGTCAAATAGCCAAACATGTTCCCAAATAAAATAAAAACTTGACAGTAATAAATAATGCTATCGGTACAATCCTCAGTCACCCATTGTTGTAAGCTTCGCTCTTTTTCTTATATACAAACTAAGGTTTAGCAATTGCTAACCTTTTCAAAAAAATAAAATAAATAATGCTATCGGTACAATCCAAAAAATGAAAAAAAGTTGAACGACAACAATAAACAAAGTCACTCTATAGTACAACCATAAATAGTGTGTGTTAGGTTTTGTTTGCATAATGTAATGAACAAAAAGAAGCATGAATTTTGATTTTCTATGTTCAAGTAACAAAATGTTTCTAAGCTAATATGGACTTTATGATAAAAAATCAAGTTTTACTGTATTTTGTGTTTGTAGTTTTATGCGACGAAACAATGAATTAATAAATTTTTATGCCTTTGGATTATTTCGATTAACTCTTACAAAACATGCTTGATCACAACTCGCAATGCTAACATTATATATAACAACAACAAAAAAATCACGTCAAATACTAAACCTAAAAAAACAAACCCGCGCATTTGCGCGGGTTCAACGTTAGTATAATATAAAAAACATCAATTTCAATACTATTTATAGCCTTACAAAGGCGGTTTACACATCACAGTACAATATTAATGATTATTCCGGAGTATTATTTATCTTAATAATTCAGAAAATGAATTAATAACTAGGAGAATACTCGCGTTACGCGGCGAGGATGTTAATTATGTTTTCCAATACAATATAAAGTACTTATAAATATGATGATATTAATAATATCATTTCATAATATAATTATTTGAACTAATTTATTTATGATTATGTATAAGTTTTTCAATTATTTTACATTATGATGACACAAAATTTCATTTTCTTAATCAAGTAATAACACTAATATTAATGTGATTGTATAATAATAATACATGAGGTATAACATGATTTTACAAAAAAAAAAAAACATAACAACAAATATTATATTAGTGTTTTTCACAATATTTCATACAATATCAAATGTAAAAAATAATAAATCATACAACATACCTCGTAACATATAAGTAATTCTCAAGTACTAATAATTTGTTATTGATTCAAAATGCAATGGAAATTATAAATTATAAATAATAAATCATACAACATACGTAGTAACATATAATTATTTATCAAGTACTAATAATTTGTTATTGATTCAAAATGCAATGAAACTATAAATAATATCAAACTTAGTAGTGAAAGTAATTTAATAAATAATATAAAAAATTAATTTAGCATAACATAAATATAAATTATTTTAAGTCATATGATTTTTGTTAATTTTATATTTTTAAAAATAACATTACTATTTTGTAAGTGTTAATAAACTTAATTTTTTTCGATGGATAAACTATTTTTATTTCTATTATTTTTCAAAGAAAATAATATTAAATTTGTTTGATTAAAAACACAATTATCATCAACTTTGTTTTATATGATATTAGTATAGTTGTAATTTCTAAAAATAAATATTAATATTTAAAATTCTATGAAAATAAAATAATTAAAATTATTATTTGTAAAAATGCATTTTTTGCATTGCACTTTTTACATAATATTTTTACAAATTCAAATTATGGAAAATTGTATGTATGAACTATGCTAATATGGATTTCAAAATTAACGGAAAATTAAAACGAATATATTTGATGAATTTTCAAAATTAAAATTCTAAAAATAATACTACTATATGTTGTATGTTTATAATATTATATATTAAGTTATTAGTATTTCATATGTTAATTTTTCATCTTCCATTGTATTCACATTTGATCATGTAAACTCTTGTGAAATGATAAATAATTGAATAAACTTAGTCTAACATGTACCTAACCAATAAAAGTAGTCCACATAATTAATATATGATGATGTGGATTTCTAAAAATCCTTAAAACATGGTGTAAAATAAGGGACACTTAAATAGCTACAAAGAAAAATTGTTTATAAAAAATAATGATTAATCAATAGTTTAAATTTTGCCACATCTTATAATCAATGGTTAAAAAGAAAAGTGATGATGTTAAAAAGAAAGTGATGATGTGGCACAAGGAAATTGCACAAAGTTGGGTCCAAAATAAGGGTGTGGGTAAATTCGATAGAACAGCCCTGAGTTGAAAGTCTTGTGGACAAAAGAATGCCCTCCAATCTCACTTAAACATCGCTGATGCCCTCCAATCTCACTTAAACATTTTTAGTACGTCAATCAAGGGTATTTAAATGGATGTTCGCATCCTCCTTGGCAAAGGAAGATTTCGATCATTCATCACAAGTGGATCAAGCCCGTCCTGCCTGATGTTTGCCCTCTATTATGTGGTCTTCCATTATTCAGCTTGGCAAAGAGATAATTCAAATTCTCAAAGAGTACTAAAAAAATATCTATGATAGAAATTGAACATGCTCACCTTGTGACTTACATGATTGGTTCTCCATCACAAACCAGGACTAGTATTACCAATCAATTGATTAGACCCTAAATTAAATGGATTGATTCAATAATGTTTAAATGGATTGATTCAATTAAGGGCTCTAATCAATCTAATTAAACATCCTCGATTGACGCATCAAAAATGTTTAATTGATATTGGGGGTTACCATATCAAACCCTATGGACAATATCGAATCTCGGTTCCCAACAAAATGCATGTAAAAAATCACCGTTCTCATGGCTAAAATTAATTTTGTCGTACATCGGAGAGATGTTTATAAAACTACAAGTATTTCGAGTTAAATTGAATATTCCCAAAATTCTTGCTTCCATGCATGTAAATTAATACAATCGTCGAATACCGTACATCTACACCGGCGAAAAATGTCTAATAACTCATTTGACAACCTCGAAACCTCATTCCACTTAGTCCCACACAATTCTCGATTGACGCATCAAAAATGTTTAATTGAGATTGGGGGACACCATATCAAACCCCTATGGACAAATATCGAATCTCGGTTCCCAACAAAATGCATGTAAAAAATCACCGTTCTCATGGCCAAAACTAATTTTGTAGTAGATCGAAGACATGTTTGCTAAACTCCAAGCATTTCGAGTTAAATTGAATATTCTCATGCATTTAAATAAATACAATCGTTGAATCCCGTACATCTACACCGGCGGAAAATGTGTAGTAACTCATTTGGCAACCTCGAAACCTCATTCCACTTAGTCCCACACAATTCTCGATTGACACATCAAAATATTTAATTGAGATTGGGCGGACACCATATCAGACCCCTATGGACAAATATCGAATCTCAGTTCCCAACAAAATGCATGTAAAAAATCACCATTCTCATTGCCAAAACTAATTTTGTTGTAGATCGAAGACATGCTTACTAAACTCCAAGCATTTCGAGTTAAATTGAATATTCCCAAAATTATTGCTTCCCATGCATTTAAATAAATACAATCGTTGAATCCCGTACATCTTCACCCGCGGAAAATGTCTAATAACTCATTTGACAATCTCGAAACCTCATTCCACTTATTCCCACACAATTCTCGATTGACACATCAAAATATTTAATTGAGATTGGGGGGCACCATATCAAATCCCTATGGACAAATATCGAATCTCGGTTCCCAACAAAATGCATAAAATAAATCACCGTGCTCATGGCTAAAACTAGTTTTGTCGTAGATCGGAGACATGTTTACAAAACTCCAAGTATTTCGAGTCAAATTGAATATTCCCAAAATTCCCTCTTCCCATGCATGTAAATAAATACAATCGTTGAATCCCGTACATCTACACCCGCAGAAAATGTTTAATAACTCATTTGGCAACCTCGAAACCTCATTCCACTTAGTCCCACACAATTCCAATAAGATCAACTGTTTGTTCATTTTGGTTATCTCATCAGGCATCCGGCCTACCAAGATCAACTTGCCGTGTATGTTCATCATTTCTGAAACTCCTTTTATCTCATTCGGCAACAAAATTGCCAAATCTGTGAGAGCAATTTCAATTCTTGGGCTTCTCAAATTATATGGCACCACAGCATAACATGAGTGATCAGAACCCACCCTCCATATAAGAATATATAAGATACCATTACATATCACTGAACACAATATTTCTGAATATCCAATCAAAGAACCATTGTAAACATTCGTCCAACATTTTTTTTTGGAATCATATAGTTCAATGCTCACGTTACTTTCATCAGATATGTTATATGAAGAGGCATTAACCATTGCTGTGAAATATGTTTTCGAATGAATATCTACTGATAATGCAACCGCTTGAAAATATTCATCATGATTATTTGGTATCTCTGGTAACCATTTCCAACACTTCAATACAGGGTTGCATACTAAAATAGGCGTGGTCTTATTTGTCACCTCCCTTATACATACTAATCCATGTGACGATGAAATACCAGTACGTGAATAATCGAAGAATGATCTCTTGACCGAAGTATATTGGGGCAACGATTTCAAATTAAAAAAATCAAACATGCGCGTGGATTGTGCTTCAAGATCATAGGAATATCCAACAAAATTACCACGTACCTGACGTATAATCATAAAATACCAGGGTTTATATCTGGGGACATAATCGTAATTTAAAATTCGTGTTGTTTCTGTGATGTACTTTTGGGAAGCCTTGGAGACTGAAGCAACTCTAATTCCATCTGAGGCAGGGAGTAAGGTGAAGATTTTCAATATTAAATCTTCTGGTAACATTTCCATAAAAGAAATGATGTTTGCAGATCGAAATTCTTCATTGTTTTTCCATCCATACACGGCAGAGGAAGATCCACAACTAAGATGGCCCATTTCTATTTAAAACCCAAGTGTTTGAGAAATGGAAAAATATGAAAGAATTAGTTATAGACAGACGGGTCGCAGACGTAATTAAAAATGATATTTAGAAATATGACCAAGAAAGATGCTTTATATATCCAATATTATAACTATATCAACAAATATTCAACCAAGGGATGAAGAAAGGCTCTAACGAAGAGAAGATTGTAGTTTTTGGCGTTTTTCTTGCATACATCAATAGTTTCTCTGCCGTTCGTTTAGTTTAATTCCAGGGTGCATATTACATTCACCAACCGATTAACTCTAATCAACAAGTCAAAAATGCCAATCAGCATGTCAAAACAAATTTAGTTAAGGAGTATAATTGTAATTTTATTAAGTACTAAATCAGACCCATCTCCTCCCCCTTCTCTCTTCTCTCAAGAATCCAAGATGATAAATCGTCTTTTCGTCAGAATGAAACCAAATCGAGTCTTCATTTGGCCTCACCATCTACACTTGTACGTTTTACTTTTATCCCTTCTTGTAACCAAAAATATTTTTGCCCTAAATTTCGCCTCCTAAGTCCTAATCTGCGACATCCTTGGCATCCTCTGTCACGGCTTCCTTAATACTGTCAGAGGTCGAAGAAAGCAGAAACGTTTTATGTCTCTTTCTCTACCAAGATCGTGAAATGAAGAATAATAGAAGAATTTCGGATTTTTTGAAATATTATTCTGGCGCTTGGTTTCCATTAGGGGGTATACTTTCATATACTTATTTCGTTTTTTCACCTATTACTTGTGTTCATATACTTAATTTGCAATTTAGTTGGTTTTATTTGTTTTATTGGAGTAAAAGATGCTCTTCATTCTCCAATTGAAGGATTATTTCGAGTACTGTTTGTGAAAACCACATTTTCGGAGGATCTTATTTTAGTTTAAAAAAAATAAACGTGACTAAAAAAAGCCAAGTATATTAGCTTAAATTGACTTATCATTCTAATTCGCAGTGTTTTCCTATTTTCCTATTTGTTATCAATTTTTAGGATAAAAATCACCAAAATAATGGGCATGTTATTATTAATATGTATACAGTTACAAGAATTAGAGACACCGCATAGTTTCACATCATCAATTAATTTTTGACCATTAGATGAGCATTCATCAAGAAATTTAAATAGATTTGGTTTACATAGACCAACATATGATTTTATCATATGAATCATTTGAAGCATGTATATAATGAGTTGATGATAAATTGTTATTTTCAAATCGGTTGGGTTTTCATGGACCAACTCATATGTCAATAATTGAAAAGTTAAATGAACATTGGTCCATCATGGACCAAGTTCACTCAAAAAAATTTGTTCCAATTAAATATGAAAAATTTACAAAAGCTTCTTAAATTTTTGGATATTTTAAAAAATCATTTAATTTACATATATAGTAATTGAAAATAAATTGTTATTTTGTATTATTTTTAAAAAATCCTAATTTTTTTACAGCATATAATAATTAAAAAATAATTACTATTATATGTTATATTTATATCATTTAACAAATCATACATTATAAATATTTGAGTTTTTATATTTTTTTCTGAAAAATAACACAAAATAATAATAAGATGAACAACAATATTAAAATAACACCTTGAAAATATTTAATAAAAGATCATGGAACTATTAAAAAAAAAGGTGAACGAAAATAAAGAGCTTGATGTCTAAATACATATTCTTATGTCAACATATTTTTAATATGTTTATTTATTATTGTTATATTTTATTATTATCTGATGTTAGTTTTTCATAAATAATAAATGAAATATTAAAATTATATAAACACAATATGTAATCCATCACTAGCTTAATTTCATTTTTTTTAAATCACTACATGTTAAGAAATGTTAAGGGATTAATGTGCGGACAATAAGACAAAAAAAATATATAGTATGCAATTACGTATTAAGAAAAAATTAAATCATGACAAACTCGAAAACTCCCGCGCAGTTGCGCGGGGAAAAAACTAGTTTCTTCTAAATCAGAAAAAGAATATTCAAGCTATTCAAAGAATGATGCACCGCTAAATCTGTTTATTAGGGCTCTTCATCGTCATCCTTCCATAAAGGAAAAATACAAGTCTATTTGCTGTCTTACCGGTGGCGGAAAAAAAAAATTGGTTGGCGTAATTGGTACGATTTGTATTCGGGTAAATGATTTAGAATTATACACGTGAGACTAAGAAATTTTGTATGGAACTACTTTCGAATATAAATTTTTTTTGTTTAATCATGTATTGTGTGATATCCGTTTGAAACAGTGTCGAGATTGTACCAATGAATATAAACAAATATATTGTCAAAAAACTAATCTAAATAATATCTAAACTATGATAAAACTAAGCAGAAGTTCCTTAAAGACTACAACAATATTAAAACAAAAATAGACATTTTCAAATTTATAATCATCAACCATTCCCAGACAAAACGATTTCAAGGACTAAGAGGGGCAGCTGCCCCCTTTAGATTTTTGAATGATAGTATATATATGTACTACCGTCCCTCCAAATTTTTTTTGAAAATTTCTCACTGCAGCCTCCCCATTGATTTGGAACAAGATTCGCCACTGTATGGGACAGAAATAAACTTTAGATTAATCCTAAACTCACATCGTGCCCTGGTACGCTAATTCGGTACAAGGCACTCAACAATCCCAATCCGACCTCAATAAGTTACTATGACATTAGATTTGTGGAAATGAGTCAAGTACAAAACAATCATGAAGATGCTCCGATATATTAAGCTGGCACAAGGCACTCAAAGCCTCAGCAATCCAACCTAAAATTATTCTCCTCTGTAGTCCTTACATTAAACATATACAATTCCGCTCAGTTAATTGCTCAATGTCATTATTGAAGTTACCTTAATCAAGTTTATTCAATTTTAGAAAAATAATTAAACTAAAAGGAAAATGAATTAAAATGTCTTGCTACAAATAAGAATAAAGGAAGCAAAAAAAATAATACCTTGATTAATGGAGCAATGTAGTCCATTTTTGTGGTAGTTCATTTGATCATTTTATACTTCAGTTTGGCAAATTAATAGAGCATTTTGGCAAACTAATGGACCAAAGAAAATAATACCTTGATCATTTTGACAAATTAATAGGGCATTTCGACAAACATCTTAAAAGCATTTAATAAGAAGATGAACATTTAAGAGCAAACTTACAAATTTATCCTCTTCTCAGCAATGTTTCCAGCATCCATAGAATATCCTTCTCGCAACTATTTGACTGATCTAGGCGGAAGAGGAAGCCAAATTTTCATTAAAAAAGAAGGGCACAACTGAACAAGTTGACTTAGCAACTATACCAGGCTTGAGGGTGGAGTCTATTTAATGGTGGTGCCTTCTCTGTTTCGCTGTGTCTTGTTTCCCTGTGTCTTGATTATTAAAATTAATGTTTTTCTAATATATTCAGTTTCATGTATTTATGTAATAAATGAATTTGTTTTTGAGATGGTTTGGATCGAATCATTTACTACGTAATTTTTCACAAAATTATACAAACACTAAGAAAGTTTTCTATTCCATTCATAGCAATCATTTTACGCTTTGAGGAGTTCAAATAACGTGTTGTTAGATCATTTGTATCGTATCTTTTACTAAAAAACTTTTCATCAAATTTTACAAACACTAAGAAAATTTGTTTTTCGATTCATAGCAATATTTTAACGCTCTGAGAAGTCCAAATAACGTGTTTTTGAGATGTTTTGGATCGAATC
Organism: Luzula sylvatica; assembly: GCA_946800325.1. Classification (NCBI taxonomy): domain Eukaryota; kingdom Viridiplantae; phylum Streptophyta; class Magnoliopsida; order Poales; family Juncaceae; genus Luzula; species Luzula sylvatica. The sequence goes on from OX326958.1 coordinate 23,152,652, forward strand.
ATTTACTACGTAACTTTCCACCAAATTATACACACACTAAGAAATTTTGTTTTTCGATTCATAACAATCTTTTACCACTCTTATGAGTCCAAATAACGTGTTTTTTAGATGGTTTGGATCGAATCATTTACTACGTAACTTTTCACCAAATTATACAAACACACAAAAAAAATATATATTCCATTCATAGTAATCTTTTTACGTTTTGAGTAGTTCAAATAAAGTGTTATTAGATCATTTGTATCGTATCTTTTACTACATAACTTTTCACCAAATTTTACAAACACAAAGAAAGTTCGTTTTTCGATTCATAACAATCTATTAACGCTCTGATGAGTCCAAAAAACGTGTTTTTGAGATGGTTTGGATCGAATCATTTACTGCGTATACCTTTCCACCAAATTATACAAACATTAAGAAAGTTTTATTTTCGATTCATAGCAATATTTTTACCCTTTGAGGAGTTCAAATAACGTGTTTTTAGATCATTTGTATCGTATCTTTTACTACATAACTTTTCACCAAATTTTACACACACTAAGAAAGTTTGTTTTTCGATTCATAACAATCTTTTAGCACTATGAGGAGTCCAAATAACGTGTTTTTTAGATGGTTTGGATCGAATCATTTACTACGTAACTTTTCACCAAATTGTACAAACATTAAGAAAGTTTTCTTTTCGATTCATAGCAATCTTTTTACTCTTTGAGGAGTTCAAATAACTTGTTTTTAGATCATTTGTATCGTATCTTTTACTGCATAATTTTTCACCAAATTTTACAAACACTAAGAAAGTTTTTTTCGATTCTTAACAATCTTTTAAAACTCTGAGGAGTCCAAATAACATGTTTTTTATATGGTTTGGATCGAATATCTCACTACGTAACTTTTCACACAATTGTAGAAACACTAGGAAAGTTTTGTTTGCCATTCATATGAATCTTTCTATGCTTTGAGGAGTTCAAATAACGTGTTTCTAGATCATTTGTATAGTATCTTTTGCTACATAATTTTTCACCAAATTTTACAAACACTAAGAAATTTTGTTTTTCGATTCATAACCATCTTTTAACACTATGAGGAGTCCAAATGACGTGTTTTTGAGATGGTTTGGCTCGAATCATTTACTACGTAATTTTTCACCAAATTATACCAACACTAAGAAAGTTTTCTATTCCATTCTTAGCAATCTTTTTACGCTTTGAGGAGTTGAAATAACGTGTTTTTAGATCATTTGTATGGTATCATTTACTACATAACGTTTCACCAAATTTTACAAACATTAAGAAAGTTTGTTTTTCGATTCATAACAATCTTTTAAAGCTCTGAGGAGTCCAAATAACAGGTTTTTGAGATAGTTTGGATCGACTCATTGACTACGTAACTTTCCACCAAATTATACAAACAGTAAGAAATCTTTCTTTTCGATTCATACCAATCTTTTTACGCTTTAAGGAGTTCAAATAGCGAGTTTCTAGATCATTTGTATCGTATCTTTTACTACATAACTTTTCACCAAATTTTACACACACTAAGAAAGGTTGTTTTTCGATTCATAACAATCTTTTAAAACTCTTGGTAGTCCAAATAACGTGTTTTTTAGATGGTTTGGATCGAATCTCTTACAACATAACTTTTCACCAAATTGTACAAACACTAAGAAAGTTTTCTTTTCGATTCATACCAATCTTTTTACGCTTTGAGGAGTTCATATAACGTGTTTTAGATCATTTGTATCGTATCTTTTAACACATAATTTTTCACCAAATTTACACACACTAAGAAAGTTTATTTTTCGATTCATAACAATCTTTTAAAACTATGAGGAGTCCAAATAACGTGTTTTTTAGATGGTTTGGATCGAATCTCTTACTACGTAATTTTTCACTAAATTGTACAAACACTATGAAAGTTTTGTTTTCCATTCATATGAATCTTTCTACGCTTTGAGGAGTTCAAATAATGTGTTTTTAGATCATTTGTATCGTATCTTTTATTACATTAGTTTTCACCAAATTTTACAAACACTAAGAAAATTTGTTTTTCGATTCAAATCAATCTTTTAACGCTCTGAGGAGTCCAAAATAACATGTTTTTGAGATGTTTTAGATGGAATCATTTACTACGTAAATTTCCACCAAATTATATAAACACTAAGAAAGTTTTCTTTTCGATTCATAGCAATATTTTTACGCATTGAGGAGTTCGAATAACGTGTTTTTAGATCATTCGTTTCGTATCTTTTACTACATAATTTTTCACCAAATTTTGCAAACATTAAGAAAGTTTGTTTTTCGATTCATAACAATCTTTTAACGCTCTGAGGAATCCTAATAATGTGTTTTTGAGATAGTTTGGATCGAATCATTGACTACGTAACTTTCCACCAAATTATACAAACACTAAAAAAAAATTATTTTCGATTCAAAGCAATATTTTTACCCTTTGCAGAGTTCAAATAACTTGTTTTTAGATCATTTGTATCGTATATTTTACTACATAATTTTTTAAAAAAAAATTACACACACTAAGAAAGTTTGTTTTTCGATTTATAACAATCTTTTAAAACTCTGAGGAGTCCAAATGACATGTTTTTGAGATGGTTTGGATCGAATCATTTACTACGTAACTTTTCACCAAATTATACAAACACTCAGAAAGTTTTCTATACCATTCATAGCAATCTTTTTACGCTTTGAGGAGTTCAAATAACGTGTTTTTAGTTCATTTGTATCTATCTTTTACAACATAACTTTTCACCAAATTTTACAAACACTAAAAAAGTTTAATTTTCGATTCATAACAATCTTTTAACGCTCTGAGGAGTCCAAATAACGTGTTTTTGAGATGTTTTGGATCGAATCATTTACTACGTAACTTTCCACCAAATTTGACAAACACTAAGAAAGTTTTCTTTCCGATTCATAGCAATATTTTTCCCCTTTGAGGAGTTCAAATAAAGTGTTTTTAGATCATTCATTTCGTATCTTTTACTAAATAACTTTTCACCAAATTTTACACACTAAAAAAGTTTGTTTTTCGATTCATAACAACCTTTTAACACTCTGAGGAGTCCGAATAACATGTTTTTTAGATTGTTTGGATCGAATCATTTACTACGTAACTTTTCACCAAATTATACAAACACTAAGAATGTTTTATATTCCATTCATAGCAATCTTTTTACGCTTTGAGGAGTTCAAATAACGTGTTTTTAGATCATTTGTATTGTATTTTTTACTACATTACTTTTCACCAAATTTAACAAATACGAAAAAAGTTTGTTTTTGGATTCATAACAATCTTTTAACGATATGAGGAGTCCAAATAACGTGTTTTAGAGATGGTTTGGATCAAAGCATTTACTACGTAACTTTCCACCAAATTATACAAACACTAAGAAAGTTCTCTTTTCGATTCATACCAATCTTTTTACGCTTTGAGGAGTTCAAATAACGTGTTTTAGATCATTTGTATTGTGTCTTTTACTACATAATTTTTCACCAAATTTTACAAACACTAAGAAAGTTTGTTTTTCGATTCAAAACAATCTTTTAACGCTCTTAGGAGTCCAAATAACGTGTTTTTGAGATGGTTTGGATCGAATCATTTACGACGTAACTTTCCACCAAATAGTACAAACACTAAGAAAGTTTTCTTTTTGATTCATTGTAATCTTTTTACGCTTTGAGGAGTCCAAATAACCTGTTTTTTGATCATTTGTATCGTATCTTTTAGTACATACTTTTCACCAAATTTCACACACACTAAAAAAGTTTGTTTTTCGATTCACAACAATCTCTTAAACTCTGAGGAGTCCAAATAACGTGTTTTTATATGGCTTGGATCGAATCTCTTACTACGTAACTTTTCGCCAAATTTTAGAAACACTAAGAAAGTTTTCTTTTCCATTCATATGAATCTTTCTACGCTTTGAGGAGTTCAAATAACGTGTTTTCAGATCATTTGTATCGTATCTTTTACTACATTACTTTTCACCAATTTTTATCAACACTAAGAAAGTTTGTTTTTTGATTCATAACAATCTTTTAACGCTCTGAGGAGTCCAAATTACGTGTTTTTCAAATGGTTTGAATCGAATCATTTACTACGTAACTTTTCACCCAATTATACAAACACGGAGAAAGTTTTCTATTCCATTCATAGCAATCTTTTTACGCATTGAGGAGTTCAAATAACGTGTTTTTACATCATTTGTATCGTATCTTTTACTACATACCTTTTCACCAAGTTTTACAAACATTAAGAAAGTTTGTTTTTCGATTCATAACAATCTTTTAACGCTCTGAGGAATCCAAATAACGTGTTTTCGAGATGGTTTGGATCGAATCATTTACAATGTGACTTTCAACCAAATTATACAAACACTCAGAAAGTTTTCTATTCCATTCATAGAATTCTTTTTACGCTTTGAGGAGTTCAAATAACGTGCTTTTAGTTCATTTGTATCGTATATTTTACTACATACCTTTTCACCAAGTCTTACAAACATTAAGAAAGTTTATTTTTCGATTCATAACAATCTTTTAACGCTCTAAGGAGTCCAAATAACGTGTTTTTGAGATGTTTTGGATGGAATCATTTACTACGTAACTTTCCACCAAATTTGACAAACACTAAGAAAGTTTTCTTTTCGATTCATAGCAATAGTTTTCCGCTTTGAGGAGTTCAAATAACGTGTTTTTAGATCATTCATTTCGTATCTTTTACTACATAACTTTTCACCAAATTTTACACACACTTAGAAAGTTTGTTTTTCGATTCATAATAATCTTTTATCACTATGAGGATAACATGTTTTTTAGACGGTTTGGATCGAATCATTTACAACATAACATTTCACCAAATTATACAAACACTAAGAATGTTTTCTATTCCATTCATAGAAAAAAATTTACGCTTTGAGGAGTTCAAATAACGTGTTTTTAGATCATTTGTATAGTATCTTTTACTACATAACTTTTCGCCAAATTTTACAAACACGAAGAAAATTTGTTTTTCGATTCATAACAATCTTTTAACACTCCGAGGAGTCCGAATAACGTGTTTTTGAGGAGGTTTGGATCGAATCATTTACTACGTAACTTTTCACCAAATTATACAAACACTTAGAAATTTTTCTATTCCATTCATAGCAATCTTTTCGCACTTTGAGCAGTTCAAATAACGTATTTTTAGATCATTTGTATCAAATCTTTTACTACATAACTTTTCACCGAATTTTACAAACACTAAGAAATTATGTTTTTTTATTCATATCAATCTTTTATCGCGCTGAGGAGTCCAAATAACATGTTTTTGAGATGTTTTGGATCGAATCATTTATTACGTAACTTTCCACCAAATTTGACAAACACTAAGAAAGTTTTCTTTTCGATTCATAGCAATATTTTTCCGCTTTGAGGAGTTCAAATAACATGTTTTTAGATCATTCATTTCGTATCTTTTACTACATAACTTTTCACCAAATTTTACACACACTAAGAAAGTTTGGTTTTCGATTCGTAACAATCTTTTAACACTCTGAGGAGTCCGAATAACATGTTTTTCAGATGGTTTGTATCGAATCATTTACTACATAACTTTTCACCAAATTATACAAACACTAAGAATGTTTCTATTCCATTCATAGCAAACTTTTTACGCTTTGAGGAGTTCAAATAACGTGTTTTTAGATCATTTGTATCGTATCTTTTAGTACATAACTTTTCACCAAATTTTACGAACACTAAGAAAGTTTGTTTCTCGATTCATAACAATCTTTTAACGCTCTGAGGATTCCAAATTACGTGTTTTTGAGATGGTTAGGATCGAATCATTTACTACGTAACTTTCCACCAAATTGTACAAACACTAAGAAAGTTTTCTTTTCGATTCATAGCAATCTTTTAACTCTTTGAGGAGTTCAAATAACATGTTTTTAGATCACTTGTATCTCATCTTTTAGTACATGACTGTTCACCACATTTTACACACACTAAGCAAGTTTGTTGTTCGATTCATAACAATCTTTTAAAACTCTGAGGAGTCCGAAAAACGTGTTTTTCAGATGGTTTGAATCGAATCTCTTACTAAGAAAGTTATCTTTTCCATTCATACGAATCTTTCTACGCTTTGAGGAGTTCAAATAACGTGTTTTTAGATCATTTGTATCGTATATTTTACTACATAACTTTTCACCAATTTTTACAAACACTAAGAAAATTTGCTTTGCGATTCATAACAATCTTTTAACGCTCTGAGGATTCCAAATTACGTGTTTTTGAGATGGTTTGGATCGAATCATTTACTACGTAACTTTTCACCAAATTATACAAACACTGAGAAAGTTTTCTATTTCATTCATAGCAATCTTTTTACGCTTTGAGGAGTTCAAATAACGTGTTTTTAGATCATTTGTATCGTATATTTTATTACATACCTTTTCACCAAATTTTACAAACATTAAGAAAGTTTGTTTTTCGATTCATAACAATCTTTTAACTTTCTGAGGAGTCCAAATGACGTGTTTTTTAGAAGGTTTCAATCGAATCATTGACTACGTAACTTTCCACCAGATTATACAAGCAATAAAAAGTTTTCTATTCGATTCATAGCAATATTTTTACGCTTTGAAGAGTACAAATAACATGTATTTAGATCATTCGTTTCGTATCTTTTACAACATAGCTTTTCACCAAATTTTACACACACTAAGAAAGTTTGTTTTTCGATTCATAACAATCTTTTAACACTCTGAGGAGTACGAATAACGTGTTTTTGAGATGGTTTGGATCGAATCATTTACTACGTAACTTTTCACCAAATTATACAAACACTACAAAAGTTTTCTATTCCATTCATAGCAATCTTTTTACGCTTTGAGGAGTTCAAATAACTTGTTTTTAAATCATTTGTATCATATCTTTTACTACATAACTTTTCACCAAATTTATAAACACAAAGAAAGTTTGTTTTTCGATTCATAGCAATCTTTTAACGCTCTGAGGAGTCCAAATTACGTGTTTTTGAGATGGTTTGGATCGAATCATTTACTACGAAACTTTTCACCAAATTATACAAACACTTAGAAAGTTTTCTACTCCATTCATAGCAATCTATTTACGTTTTGAGGAGTTCAAATAACATGTTGTTTAGATGGTTTGGATAGAATCTCCTACTAAGTAACTTTTCATCGAATTGTAGAAACACTAAGAAATTTTTGTTTTCCATTCAGATGAATCTTTATACGCTTTGAGGAGTTCAAATAACGTATTTTTAGATCATTTGTATCGTATCTTTTACTACATAACTTTGAACCAAATTTTACAAACAATAAGAAAGTTTGTTTTTCGATTCATAACAATCTTTTAAAGCTCTGAGGAGTCCAAATAACGTGTTTTTTAGATTGTTTGGATCGAAGCATTGGCTACGTAACTTTCCACCAAATTATACAAACACTAAAAAAGTTTTCTTTTCGATTCATACCAATAGTTTTACGCTTTGAGGAGTTTAAATAACGTGTTTTTTGATCATTTGTATCGTATCTTCTAATACATAACTTTTCACCAAATTTTACACGCACTAAGAAAATTTATTTTTCGATTCAAAACAATCTTTTAACACTCTGAGGAGTCCGAATAACCTGTTTTGAGATGGTTTGGATCGAAATCATTCACTACGTAACTTTCCACCAAATTATACAAACACTTAGAAAGTTTTCTATTCCATTCGTAGCAATCTTTTTACGCTTTGAGTAGTTCAAATAACGTGTTTTTAGGTCATTTGTATTGTTTCTTTTACAACATAACTTTTCACCAAATTTTACAAACACTAAGAAAGTTTGTTTTTCGATTCATATCAATCTTTTTACGCTCTGAGGAGTCCAAATAACATGTTTTTGTGATGTTTTGGATCGAATCATTTACTACGTAACTTTCCTCCAAATTTTACAAACACTAAGAAAGTTTTCTTTTCGATTCATAGCAATATTTTTACGTTTTGTGGAGTTCAAATAACGTGTTTTTAGATCATTCGTTTCGTATCTTTTAATACATAACTTTTCACCAAATTTTACACACACTAAGAAAGTTTGGTTTTCGATTGATAACAATCTTTAACGCTCTGAGGAGTCCAAATAACGTGTTTATGAGATGGTTTGGATCGAATCATTTACTACGTAACTTTCCACCAAATTATACAAACGCTAAGAATGTTTTTTTTCGATTAACACCAATCTTTTTATGCTTTCAGGAGTTCAAATAACGTGTTTTAGATCATTTGTATCGTATCTTTTACTACATAACTTTTCACCAAATTTTACACACACTAAGAAAGTTTGTTTTTCGATTCATAACAATCTTTTAAAACTATGAGGAGTCCAAATAACGTGTTTTTTAGATGGTTTGGATCGAATCTCTTACTACGTAACTTTTCACCAAAATGCAGAAACACTAAGAAAGTTTTGTTTTCCATTCATATGAATCTTTCTACGCTTTGAGAAGTTCAAATAACGTGTTTTTAGATCATTTGTATCGTATCTTTTACGACATAATTTTTCACCAAATTTTACAAACACTAAGAAAGTTTGTTTTTCAATTCAAAACAATCTTTCAACGCTCTTAGGAGTCCAAATAACGTGTTTTTGAGATGGTTTGGATCGAATCATTTACTACGTAAATTTCCACCAAATTGTACAAACACTAAGAAAGCTTGTTTTTCGATTCATAACAATCTTTTAAAACTATGAGGAGTCCAAATAACGTGTTTTTTAGATTGTTTGGATCGAATCTCTTACTAAGTAACTTTTCACCAAAATGTAGAAACACTAAGAAAGTTTTGTTTTCCATTCATATGAATCTTTCTATGCTTTCAGAAGTTCAAATAACGTGTTTTTAGATCATTTGTATCGTACCTTTTACTACATAACTTTTCACCAGATTTTACAAACACTAAGAAAGTTTGTTTTTCAATTCAAAACAATCTTTCAACGCTCTGAGGAGTCCAAATAACGTGTTTTTGAGATGGCTTGGATCGAATCATTTACTACGTAACTTTCCACGAAATTGTACAAACACTAAGAAAGTTTTCTTTTCGATTCATAACAATCTTTCAACGCTCTGAGGAGTCCAAATTACGTGTTTTTTAGATGGTTTGGATCGAATAATTTACTACGTAACTTTTCACCAAATTATACAAACACTGAAAAAGTTTTCTATTTCATTCATAGCAATCTTTTTAGGCTTTGAGGAGTTCAAATAACGTGTTTTTAGATCATTTGTATCATATCTTTTACTACATACCTTTTCAGCAAATTTTACGAACATTAAGAAAGTTTGTTTTTCGATTCATAACAATCTTTTAACGATCTGAGGAGTCCAAATAACGTGCTTTTGAGATGGTTTCAATCGAATCATTGACTACGTAACTTTCCATCAGATTATACAAACAATAATAAAGTTTTCTTTTCGATTCATAGCAATATTTTTACGCTTTGAGGAGTTCAAATAACGTGTTTTTAGATCATTCGTTTCGTATCTTTTACTACATAACTTTTCACCAAATTTTACGCACACTAAGAAAGTTTGTTTTTCGATTCATAACAATCTTTTAACACTCTGAGGAGTCGAATAACGTGTTTTTGAGATGGTTTCTATGGAATCATTTACTACGTAACTTTTCACCAAATTATACAAACACTAAAAAAAAATTCTATTCCATTCATAGCAATCTTTTTATGCTTTGAGGAGTTCAAATAACGTGTTTTTAGATCATTTGTATCGTATCTTTTACTACATAACTTTTCACCAAATTTTTTAAACACTAAGAAAGTTTGTTTTTTGATTCATAACAATATTTTAACACTCTGAGGAGTCCAAATTACGTGTTTTTTTGATGGTTTGGATCGAATCATTTACTACGAAACTTTTCACCAAATTATACAAACACTTAGAAAGTTTTCTATTCCATTCATAGCAATCTTTTTACGCTTTGAGGAGTTCAAATAACGTGTTGTTTAGATGGTTTGGATCGAATCTCTTACTAAGTAACATTTCACCGAATTGTAGAAACACTAAGATATTTTCGTTTTCCATTCATATGAATCTTTCTACGCTTTGAGGAGTTCAAATTTTTTAGATCATTTGTGTCGTATCTTTTACTACATAACTTTTAACCAAATTTTACAAACAATAAGAAAGTTTGTTTTTCGATCCATAACAATTTTTTAACGCTCTGAGGAGTCAAAATAACGTGTTTTTGAGATGGTTTGGATCGAATCATTGACTACGTAACTTTCCACCAAATTATACAAACACTAAAAAAGTTTTCTATTCCATTCATAGCAATCTTTTTACGATTTTAGGAGTTCAAATAACGTGTTTTTAGATCATTTGTATCGTTTCTAACCACATAACTTTTCACCAAATTTTACAAACACTAAGAAAGTTTGTTTTTCGATTCATATCAATCTTTTAACGCTCTGAGTAGTCCAAATAAGATGTGCCCTCTACTTTCCTCAGCATGGGTCGATGATGTTGCCTGCCTCTCACTCAATTATTTTGTTTTCACCGTTGAGACCCGTGCATACTCAGGGGAGGAGTAAGTGATTTGCGATGGTTTGGATCGAATGATTTACTACGTAACTTTCCTCCAAATTTTACAAACACTAAGAAAGTTTTCTTTTCGATTCAGAGCAATATTTTTACGCTTTGAGGAGTTCAAATAACGTATTTTTAGATCATTTGTTTCGTATCTTTTACTACATACACACACTAAGAAAGTTTGTTTTTCAATTCATAACAATCTTTTAACACTCTGAGGAGTCCGAATAACGTGTTTTTTAGATGGTTTGGATCGAATCATTTACTAATTAACTTTTCACCAAATTATACAAACACTATGAAAGTTTTCTATTCCATTCATAGCAATCTTTTTACGTTTTGAGGAGTTCAAATAACGTGTTTTTAGATCATTTGTATCGTATCTTTTACTACATTAGTTTTCACCAAATTTTACAAACACTAAGAAAGTTTGGTTTTCGATTCATAACAATCTTTTAACGCTCTGAGGAGTCCAAATAACGTGTTTTTGAGATGGTTTGGATCAAATCATTTACTACGTAACTTTCCACCAAACTATACAAACGCTAAGAAAGTTTTTTTCGATTCATACCAATATTTTTACGCATGAGGAGTTCAAATAACGTGTTTTAGATCATTTGTATCGTATCTTTTACTAAATAACTTTTCACCAAATTTTACACACTAAGAAAATTTGTTTTTCGATTCATAACAATCTTTTAAAACTATGTGGAGTCCAAATAACGTGTTTTTTAGATGGTTTGGATCGAATCTCTTACTACGTAACTTTTCACCAAATTGTAGAAACATTAAAAAAAGTTTTGTTTTCCATTCATATGAATCTTTCTACGCTTTGAGGAGTTCAAATAATGTGTTTTTAGATCATTTGTATCGTATCTTTTACTACATAACTTTTCACCAAATTTTACAAACACTAAGAAAGTTTGTTTTTCGATTCAAAACAATCTTTCAACGCTCTTAGGAGTCCAAATAACGTGTTTTTGAGATGGTTTGGATCGAATCATTTACTACGTAACTTTCCACCAAATTGTACAAACACTCAGAAAGTTTTCTTTTCGATTCATAGCAATCTTTTTATGCTTTGAGGAGTTCAAATAACATGTTTTTAGATCATTTGTATCTTATCTTTTAGTACATAACTTTTCACCAAATTTTACACAAACTAAGAAACTTTGTTTTTCGATTCATAACATTCTTTTAAAACTCTGAGGAGTCCAAATAACGTGTTTTTCAGATGGCTTGGATCGAATCTCTTACTACGTAACTTTTCACCAAATTGTAGAAACACTAAGAAAGTTATCTTTTCCATTCATATGAATCTTTCTACGCTTTGAGGAATTCAAATAACGTGTTTTTATATCATTTGTATCGTATCTTTTACTACATAACTTTTCACCAATTTTTACAAACACTAAGAAAGTTTGTTTTTGTTTCATAACAATCTTTTAACGTTCTGAGGAGTTCAAATTACGTGTTTTTGAGATGGTTTGGATCGGATCATTTACTACGTAATTTTTCACTAAATTATACAAACACTGAGAAAGTTTTCTATTCCATTCATAGCAATCTTTTTACGCTTTGAGGAGTTCAAATAACGTGTTTTTAGATCATTTGTATCGTATCTTTTACTACATACATTTTCAGCAAATTTTACAAACATTAAGAAAGTTTGTTTTTCGATTCATAACAATCTTTTAACGCTCTGAGGAGTCCAAATAACGTGTTTTTGAGATGTTTTGGATCGAATCATTGACTGCGTAACTTTCAACCAGATTATACAAACAATAAGAAAGTTTTCTTTTTGATTCATAGCAATATTTTTACGCTTTGAGGAGTTCAAATAACGTGTTTTTAGATCATTCGTTTCGTTTCTTTTACTACATAACTTTTCACCAAATTTTACACATACTAAGAAAGTTTGTTTTTCGATTCATAACAATCTTTTAACACTCTGAATTTCTACAACTTCGATAGCCAAATTCTTGAGAGAAATCCCAGCCATCATTGTTGTGAGTATAATTTGAGAGATTCATTGTTAGCCTAGATCCGATCTTCGATATTCCTTGAGAGTAGCCTTCATTTAGAGAGCGTTCTTTGAGAAATCGTGTGGTTGCTTGGGTAGTTGTTATATTTGTTGTTTTGTGGGGTTAGTTTGTTGTGTGAAGGCTCTACGTCCTTGTTAGTCTTTTTTTTATAGGAACTATTATAAGAGGTTGGTCGCTCTCTCTTGCGACGGCGAGGCTTATCCCCGGAGACCTAGGCACCGTTTCGCCATACTCTGTAATCATATCCGGTGTCATAACTTTATCTTTTTATTTCAATTATTCGGGTTTGTTTTATTTTTTCTTTTCTTTTTGAGGAACTTGAGTTTTCCTCGTAACTCCCATAATATTTGCGTACGAATCTAAACCGCTGTATCTATAGTTGCTTGAGTCATCCTTCGTGACTGGGATTATTGTGTACAAGTGCCTAATTTACTTTTTCGTACTTGTACTTTTATTTATTCTTTTTCTTATTTCTTTTTACTGGGTTACTCGATTTTCCATTATTTATTAATTTATTTATTTACGTGCTTGTTGTTTTTATATTATATTTACTATTTATTTACAAGTATCTTTGCTAATTAGCACAACTATTACTGTAAAATTGACAAGATTAAAAGTGACCGTATATCTTTAAATAGTTACATAATATTGGTTTAGATTTAGAAATTCCACATATAATCATATCCCCTCCCCCACTCTCTCTAGGCCAACTAGGGACAACAACACACTAAGTTTATAACAGAAAAGTTGCATGTATTTTTGTAGTTTGTTCGATATATAATTATAAATTTTATATATAATTGAAGTGAGAGATTGTGGAAAACATTATTTCAACAGTTGGATTGGAGCTATTTTATCACATGTTAAGTTTTATTCTAGTGACAGAGACCTTCACCCGTGCTGTGACATTATTTACTTAAATAATAAATCCTTAAAAAATCGCGAAAATCATCGGAAGTATCCGACCCACCCTTTATATGATCTGGACATGAACCTGTGTAATGAAACCTAGACCTCAATTTTTTCACAATTTTCAGCTTCAACATCTACAGTAAAACAATCTATATCTACCGCAATTTAAAAAAGAAATCATAGTGAGCCAACAATATTGATAAATGAACGAAACATAACTAAGAATCATTTTCATATAATCGAAACAATTTAAAGGCTGATATGCAAGAAATCACGGCGCTAGTAAGGAAAACTAGGAAAGCCATGGCAACTCCTTCCCCTAACCGGAAGCAAAACTTCGTGAAAATATCGCAAGTCTTCATCCATTGCAATTCCGGCTGGCCGTACTCAGCTATAATTCCTGTTTCTATTGCTGCCGCCACAGCCGATAAAGTTACATAAGCTATTACCTGTATATAAATGGAATTCTTTTAAGCAAATTATCAACGTATTATATCGCATAAATCAAAGAAAATATATAAAATAAATAAAAAGATTTGTCTGTTTTGTTTGAAGTATGGTCATCAAAATTGGAAAATCGTACTTGATCGTAAGAGAACATAGCCCACAAAGTAGCTCTCTTGCGGAGAACGGTGCCGTGTAATGTACCAACGAGACACCTCACTCCTTGAACTAAATTATATCCTGCAGCCAAACCATTTGCTATCAGCAAAAACCTACAGTGAGTCACCGTGTCGATATTGTTAAAAACATGATCATAATGTTATTAACAAATTAATCTCATCTATTATTGTTAAAAATAGGATTTTGAATTTATTTTTGGTTGGTACGCAATTAAACTCCCTGGGGTTGGGGTGTTTTAGAGATCTATTTTCTGCCAAGGTGGGCCAATTGCTTTTTGGGTTTAAATGGCATTTACTTCATTTTCTTCCACAAGTATGAATAACTAGAAAAATATTTACTATCATCCAGAAAAAATTTAATCAATGTCTGGATGAGTTAGTTTATGCTTCGGCATTCTGAATAATTTAACTTAGATTGGTAGATCTTAATGACAATTGAGAAGGGATTTATTCGCAAAGTTTACTTACACAAGAGCCTTCATATCGGTAAACCTCGCCCTCTTTTCTATGGAGAAGATCTCTCGCACTTCAGAATCCAATCCAATCAAACAAACTGCAACCACTCCGCATACAAATGTCGAGCATCGAAGCACAATTTCGCTCAACATTATCTTTCTCTCCGCAGCACTTAGCTTTTCCTCCGCATAATACATAACCGTATTTTATATTTCCACCCTTTGTAAGAATAAAGAAGAACTAATTATTTAACGAACGAGAAAGAAAATGGTTTTCAATCGTTCTCTTTTCGTAGATCGAGCAATAAAAATGTGATGTATATAATATATCCTATTTAAAGAAGCCGAATGGAAATGGCAAGTTTGAGGACCGCATGGAGTTGTCGGTCTATTTTTCTAGGTGGAGCATTTAAGAATATGTTGCATTTTCCTTTCAAAAAATATGTCATTGTCCTACCAGAGAGGCGAAATCCAAGTGGACAAACTTGTGATAAACAAGAACAATAAGGCAAATCAAATGCAACTTTAACTATTTTTTGTTGATTGAAAGACTTTCTTATTCATTATAATTGAACTGAATTAATGATCTTTGAATTATTATGGTATGGGATCGATCAGTTTAACATTAAACTATTAGACAAGACAAAAAATATAGAAGAGGACTGCTACAGGCACAGAAACAATCTACCGAAATTATCCCGAATTCATTTTTTACATATTAAAATATGTGGGACCCACTGTGAATCATTCCATATATTCATCTTCTGGGTGTTTTCGGTGGTTTTATTCTGGGTGTGTATACTTTTTGAAAAATATAATAGCATCCGAATTTTGATTATTAAAATATATAAATATAATCTGAACTAAAGAATTAATAATTTGATTATCAGATTGAAGAATTAACAAACATTCAGTTCATTTCTACCAAACACTCAGATCCAAATCCAGAGCTTGTGGTTTGATTGTGCTCTTTTTTCTGTTCTTTGTTGAGTTCAAAACTATTTGCTCGTCTTTGGAGAGCTTTCTTTTTATGTTCAGTTCATTTGCATTTGCACGATTTCAAGCACAAAAAGCTTATTACCAAACTTGACATAACTATAATCTACAAATTTATGTACAAAATTCCAACACAATTTATGAACTCATGATCCTAAACTAAGCTCACTCTAATGCACATACAACACAAAATTGAAACAAATCACATTGCCCTAAACCTTTTTACATTGATCATACAAACAAAATCTTGCTTTCGTGCCTTTGCCTTACCTACAATTTTAAAATTAATTAGTTTTGAACATGAAAATTGTTAGATAAAAAAAGGAAACACTTACTAGATCGTTAAGAATCAAGCCGGCAAAGATCTAAAGCCCCAAACCTCCAACTAAATCTTTGGCAAAGCACTATACAAAAAGAACCCTAATCTTCAAGGATTCATAATAGAATTTTATTCCAAAAATTGAGCCACTGCTGTGTAGAGTTGTTGTTCTTCAAACGGCTTTGAGACGTACCCATCCATACCGCACCTAAATTTTGTAAACTCAAATTTAGTATTTTCCTATTTAATCGTAACCTCTGAATAACTTGCTCGATTCCTCACAAATTTAGTATTTTCTATTTAGTTTCTGAAGTCTCGTCTTACAAATATAGATATTTAAACCCAGAAAATTGGTGATTTACCTCAGACATTCTTCATAGGTAGCCTGTATCACATCTGCGGTCATGGCTAATATTGGTACATGCCAATTATGGCTCAAATGCCCATTTGTTTCTATTTGTGCTTCTCCTTTTTCTATTAACTTGTTGAATTCTTTCTCTGAACTTCTTACGAGCCTTGTAGCCTCAAAGCTACAGAAGAACAAAAAAATATATAAAGGAACTTGTAATGTCAAAGTATCAAATATTCTAATTCAAAACCAAAGAAAATAATATTTATAGTTAGATCAAGCCACAGAAAGATTAGGGTTGATCTAACTAAAAAAAGTACAAAACTTGTCCAAACTCATTTGTGTTGCTATTTTGAGTTTCAGGAATGGTATAAGAAATTAAGAGAAAAAAAATAATTAATTTACCCGTCCATCTCGGGCATTTGAACATCCATGAAACAAGCATTGACTTCATGTGGAGGACTCAAAATCTCAATCGCATCTTTTCCACTATCCACGCAAGTGACAACGGCTCCATATTTCTTCAAAGCACCCTCCGCAACTTTTCGATTGATTGCATTATCATCGACGACCAAAATCCTCTTCCCTTTCAAAAGCCCTTTAGTTTGATAAATCAGATAGTTAAAAGGGGGAAAAAAAGAGAATCTATAAATATTGAAGTATTAAATCAATATTAAATGAAGTGATTATATAAACATTGGATAATTTAAGGAATTACCTTTTAAAGCCAAAGAGTCTCCTCGTGCTTGGACTTGTCTCTTATTCGCAATTCCGAGCACTTTTCTCAAGCACGCGGCAATCATGCTTAGTCGAAGAGGTTTCATTATGCTATCGACATATCCGTTTAATTTTAACTCCTCAAATTCACTCGGATTGAGCGAGGTGGCGAGGAGGAATAGTTTCGGGATTCTCTGCCAGTGCTCCAAAATTTCGGTTTTCTGAATGTCTTTTAGCGGGAGAGGAAATGAAATGCCGGATGATGATGAGTTGGAAGACAGTGGGCCCCATGCTTCTTTGTCTACTAGCACCATGTCTAGACTTCCCCTCCCACTTGTAATTTAGAATGGAGAAAATGATTAGTTATAGGTGTGAACTTTTCGTTACCACCACAACACACCTCAAATTTTGAAAGAAAAAAAGAACTAAATGAATAAATAAAAGTGGACCCCATACCTTAAACTACAAGCTTCTAATAACACATTAATTGCGGACTCTCTATCAATTGCCACGTCAGCATGAATCCCTAATCTCTGCAAATGATATCTCGTAATCTCGGCACGAATCTCCCTCCCATCAACCACAAGAGCTCTCATCCCTTGAAAATCACTCGCAACGATCTCCCCACAATATCTCTTCACGTCCCCCAAATTTTCAACCCCACCTCGCTCAAACATCGCATTGAACATAAAAGTGCTCCCGACCCCCGAATTGCTAGTGAACCCAATTTGACCCCCCATTAACTCCACCAAGCATTTGCTTATGCTCAAGCCGATTCCGGTTCCTCCATAATTCCGAGACGTCGAACTGTCTGCCTGCATAAACGGGGTGAAAATACGATTTTGGGCTTCTTCTGGAATTCCCACACCCGTGTCCTCGACGGTTACGAGTAAATTTATTAGGGTTTTATTTGGATTTTTGGGTAATTCTTGGGTTTTGAAATTGGCTAGGATTTCTTGGTGGTCCACTACAGGGAGTCCACTTAATGTGTTGTTGTTGCTACTTAATTCGGAGTTTTTGATTTCGTCTAGAAGATGCACCGAGACGAAAATATGTCCTCTTTCTGTGAACTGCATGAAGAAAATTAGAATTTCTTAGCAATTATTATGATGAAAATAAAAGGCGAGATAGATGGAATATAAAATGAACCTTCATAGAGTTCCCAACAAGATTAGTCATGATTTGTCTGAATCGTTCTGGATCACCAACAAGCACGTCAGGGACTTGACTAGATACATAAACCGCGAGCTACCAAATTAAAAAAAAAAACATTATAAAGACCAAAATATTAAATTTGCGAACTACAGTTTTGTGAACATAATTTTGACCTTTTTTTATTTTCGAAACACAAACTTGATATTTGTGGTTTTGGAAGATTAAATTTGTCATTTTGAAATTAAAAGCACACATATGAAACTTATTTTATTTATTTATCTAATACCTCGATGCCCTTGGCTTGTGACTTGTCAGAGAACAAAGAGAGCACGTTATCCAAAATATCTCTAACATCAAAAGGAACGGCTTCGAGTTCAAGTCGACCCGATTCAATTCTAGCTTGATCAAGAACTTCATTTATTAACATAATTAAAGCCTTCCCACTCTCCCGAGCTGTCATCACAAAATCTTGTTGGGTCGCATCGAGATCTGTGTCCATTAACATATGCAACATGCCTGATTAACAAAAAAGATAAGAAAGGAGAGTGTGAATTGTAAATTTTGAGAATAGTTTTAAATTTAGAATAATTAGATTCGAGGAAAGGTACGAACCTAAGACACCGTTCATTGGCGTTCTGATTTCATGTGAAACTGTTGCTAGAAACTACATGGGAAAAAAAATTCGAGTTAGCTTAAGAAACAAAATTTGACAAATATAGTATGATGTTAAATATGAAGAAAAGGGTTTTGGCCACATCAGCAACCTGTGATTTGGCCACATCAGCAGCTTCAGCGCGGCCTTTTAATTCGCTCATTTCTCTATAATCGTCCTCTACTTTCTCAATACGATTCAAAGCTTGGTAAAAAATGTGTCCAACGAGCAAAACGATCACCGCAACCCCAACCGAAGCCACTATTGCCGACCAAGGAAATGGCGATGTTTCCTTGAATCTAAAAATCATAAAATGACAACAAAAAAAAAGTTAATCAATAGTTAATTTAATTATACAACAATCATCAAAATTAACCGATAGATACCTGCAATGCATCTCATGCTTTCTTGTTGGATCGCCGAAATCCACGTGACTTACGTGCCCATTATCATAAGAACCCGTTAAATCAGGGCCGTACATTCTAATAGGCGCAGAAGCATTTGTCGTGTCATAAACATTCACGATTATTTTCTGCTTGCTTGCAAGTTGTTGTAGTAATTTCTTCACCAATGAAGGAACGTCAAACGAAGCACCCAAATACCTTCACATAAAAAAAAATTACAATTTACCAAACAAAACAAATCGCATGAGTCAAATATTTAAACTAACATACCCTATAGTGGCATCAATCCGCTCTTGTGGGGTTGCATTTTGAGGAAGCTCGTACTTGTATACTGCAAACGTGAGAACAACACCTAGATGGTTGTATTTTAGAAGATTAAACGGTGCGGTTAAAGCACCTTTTCCTGTTGATCTTGATCTTATTATGTTGTCCCTATCATCCTAATCACAAAAATAATCATAAATAATAATGTATGGAACATGGTTCGATAAGTTAATCAATCAAATATATAAGTTGCATTTGTGATGTTACAAACTTACTTTACCAGACATCATATCAACAGAAACGATATGAGAAACGGTATCTTGCGAGAATATAACGGGTGCATATTCCTCTTCAACTGGAGAAGGATCGAGTTTCTCGGGATTATAGTCCTCCTGCAGAGAGTGGTCCCCTCCTCTCTCCATTTTCTTTATTTTTCCTCTCTCCTGTTCAAACTGCTCTCTTTCTGAGTGCATCACTTTCAAAGCATATGCGACCCCACTAGTCAATGGCCTCTCGAAGGCTGTTCTTGCCGTGTATTCTTCAAATGTTTTCTAAAACATAAATATAATAATAAGTAATGAGTAAATTGCTGATTGAAGTCTACAAAAATAAAGTAATGGTGTATTCAATTATTCATTTGTGATCGTTACACCTCATAATTTCAATGGGATTAGGTGAACTAATCATATCACTAAAGTGACCTAATATCATTACAATTAAACTTAAATAGTTGTTAATTGGGCCTGAATAAGAACCAAACAGGGCAATATGTAATGGAAAATATCCAATACACCCTTGCAAAACTCAAAATACCAAATTATATACAAATCTACCTATCATAAAATAAAAAAAATAAAAATAACCTGATCAATAGCAGATGGATTTTTTCCATGATGAAAAGTGGAGACCAAAATAGCCAAAGCTTGAACATGATTCATGCTCACATTGAATTGATCTTGAAGCATTCGAGCTCTCTCGTCGCACATATTAACTAGGGTTTCATTTTGCCTCGCAATTATATTCTCGTTGATGCAGAAAAATAACCAAACCGAGACCGAAATCCCGAAAGTTACGCCCAAATAAAGAAGCAGTTTTCGCTTTCCTCCGCTTTTGGGACTCGGAGGCTGGAATTCTGGATTCTTGTGTTGCATTTGGTTCGAGTTTAAATTTATGTAATTTAAGAGTTTGAAAGATAAAATGGTTCCGATTAAAATGGATAGGAATATTTTGAGCTTGTTTTTTATCACTTGGTTTAGAAACTCTTCAGTGCTTTTTGCTAATTCTTCACAATTTAAGATGGTTTCACATTCCTAGACAAGAACAAACAAAATTTTAAATTAGTTGAAAGTAATAATTAGGAGTGATACAAAAACCAGAAATGCAAGGGTTCAAAAAAAATATTTAGAAGTTAATTTCGGATGAAACTAAACACATCGTTATATGATGAAAAAACGTAAATAATTTTGACGACTTATATTACCAAAAAAAATTCTAATTTCTAACAAATAAGAAAGTGTATTGGAAGTAAAATTACCTTTATTTGAGTCTCGGCATTCTGTAATGTAGACGGTACACTAGCATGAGTATTGCCATTTACTTCAAATTCATTAACACTTGAAGGGATCTTATCGAATGCATTATTTTGAAAATATTCTCTCCTTATCATTAAATCACTGTATGATAGTTGCTTGCTTTCAAATATTTCATTGTGTTTCTTCTCCTCTGCTTTCTCCTTTCTTAAAATTTCAAATGGTTCTCTCTGTTTCACAAAGATTCAAGTTTTTAAATGCAATATTAACTATTAAGACAATTTCGGCCTTAAAACCGCTCACTCGAAAATAAAAATAGATACAATTGACACAAATAAAAAACAAATCATCCAAAAAAGATGGAAAAGAAAAAAAAAATCAGAGAGAAGTACCTCTGGTGAAGATAAAAACAGAACCAAGGATTGGAGTTGGCTTTTACTCAAATTGAAATTCTCCACCATTACTTGAGCTCTCCTTTCCCATTCACCTCTTTCTCTTTCTCTCTCTCCACGAAAAAACCCATAACACCCTTCTAAACCCACAATAAACCCCACAAATCCAACTAAAATACACAACAATAAAACCTTAAATCTCCATCTCTTGCAACCCTCGCATTCAAAATCACTAATTTCCGCCATTTTTACTGAAAAAAAGCTTCGAGCTTTCAAAGCGTTGTTGTCGTATTACCTTAACGCGAGACCTCCTCATTCACCACTGGAAAGAGAAAAAGAACACGAGTATCTTAAAATCGAAGTTAGAGACAAGTACGGTTCTCCTTTCAAAAACCCAGAAAGGAATACTTCTCAAATTGATGAATAAGATATCAATATTTTGAGAAAAAACACTCAGGAGGGCCTTAATCACACCCAAAGAGAAAAACCCAAACTTTCAATTTCGACACAAAACCAGTTCTCCTTTCTAAAACCCAGAACGAGAATCCCTCTTAAAGAGCGAATAAGGCGTATTTGGGAGAAAGCACTCGAGAGAAGAACAGAACTGAACTGTTGTGAACAAACAATGTCTTTTTCCACAATAGTTCTTGCTTATCTCTGAGCTTCACCAAAAACCACTCAAGAGCTTGCCATTTTTCTTCTCAAAAAACAATAAAAAAGCTGAAGGGTAAGAGGAAAAGTCAGGAGAGAGAGAGAGAGAGAGCGAGCGAGCGAGCGAGCGAGCGAGCTTAGGAGAGAGAGAGAGAGAGAGAGAGAGAGAGAGAGAGCTTGGCAGTTCGTTTTTTTCTGAATGTGGGTTGTAATATCTGGAGATTGGAAAAAGGGAGAGACAAACACAACACAAGTACTTAAACAATTAACATGGATGTTCTATTGTTTTGTTCCTTTTGAGTTAAAAAATATAAAAGTAAGAACAAAAGAAGGAAAATAGAGTAATAATACAGACCACATTTTTTCTTGAATATGGGAAATTTACAAATAACCCCCTAACTTTTTTTGAATTTACAAAATAACCCTAACTTTTGAAAAACTCCAAAAAAAAACCTATATACAAAATTTTCTTTTCAATTACCCCCGTAGGACTATTTCATGATATTATAATTTTTTTTTACCAAAATACCCTTTTACTTTTCATCTTTAAATTTAATAAACATATTTTTGTATTATTTTATTAATTTAAAATCACTATTAATATTTTTTAAGATATAATAATTTTAAAAAACTTTATATCATATACATAATTTTAATCTTAAATTTATTATACATTTATCATAAAAAATAAAATAAATAAAAATGTGATATAAAAAATATTCTTGAAAATATCTAGACAAATTAATATTATTCTAGTATTTAATTTTAATGTTAAATAGTTATTAATAAAAATAGTTACTGAATAGTTTTTCTTGCCAAATTAACAATGATTGAATGAAAATTAAAACTAGGATTAAAATAATATTGACGTTAATTTTAATTTCGTCAGCTATTTTTATTTCAAGAGCTCGTTTTGTAAAAATTATTTTTATTTCAGTAGCTAGTTTTTAGTAATTATTTTTATTAACAAATATTGATTTCATCAGCTAATTTGCTAATAATTAATAAAAAATAATTATTACCAAATAAATTGCTAAAATAAAATTAGCTGTTGAAATTATAATTAATGGCAATATTATTTTAATGCTAGTTTTTGTTGAGTACCGGCGTCGCTACCGAGCTCCGCGCAGCGGAATGAAGGGCCCAGTTCGACCCAATCCCGAAGACCACGTCGTCGACCCGAGAGTACGAACACTAATCTATGTGCAACTATCTATATATAACAATTATATAGAGAAATCATACGACGTGAAATTGATCACGGTGACGGGTTGATCACGTAGTTGCTGTCATTTTGCCCCTCCAATCCTCGACAACACGTGCGTCCCTTTCCCGCACGATTCGACACCTTCGACAGAGCTCCGACTTGTCGTATACAATCGGATCGTATCCAGTTCGTCATTCATCTTGCTCTCACATGATCACAATAGAGGATTCCAGGTGAAATCTCTCTATTCGTATCCACCTCGAGCCTCGTCTTTCGGTTACGCGTGATTTCCCTAAAATCGTCGTAAACTTGCTTGAACTTCATCTCTAATAGTGAACTTTTCTCACAAGTTATTCTCTCTTTTTCTTATAATCATATTCGGAACTGAAGGTTAGAGAGAGATGAAAGATCTACACAGATCTTATATTAACACCATTATTAATAGAGGATTAATAAGCACAAAGAAAACTGTTAATCTGGAATTTGGATCACAGTCCGTCATGACGCACTAGATGGTGCTTCGTGACGGACGTGTCACGATTACTAGAAACAACAGTTATTCCTCTGCTCCGTCAGGACGGACCAACTTGTCTGTCGTGACGCAGCTCCGTCATGACGAACAAACCAGTCTGTCATGACTCTATACTCACAGATTGGCTGCACATAATTACCATATGGTCCGTCACGACGGACCAACTAGTCCGTCCTGACGGACTATGTAATTCCTGTCAGTTATGTCAGAATAACATATTGGTCCGTCACGACGGACCAACCAGCCAGCCCGTCATGACGGACTATGTTATTTCTTTCAAATTGGCAGGATCTTATTATGTATCCAGTCATATCGATGAACGCGTACGTTCATCTATCATCGTGTGTACAATCTACTAGTTGATTTATAACTGTATTTCCTTCATTTTTGATGTTCACTCGTGCATTGCTAATTTGGTAAAAAGAAATTATTTAGTAATTATTTTTATTAACAACTATTTAACATTAAAATTAAATACTATAATAATATTAATTTGTCAAGATATTTACAGGAATATTTGTTGTATAATATTTTTATTTAATTTTAGTTTTATATGATAAAATATATAATAAATAAAAGATTAAAATAATGTATATGACATATAGTTTTTTAAATTAGTATATGTTAAAAAATATTTATAATGATTTTAAATTAATAAAATAATACAAAAATATGTTTATTAAATTTAAAGATGAAAAATAGAGGGACGTTTTGGTCCAAAAATATTGTAATACCATGAAATATCCCTATGGGGGGTAATTGAAAATAAAACCTTGTATGTAGGGGGTTTTTTGGAGTTTCTCAAAAGTTAGGGTTTTTTTTGTAAATTCAAGAAAAGTTGGGGGTTATTTGTAAATTTCCTATAAAATATTAATGCGTCATCTGTCAATTGAAAATATTTAATTAAATTAATTAATTCTTTAATTGAATTAATTAAACTAAATATTAATTTGAGATTTAATCAATCCAATTAACATATTAAAATAATCTCGATTGATGCATTAGAAATATATATCAAGGATTATGAGTTTAAATCATTATATTAAACAAATATTTTTCGTGTCTCAAAACGAATATTATGATATGATAACACAATATATACTTTTTAAATTATAGATATATTAAACGTAGTTTCATGATTATGAGTCTAAATCATTAATTTATTTATGTTTTTTCA
The DNA here is from genome assembly GCA_946800325.1 of Luzula sylvatica. Classification (NCBI taxonomy): domain Eukaryota; kingdom Viridiplantae; phylum Streptophyta; class Magnoliopsida; order Poales; family Juncaceae; genus Luzula; species Luzula sylvatica. Next base: position 23,177,632 of record OX326958.1, read on the forward strand.
ACTATTAACACATAAAAGAATATGATGTCCGAATTCGGATTAGGATATTTATATCCGGATCCGACGATAAAATCGAATTCGGATCCGAATCCGGATATTTTTCGAATAAGATGCGAATAGGTTCGAACATAACACACAAAAAAATATAATGGTCGAATTCGATTATGGTATTCATATCCGGCTCCTACGATAAAAATCGAATTCGGACATGGATCTAGATATTTTTCGAATATGATTCGAATAGGTTGGAACAATATAGGACATGTTGACACCCTATCGATAACACGTAATTAGCATATAACACATAATTAGCATGTAGAGTAAATAATATGTAAATAATATGTTATTATTATGTAAATAATATGTTAATTGGTTTTTTAAGTGTAACACGTAAAATATAATGTTCGAATTCGAATTAGGGTATTAATATCGGGGTCCGACGATAAAATCGAATTCTGACCCGATCTAGAAAATTTTCAAATATGATGCGAACAGGTTCGAACAATATATATGATCCGTTGACACTCTACACATAACATGCAATTAGCATATAACGCATAATCAACACGTAGAGTAAATAATATGATTTATATATTATGTAATTGGTTATTAATTAATATGTAAATTGGTTTTTCAACCGTAACACGTAAAAAATATAATATCCGAATTTGAATTAAGTATTCATATTCGGATTAAACGATAAAATTGAATTCAGATCCGGATCCATATATGTTTTAATCCGAATCAAATAGACAATATATGACATGTTGACACCCTATACATAACACGTAACACATAATTAGCAGGTAGAGTAACTAATATGATTTATATATTATGTAATTGGTTATTAATTAATATGTTAATTGCTTTTTCAACCATAGCACATCAAAAAAATATAATGTCTGAATTCAGATTAGTGTATTCATATCCGGACATGACGATGAAATCGAATTCGGATCCGGATCCAGATATTTTTCGAATATGATTTTAATAGGTTCCAACAATATATGACCCGTTGAAACCCTACACATAACATGGGCTCGTTCGGCGACACATGGAATAGAGGAATAGTGGAAGAGAGACTAGTCAACAATTCCATTTTATTCCACGTATGTTCGGCACATCAATGGAAGAAGATGATGGAATAAACTGACACAAAATAATAAAATGACCAAAATATCCTCGTATCAATTTTGATCAAATTTGTTCATGTATGTAATTACGTTACAAAATATAATTAGTTAAATAACTAGTTAAATAGTAAAAAAAAATACAATTACAAAATTACATAAATTTTAAATACAAAAACTTATTTTTTTTAATATTACAACATTTTTTACAAATTCTTAAAAGAAAATAAGAAGAGGAAAAAACATGTATCAATATTATTTGTAGACTAATACTAAACGATTAGAATAGAAAAAAAATTAGAAAGGAAATTGGTACCACCCACTGGTACCGAACCAAGTAAACAATCCAATTTCAATAATCATGCAATAGTTTTATGTGGAAATAATCAGAATTGAAAAACATGCAACAATACAATTTTAGTAATAATAAAATAATACATGTGAGTTTATGTCATATCTAATTATCAATCATTTTATTTAACAATCAATTAAGATCATAATTTGCATTAAAAACTAGTCTAATTGGAATCCAATTCACTGCAACAACAAATTCAATCTTAACAAAATGGAGAAACAAACCAATTCAATCTTAACATCTAATTGTTGTGAAAGATACAAAATTTCAAACACAAGAAATATATTGTTTTTTTGCAAAAATACATGAGAAGGTATAGATAACAAACATTATCCATTGTTATTGGAGAAATCTTCTGTGAAGAAATGAGGACTCATTTTTTGCTCCATCTCTTTCTCTCCCTCAGAGTAGTTTGTTTCGTACTCAAAAGTACATTTCTCATATGCGTCCATGAAAAGCAGAGTCGAGAGATCTATCAAAAGGGATCTTGTTTGAAAGAGAAAAATAAAGTTAGGTGATTGCAATTTTTTTCTTTGCGAGTTGATCGACGGATCACCGGAAATACTAGAGAGAAGAAGCAGGATGGAGATATCTTCTTTTGGGGGTTTGTGCTTTGAGGAGAGAGTGTTCAAAGAGAGAGAAACGTAAAATACTAATTTCCATTTGCCACCTAGACTTAGAATGGAATTGATGAGGGTATTTTTGTCCTAAAATAATATCTATTCCATGGCATAAGCTTCTTCCATGTACCCCATGGAAGAGAGTAATTCCATTTTATTCCATCATTTTTCATTCGTGTTCGGCCGGATTAGACTACTTATTCCATCTTAATCTCCTATTCCATGGTCACCGAACACCTACATAATTAATATGTATAGTAAATAATATGATTTGTAATATTACTAATTGGTTGTTAATTAATATGTTCATTGGTATATAGAGAATGTTATGGTAAAATACAAAGGACACGATAAATGACCTCTTATAAAAATGAAGTTGACACCATTTAAAAATGTTCAAATTAATAAAAAAAAAAAAATGCTTACAGTATTCATATGTAACATCTAACATGTATGATTGATAATATACTTTGGAAATTTTTCAAAAATCCTCCAAAATTGCTTGAACTGAATACTTTCTGAAAGATCTGCTCACTTTTGCACCTTGAGCCCCACATGCATTTATGCAGTCTCACGGGTTTGCTTGCTTTTTTATCAGAACTCAAATTGAAGGGACCCCTTCAAAGTAGTCAGTCATTTTCACAGGTATTCAATTTCAATATAAAAAGGACAAAAAGGACAAAAAATCAAAAAAATACTAATCCTTCTGGAAATTATGAAAAAAATTCTCATTTCTGGATTCCTTCGAAAATTTCTTAGAAAACATGTTGAACTTTTTTTTACTCCTTGAGAAGTTAAACTTAACTATTTCATTTACATTTTCTTTTTTCTCATCTTTTATTCAATTAAAAAAAATATTTTGGAAATAATTTAAGTTTGATAATATTTTTGTATATTATGTTAGGATGTACAGTATAAATTTATGAAATTATATTATAGCAAAACTATATTTTTTTATTTTATGTAATTCATAATATTATTTTCCATAAAATATCATTTTTCTATATTTAATTATATTTAATTAATATATATCTATATTTCCTGTAAAAAATATTTTTTATTTTTATTTTTTATTTCCAATTAAGTATTATTTTATTAATATTAATTCAAGATAAATATGAAAGTAATGCCCAATTCAAAATATTGAAATAAAATAATACCCAATTCAAAACAATAAATAAATATGTACATAATATCATTAAATATTATCAAACTAATATTATGTTGAAAGCATTATTGTTTTAATTTATTTATTACTTTCAATTAAATAATAATAAAAATAATACAATGGTGATATTTTGGTCAAAGAAATGTTGTATTGGATTGAATAGTTAAATTCAACCCCGTGGGGTAAAAAAAATCAATATATTTTATAGGAAATTTTTGGAAAAATCTTAAAAGCGATGGGGTTTGATAATATTCAGAAAAGTAAGGGAGATTTGAAAGTTTCCCTTCTAAATAAGATGCAATATCATCAACCTATTGATTATTGATGGGGAGTGGTGTTTTGTTAAGTCAATTGATCCAATTTATTCGTAAATAAGTAAATAGACTTGATTTAACACACAATTAGTGACAAGATTTCTAGGGAGACAAAATAAAATATTGATTTTGAAATTATATTGTACAATTTTTTGGAGGAGGCAAACAGTAAATTTTACACTATTGTGTTGATAAAATATACTGGATCACTAGATATATACAATGTTCGACAAAAATCTTGGAGGGGCACCGTCCCTTGATCCCTACTATGATCCGTCCATGCACACAATATATATTAATTCAACACATATTTATTTTATTTGTTTGATTTATCGTCAATTATCGACACATCAATTGGCGTTGGAGAATTCAGATGGTACAGTATATTCTAATACATCTGAATTTAATTATCAAATATTATCAATTATCATGATTGTCAATATTTTTTTTGTTTTTTAACATGTAAGAAATGATGTTGATATGTTATGTTTCTCTCTCTCTCTTCTTTTGCAGAAGGCAGGGAAAATACTAAATAGACATAGATGCATTGAGTAGTTTATAGCTGAGCCTCAGCAGGTCTTTCATATACAGCTCATATATTTTAGCCTATCAGCTATGTTACGCGGATACTCCAAAAACGCCGAAGTATCCTGAGGATACGGGTATCCGATACAGATACGGGTGCGATACGGCTGCGATACGTATCGGATACGCCACGTGGAGTATCCGAATTTTTTAATATTATTTTTTTTCGGATACGGCGGGGATACGGCAGGATACGGCAGGATACGGCTGGGATACGTTTAGGATACGGCTGGGATACTCCATTTAGGATACTTCGGCCCAATATATGTTTTGGCCCATAATATTTTTAAATAATTTGTATATGATACTTCTAGGATATTTCTAGGATACTTCTAAAACTAGTTTTAGGATACTTCTAAAATAATTTAAGATAATTTTATGATACTTGTATTGTTATGTTGATTTTTTTTATTGTCATGATATTTAATTTAAAAATATTATTTAATTTATTATATATAATATAAATATATTAAAATAATAACTATATAGCCGTATCCGTATCCGTGATTTTTCAAAAATTGCCGTATCGCCGTATCCGTATCGTATTGGATACGATACCCGTACCCGTATCCGTGCAACATAGCCTATCAGCCTATCAGTATTATTATACTATTAAGACCAGACTAGTTTTCTTTCAATATAGTCACATTAAAAAAATAAAAAATAAAAAATAAAAAATAAGATGATAAATGTCCAATTGGTGGCATTGGCTTCTTGTGGGAAAGCCACATTAACTTAATAAATACGTGGATTGATAATTGATGTAATCATATGTTGTTTTTATTTATTTTAGATTTGACGTTGAAGTTGCAATGTCATGTCCAGTTGCACTAAATTAATATGCAGCAACGAGTCCTGAACCTATTTATTTAACGATAAAATTATGTTATGCAACTTGTAATGCTTATATCATAAAAAGGAGTTTCTATTTTTATTTTTATTAAATAGAGAAGGTTATGCATTATCCGTCCACTCCACGCTGATGGAATTGTAACTCATAATCAATGTTTTGTTATGTTATGTAATTAATCACTTAAATTATGAATTCATTAACGTAATGAATTTTATTTTTTAAGATTTGTTAAACTTGTTAATCATAATTAATGTTTTGTTATGTTTTGCAATCAATCACTTAAACTATGGAATCATTGGCATAATGAATTTATTTTTTTAAGATTTGTTAAACTTGTTAATCAATGCATGATTTGTTTTAGAAATTATTTGTCAGTTGATTACCTCTTAGAATGAAGTTTATTAATTTTATGTTTTTTGTATGTCCTCTGTTCCGATACATTTGCTTATTTACAATTTTATTATTTATATATATTATATATATAATATATATTTAAGACGCTCTTATGTGGGGAGTTATATGATATACTTTTTTGTGATAAATTTTTTTTCGAAAGAATATTTTGGATATTGTCAATTAATAATTTTTTGATAAAATTCATGTGTACTATTATTATTTAATGCTAGTCAAAATAGAAAATATGTATCATTAATTGACAAATACCCGAAAAATATTGTTTTTCTCAGAGAGGGTTGAACTTATTGTTGGGAATGGTTCGTTTTATAAATACTTATTTCATCTTAACATGTCACGGGGCCACTCAACGTCCTTGTAAGTGTCGGGACGGTGAATTTAAGGAGCGGAATATAATTTTCTTTATATATATAAATTTTATGTATTTTACGATGTCGTCGACGACATTGGCGATAATTAAAACAGCATTAATAATTGCTCTTAATTATTTTATTGTGCAAATGATTGTGTCTTAAAAGGGAAGGCTGCATATATGATCATGCATGCGTGCTGGCTTAATATCTACTTAATTTAAAATATGATATCAAGAAGGGTTAGTTAGTAGAACAAACCATAATTTTCTTCTGGTCTTAAATACATGTTAATGTTAAATGTTAATTAGCATGGCCCTTAACCACTGCAAACATTTTTATATTACAATTTACCTTGGTTATTTATAATATCAATATATTAGGGGGTTATCAGGGACGATATTTCCGATCGAATCATAACTGCATCCGTAAAATATTTTTATTATAATAAAAATATATATTGATTTTTTTATAGATAATTAATAGTAATAGGTGATCAATTCTGTTTGCGAATAATCCGGTGATGTATAAAATTTTCACATAATAAAGATACACATTTTATTTTATTTGTCCTAACATTTTGAAAGTGTTAAATTATATCAACGTCATCAAAGACGTGAGGAAAAAGTACAACAATAATCATTAACCAATGCCCTTAGGCTTTTACTCTCTTCGATATATGGTAGCGGATATGTGATTTTCCTTAGCTTTGATCTGAATATTCTCGCCGTTCGTGCCAATAAATTTGCCTCCGAGTTTTCATCCCTCCTAGAGCTATGGATGCACCGACCACCGTCACATTTTCGTATAGGTAACCAATCGTCCCAAATCTTCCTTGAAGCCACCCAATCCGTTACCCACGGCCGGTTTTCATCATTGATTGCATCAGCGAGTTCCTTCACATCGGTTAAGAAAAGACACCCTTTCAAGTTGAGTTCACGTACTTGTCGGATTGCGAACCCTAAGGCCAAGGCTTCCATTTGTAATGCAGATGCACCGGTTAGGGGAAGGGCATTGTATTCGACAAGGATGTCGCGACTTTTAATCACAAAAACCGGCACCCCCATTCGAGTCAGGGGTCCATGCTCCGTCGAGCCAGCAAAATGGGTCCCCTGTAGGTGTAGACTTAGCAATAGTTAACGGGTTTCGGGTCGGGATAGGTGTGTAACCGGATTGTAATAAATTAGTATATCGTACAAGATCGTCCGGTTTTTGTCTTTGCCGTTGAAGACGTAATCATTGTGCGCCTTCCATAAGGCCCACATTAAATTGGAGGCATAACACCATTGTTCATCATTTAAGAGACCCCTTAATTTTTGCAAAATCAAGGTCCTATCATCCCCTAAAGAATCTGATCTCATATTAAGATTTGGGTTGTTGGTCCATATCCTAATAATGGTATTAACTCGTGGATAGTGGATTAACAAATCTGCTACCGTTCTTTTATCTATAATGGTGAAGCATCTTTCCAACCATCAAACCAAGATTCTCCCAACAATGCGCACGTTTTACCATTACCAATTACCCATTTAACGTCATCGATTAATTTTGGCCTTATAAGCATGAATGATCGCCATAAGTGCGAGGTGCTGCTTGACCGATTTGTCATCCATACGGAGTCCTTTTTAAGGTACTTAGCATGCATCATTTGGACCCATACCGCGCCGTGTTAGGTGGCCAGTTTCCACAGGAGTTTTAAGATTAGAGCCTCGTTGAATAAACACAAATCCTTCAAGCCGAGTCCCCCCTCATCCTTCAGTTTCGTAATGGTCGACCAAGAGGTATGTGCGATATAGTTTCCTTCTGGTTTTGCCCACCAAAATCGTCGCATTATATTCGTGAGAGCTTTAATTGTGGTCTTCGGTAGTAAGATATAAGACATTGTATAAACGGGCAAGGCTTGGATGATGGCATTAAGGATAACTAATCAATCCGCTTGTGATAATTTGGTCGCCTTCCATGATGCAAGTCGAGATTGGTATTTTTTGATGAGAAAGTTGAAATGATGAGGTCTCGGAGCTAATATGTGGCACCCTAATTAGGCCTCATCCAGAGAAGCCTCCTTAGCCGACCAAAAGGAGAGAACATTAGCCTTTTGTTCCTTAATGGTTGCCTTACTAAACCAGATTTTGATTTTAGGCAGTTCTGTAGATTGACCGGAGATCACGCAAAAGCTAGTGAGCATATTTTGAAGAGTCGAGGCGTCGAGATTGTTCGCGTGACCCATAATTAATACAATGTCTGCATAGAGGATGTGAGTGAGAATTGGTGAATTCGGTGTAAGCTTTATACCGCTAAGAAGGTTGTTTTGAAGCGCATGATCTCACACCTTAGATGGCGGGTCCATTGCTAGAATGAAAAGATAGGGAGAAATAGAACACCCTTGACGAATCCCTGGAGTCGGCCAAAATAATCCATCTCCCCGACCGTTAAGGACAATGATAAACGTGTCGATGTTAAGCACGCCATAATCCGATTCGTGAACTGAGTAGGGAAATCGTAAGCGGTTAAAACTTGACGTATGTATCTCCATTCCATCCTATCAAAACTTCAGATAAATCGGCTTTTTATGCAAAAATCAGGTGAGTGATACGATGGTGAGTTGAAGGAGTGAACCACTTCACGCAAGAGAATGGCATTGTCGAAAATGTCTTTCCTTGTTGAAACGATGTTTGGTTTAGCGAAAAGAATGATCGGTTGGAGCCTTTTTGCTAATAGTTTGGAGATAATCTTGCTAATAATTTTTCTTTTGTTTAAAATTTAATTTATTGTTTATTGAAAAAATTTCAAATACCCCCCTAACTTTTTTCGAATTTGTGAAAAAACCGCTAACTTTTTGGAAATTCCAAAACCCCCTCCAAACAAAGGTTCATTTTCATTTATCTCCTATAGGGGTATTTCAAGATGTAAAAAAATGGACCACAATACCCCTCTATTTACCATATTTAATTTTATTAAACATTTTTTTTATTATTTTATTAATTTAAAAATTTCCATAAATATTTTTTAACATATACTAATTTAAAAAACTATATGTCATACATATATAATTCTAATATTTTATGTATTATATATATTGTCATGCAAAACTAGCATTAAATAATAAAAAACGAGATGCTAAACCCAAATTAGCTGCTGAAATTAAAACTAGCAACAATATTATTTTAATGCCAGTTTTAATGTTCATTCATTTATTGTTAATTTGACAAGACATACTATTTAATAATTATTTTTTATTAACAACTATTGAGAATTAAAATTAAATGCTAAAATAATATTTTTTTGTCGAGTTATTTTTATATCGTTGTTTATTTTTTTATTTAATGCTAGTTTTGTATGACAAAATATAAAATAAATAAAATATTAAAATTATGTACATGACATGTAGTTTTTTAAAATTAGTATACATGGATTTTTTTTATGGAAATTAATAAAATAATACAAAAGGTTTAATAAATTAAATATGGAAGATAGAAGGGTATTTTGGTCCAAAAAAAATTGACACCATGAAATTAGGACTGTTAACGAACCGAACTCGAACGAACTAAACCATGTTCGACTTCGGTTCGAAACTTATCAAACATTTTTTTTGTTCGGTTCGTTAACATTCGGACAGTTCGGTTCGTTCGATATTTGTTCGAAAACTTATGAAAATTCATATTTAATTCATTTTCTCTATATATTATTAATAAAAATATCAAATTAAAAACATCAAAAATATTAATAAAACGCAAACTAAAATTTGAAGTAAAATGATATTTATAATCTACACAAAATATAAATCTAACTAAAATATAACATGAACTTATAATGAAAAGAATGAATACAAAAGTATACCAAGAAATAATTTTGTCATTGGAAAACAAATATAATTATTTGGGCTCATTGTTTGTATGAGCCTTTGTTGTTTATATGGACTTTTAACATTAATTTTAATTTATAACGATTAATTTGAGTATGAACTCTCATTTATATTGATTAATAATCGAACATTCGAATGAACCGAACGAACATATTCCAATTCGAATTCGATTCGTTAGTTATCGAACAATATTCGGTTTTGTTCTATAAGAATTCGAACGGTTCGAACGAACTCGAATCAAACTCGAACGAACAACGAACTTCGAACAAAACTACAACTCTACATGAAAAAATCTTATAGGGAATAAATGGAAATGAAACTTTGTTTGGAAGAGGATTTTGGAGTATAAAAAAAGTAAGAGAATTTTTCACAAATTTAAAAAATGGGTTATTTGAAAATTGAAAACTTTCCTTCTTTATTTTACAATGTTATGAAAAAGCCCAACCTATCAAAAGCCCAAATTTGAGATCCCTCTCGATACGAAACCCGTTAAACACAACCCGATCCGCAGTCATATTGTTATTTGTTACTGCATTACAAGTCTCGAAGTTTTGCTGAAGCGGCCGAAGGAGAGTAATCTTTCTTCTTCCTCGCTCCTCTTTTCTCTCTCGCTCGCTCAAACTCAATTTCTATGAGATGAAACCATGAAACCGACAAGTTTCTCCACCAAATTATGCTCCAATGGCGAGGCCGTTTCCTTCTGCCTCTCCCTTCTTTCTTCTTCTCAAATCCCAATTATACTCCAAACTCAGTTCCAAATCTAATTTCAAAATTTCCGCCCTTCTCTCCACCTCCTCTTCTTCTTCCTCCTCTCAAGACGAGCAAGCCGACTCTTCTTCTTCTTCTCTGTTAATCTCCAAGGCAAATCGAATTCTGTCCCAACCCAATTGGAAAGATAGTCGAGAACTGAACAGCCTTGTCCCGTTACTCAATCCTTCTCAAATGTCTCAAATCATTCAATCCCATCAGAGTGTTTATAGAGCATTGGAATTCTTTAACTGGGTTTCTCAGAATCATCAGTACAAACATGACTTGAGCGTGTATTTCGAGTTGATTAATCGACTCTTTTCTGTCCCCAAGTACTCCGCAGCTGGCCGATTAAGGATTCAAATGATCAAATCATGCCGTTCAAAAGATGAAATCAAACAAGTCATTACTTATCTGAAAAAATCAAGTGAAAACGGTATCGAAATGGGTCCTTTCGGCTACACCACGCTATTGATCCAATTGGGTCGTTTTGAAATGCTCGACACATTAATGGAGATTTACCACGAAATGCTAAACGAATGCATCGAAATGAACATCATGACTTTCAACGTAGTAATTAACGCCCTTTGCAAGAATGGCGATTTAGTCAAAAGCAAAGAGGTACTCAAAATCCTTTACGAGCGTAATTTAAAGCCCGATTCTTTCACTTACACTTCTTTAATTCTTGGTTTTTGCCGAAACCATGCCATGGATTCGGCCATTAAAGTCTTTCACCAAATGCAAAAGTTCGATTGTGAACCAAACTCCGTTACATACAACACCATTATCAATGGTCTTTGCGACGTAAACAGAGTAGACGAAGCCTTGAATTTCTTGAACGAAATGAAAGAGAAAAATATCGAGCCAACAGTTTACACATACACAGTTCCGATTAATTCTCTGTGTAATCTTAGCCGTGCAAAGGATGCATGCAAACTGTTTGTCGAAATGCTTAATAGAGGAATTTCACCGAATGTGCACTGCCACACTTCGCTTATTAGTGGGCTTTGTAAATCGAATTGGGTTCAAGTTTCGATTGGGTTATTTAACCAAATGATTCGAAAAGGTTTAATCCCAAGTACCATAACATATAATGCTTTGATAAATGGATTGTGCGAAAATGGGCAAATCGAAACCGCATCGTTAATATCTAATTCGATGGAATCGCGAGGGCTTATTCGTAATATCGTAACTTATAACGAGATTATAAAGGGGTTTTGCTTATTAGGCAAAATTGAAAAGGCAATGGTGTTATTTGGGAAAATGCAAACCCTAAATTCAATTTCCCCAAATAAAGTCACGTATAATACAATAATTAAAGGTTATTGTGACTCAGGAAATATGAATAATGCAGTTAGAATGTTCGATTTAATGAGAGAAAAAGGGTTTGAACCAGATGAGTGGTCTTTTACTGAAATACTTGATGCTCTTTGCAAAAATGGTAAAACCGAACTCGCCTCTAAAGTGTTCGATGAAATGATCGACAGAAAAATAAGCCCAAATTTGGTCACTTACACTGCGTTCATAGATGGATATTGCAAAGAAGGCAATTTAAACAAAGCTTTGGAATTATTTTACAAAATCGAGAAAAAGGGGCTAAATCCAAATCAGTTAACGTTCAATGCTTTACTCGATGGTTATTGCAAAAATAATAAATTAAACGAAGCGAAAAATTTATTTATACATATGGTTGAAAATAATATTCTTCCTAATGTTGTAACTTATACCACATTAATCGATGGCTATTGTAAAAACGGGTCGATTTCATTTGCACTGAAATTATTAACCGAAATGAAGGAAAAAGGAGTTGAACCTAATTTACACACTTATTCTTCTTTAATTCATGGTTTTTGCCAAAAAGGGAGTATTAAAGAAGCCGAAGAAATGTTTTATGGTTTGGAAAAAGACGGTTTTGCCCCAGATGTAGTCACGTATACGTCTTTAATGGACGGGTATGTAAATTTCGGCGATTTAAATACTGCTTTTGAGTTATTGAAACAAATGGTACGTAACAATTGTAAACCTAATTATAGAACTTATAAAGTGTTAATAAAAGGATTGCAATTAATTGACGAGAAAATTATTGTCGAGAATTATAATTTGGACGAGAAGGTTGTGATAAATATCGATTTAATTTCGAGTTTGTTGAATAAATTGGAAGAATTAGGGTTCGATTCGAATAATTTCGACGTGTACAAAATATTGGCGATTGGTTTGTGTAGAGAAGGAAAATGGTTCGAGGCGAATGAATTGGTAAAAAGTATGATTTTTAGAGGGTTTTATCCTGATGAAGAAACGTATACAATTTTATTAAATGTATTTTTGAATTCTTCGAAACTCGATCTTGCATTGAATGTGTTCGATGAAATGTCTGAGAGAGGGTTCGAGTTGCGGTTAAGTGGGTATAAGAATTTGATTTGTGGGTTGTGTAAAGTTAAAAGAGTGAATGATGCGAGAAAGGTGTTCGATGAAATGATTTTGATGGAGTTTAGTTCTGACGAGATTGTTTGGACGGTGTTAATGGATGGATTGTTGAATGAGGGTTTTAGAGATTTATGCGGTGAATTTTTTGAATTGATGGATGAAAGAGGATTTAAACCTAATTCACATATTTCTTCTTCGTTAGTTAGAGCTTTAAAAAGATAGATATTTTTTGTAGATGTAGATATTGACAATTTATGAACATTTTTTTCTTTTTACCTTCTGTTAGAAAATAGGGATCAATAAATCTTTTTTTGATATTATAAGTTGTATTTTTTTCCCATTTATTTGAAATTATTCTTTATATAATGCTGTTAAATGGAAAGATAAATAACCTTCTGATAATTTCAGTGATAAATTTAATAATTTGAATTTTTGGAGAGATACCAGAAATTATCCTTGATATTTATATCAGCATATTAAAAAAATAATGTATCAAAATTACATATTTAAATAATCAATTTCAAACCAACAAAAGTTAGTTACATAAAAATATACAAATGAAAATGTTAATATCTATTTGTGACGGTTCCATAAACTATAAGATAAGGGATTGTTTTAACAACAATATCAATTGGAATTGCAAAATTTACTCCCGATGAAACTCCGGTTCCTAAATTTCGTACAATAAAAAACAAATCGTTAAAATTTATTTAATAAGGCACGGATTGAATTAACATCAATTCAAGAAAAACATCGATTATGTTTGTTAACCTTTGCGAGTGAATGTGGCTGTATTAACTCCAATAACATGACCATACGAATCAATTAGGGGCCCACCAGAATTACCTAGTTTATTATATAAACAAAAACAAAGATTAATATATAATATAATACAATAAAAAGCAACCAAATAATTGTATAGATTTAGTTTAAACTTATAGTAATGAATAAGTATGTTCAAAATCTGATATTGAAAATTCATGTTTTCCCAAGGGTATATATGTAATTCACCAGCATTAATGGAGGCATCTATTTGTATGGCTCCTCGAATGGGTCTTCCATTCTGCGAAGGAATTTCTCTTCCTAAACCACTCACCACTCCAATAGTTAGGGTTTGCTCATATCCATATGGATTTCCTATTGCGAAACAACTTTGACCTACTTTTAAATTTCTCGATGTGCCAATCGGGGCCGGTTTTAGCTCCTCCCCCTCCACTTCAACCTAAATTAATTAAATACGAATATTACCACAAAGATTAATTAAATTGCGTACATTTTGTATGGAAGTTAAACAAGAATATAACTAATTGTTGCCTTTAAAACGGCAAGGTCATAAGTTGGATCGAACCCAACAAGTGTTCCTTCTTTAGCATACGAACCGCCATTCGAATCCTTCAGATAAACCTTGCATCTATGAAGCCCACTTTGATCCGTAGCCAATTTCGCTATAACATGATAATTCGTCACCTAATTCAAGTTTCGTAATCAAATTTTAATCGCTACAAAGTTGATTTTAGGTCTTAATTAAACAAAGGGGAATGTGAATTGGTCGTACGATGTGACCAAATTTGTCCCAAATGAAACCGGACCCAGTTCCTTCAATTTTTGCATTGCTTAAATCGTCTTCGTCAAAATCTATCGTTGTTGGTTTACTTTTCGGTTGCAACTGTATATCCTTGATGAACACCACAGATGGAGATGATTCCTACAAAATTTAGAAATATACAAATATTTACCAAAATTGAAAAAGACTTTGACTTTGCGAGGGCCAATTTGTAAAGTTCTGATTTTTTTTGCTTCTCCAGTTAAAGAGATAAGAATGGTATTCTCCACTCATTACACATTTACATTCCCCTTAACACACACACACAAAATGAATTTAGGGTTTAGGGTATAGAACCTGGAAAAGGATGACAGAACGCTTTTCATCTTCCTCGAGTTCATAAATTTCGAGAGCTCTTGCAAATGGGAGAGGGATATGAAGGAGAGAAGAAGAGGCCAGAAAAAAAATACTTCGCCGCGTGAGAGGAGGAGGAGGAGAAGAAAGAATTGTTGGTTTTCGGCGAGGCTGAGAAGAAGAAGATGAAGAGAGAGAATTAGGCCGAGGAGAGAGAGAATTAGAGGGAGAAAGCACCACCATTGGTGTGGTGTCCTGATTTCAACTGGCTGGTTCTATCTTGCCTTGTTTTTGCTGGTTTCTTTTGAAGCTTTGTTTGGGCTTTTTTGGACGTACGAGTATAAATATATTAAATTTTTATTTATGAATTATAAATAAATATTAAACTAAATATTTATTATGAATTATAAATAAATTAAACCTAGATTATTATTATTTTATAAAATATGAAAATATCATGTATACAATATATTTCTGCAAATTATAAAAAATTTCCTCATGGGATTCGATCTCTCTTCGATATCTTCCGGGGTTTCGTCAAGATACTGTTTTACTTAGATTGGGTCGTGTTTGTTATATTTCTGATCTATTATGGACTTATATTTGATAGTAGACATATAAAAACTACTTACTTTTATCAACGTAGGGTAGTGTGGGGAAGGGGGAGAAATATCTTTATCGAGATACTAAGCAACATGAGTTCTAGGTATGGATTTATATAATCTGAAATACTCATGAAGAAACATATTACAATACACGCATTTTATCGGCTGGTATTTTATTTAAAATGGAATCATTTGGATTGATTTGAATTAATATAGAATTATCATCAGATGCTCATTCTATATTTTATCCTTTACATTAGTAATAATAGAAATGATATAAATTATTTATGATAAATGAGAGCTCTTGAATACAAAGGGGCAGTAGCAAGAATCTTTTCGAGATTTTACAAGAAATATGACCCGGAGAATTTTTTTGTACGGATTCTTACAACAAAATCAAGAGCCAAAGAGAAATCAAACATAATCGTGATCAACTAAGCCTCTTCAGAGGCTTGCTTCTAAATTTTTTATGAAAATATCATATCACGAAACTATATTCATGAAGAGATAATAAACGTGCCAGAACCGTTATTTGTATCTAGAATATAAAATCATTCAATCGAAATTACAAAAAAAGAATGCAAGTCACGATCGAGATGTACCAACGAGTCGAATGCGAACTTTTGCCGAGGGAAATGGGTTGTGTAAATTCTCCTAACTATATTGAATCATATTAGTGCTTTATTGCAAATTTAAATATCCCATTTTGTGTAGATCAGTTAAGTTTTCATTTAATCCAAAGAAGGTAAAATCTTTATTATTATATGCTAATATGATATTTATACATACAAAAAATCGTGTACAATGGAAAATGAAAATATGGTTTGAAAATAAGGTAACCAAAAGATCTTCATTAATGCGTAATCCAATTGTATATCACCACTGATAAACACTAGCATAAATAACGTAGTCTCGAGCAAAGGCTTCTACAAATGGTAGCCCAAGAACGCGTGCTTTTGGCTTCACCAATCAAATTAGCGGACTCCTCTTACCGACATCACCGTTGGCAATAACGCAGTCTCAATAGCCTTTTGTGATGATATTTTGCTCCATGGGCGGCGCAAAAGACCTTAGTGTGAATAAGGTTAATTTCAATTCTTTTTTAACATATTAGTTTATTTGTTCATGTAGTTTGAAAGTTGTCATTGTTGGTTCAAATTTCCTAATGTTTGATTATTTCAAATACAATGTCGATAATACTAACCAAAATCTATCGAGAACATTGTATAGGATATATAGGTACAAAATGCAACAAGAAGATCGAGACAAACAAGTAAAAATCAATCAAGAATAGCAAATGATCAAGACGTTGAAGAATTGCGAAGAAGATCAAGACGTAGAAGATTCCGGAATCAAGACATCGAAGATTCCGCAAGTTGGGATATCAATCTAATCACCAAAACATATTATAGGTATCCCTAAACTTGTTTATGAATGATTAAGCTCAAATCAAATCAAATAAACATATTCGAAATACATCAAAATGATGAACTAATATAAAATGCTGGAAAAAGGATGTCCATTGTAACGGACCTCACTGTCCGTTGTAACGGACATGTTCGTCTCATTCAAGTTTGGAAATCACAGCATAGTCCGTTATAACGGATTAACCAATCCGTTATAACGGACACCACAAAAACGTTGTAACGGAAGTATGTCCGTTACAACGCTAATTAAATCCAAACGTGAAGGATGTCCCATAACTATGTCCGTTGTAACGGACATATAAGTCCGTTGTAACGGACATTGAACTCACTTCAGTACAATAGTTTCTCTCCATCTCCGTTGTAACGGATTAACCAATCCGTTATAACGGAGTTCCTCTCAACGTTGTAACGGAATACTCTCCGTTGTAACGGGAATTAAAATCAAACTGAAGTGAAGTCCCAGCGTGATGTCCGTTGTAACGGACTCATCGGTTCGTTGCAACGAAATTCTAAACACAGACGTCCGTTGTAACGGACATTGTTTCCGTTGTAACGGACTGTGTGTTAATTCGAATATGACAGCTTAACGGCTAGTTTTGACTTTGTGTCCGTTACAACGGACCTCATGTCCGTTGTAACGGACTATGCAGAAAAAGCAAAGTTAGGGAAGGGTCTATGTGTTCTATAAATAGAACCATTTCCTCATTCTCTCTTCTCACTTTATCTATCCAAATCAAACAGTAAAAAGAGAGAATACTTGCTAAAAGTAATTGAGCTTATAATCATCTAAACATTCTTAGAGATTATTTCTTTCCATTCCTCCGTAGAATACGATTCCCAACTTGCGTGACCGATCACGTCTGGTTCGTATTTAGAATTGTAATAGGCTAGTGCAACAATTGTAACGCCCGCCATAGATCGATAGAAAACGTGTAAATCGGTCTAGGCAAAACCTTGTACGAGTGAGTTGGAATTCAATCGAACGCCCAAAAGGCACAAGGCATTCCCGGAGACGTAGGTACTTGCAACTAATCGAATCGGTCGATTAAGCAAGTAAACGGTGAGTTAAAGCTACATAGCAACCACCTACCGAACTCCGTAACAAACATCGTGTGTTCAAAGTGTTCGGTATTTTCTTCTTTATCTTAACATTGCTTAAAATTATATTCCGTACTAAACTTAGAATTTATATACCTAGTCGAAAATTGCCCACTAGGTTACCTATTCACCCCCTCTAGGTTAGAATTAACCAACAGTCATAATTTGAAGATTTAATTATATGAAATGAAATTGTTATTTTAAATATCAAGATTTCCTTCATGGATTGAGAATATTATTTTTATTTTCAAATTTGTTTTACAAACCAGATTCATAATCAGGATTTTATCAGAAAAAACTGAATTGTGAACTTTGTTTCGAACATAATTTGAAAATGATGTGCAGGTTCGTAGCGCTGTCAACCCTGAATCTTGGATCAGATATTGAAATCCAGGTTTTGAGCCAGAAAACTCTGAACAAACATTCCGCATTTACTACGGATCGTGCAAAAGAAAAGTCGATTGGCCAATTTCGAATCCATTTATTGCATCAATCTTTTAATTCAGATTTTTAATTTATATCTTACACTTGATTCAGCGATAATACAGATTTATAAATAAAATATTGTATATTTATTTAGCATATTTAAAACAGGAATATAATTATTCTCAAAGGTAGTTTCCATTCAGAATGTATTAGAATCGGTTGATTAATCTCGTAGCCGGTTTATTTTTAAAAAAAGGAATCGAGCATATAATTTGGTTTGAATAGCTCGACCGCCCCTTCGGCCTCGTCCTGAGATTTCCACTTTTTATTTTTCCAAAAATATAACATTTTTAAGGTAACTAATTGATATATATATTCTTTAAACATTGAAAAAATTGTAATCAACATCTTAATTCATATATAACATACAAAACCAATTGGATTACATATATATTTTTCCTAAAAAAAGAAAAATCAATGCTAGCATTTGGCCAAACAAATAAATTCATGAAATTCACTATCCAAATTTCAAAATCTCCATCATTTCAACATCATAATAAGATGATAAAGATCCTGTACCCTGTGAAGAATTCAAGGTTTTGAAGCCAGTCGAATCAAACATACACGACAAACTAGAAACGAATGCATGAAGAGGGTGTAGACTACAGTCTACAAAGCCATGCCAGTCCAAATGGCTCTGTGACAATATAAAAGGAGGGTCGAAGGGGTGATGATGAAATCGTATATTATTGGACTAATTTCGAATAAATTCGTGAGACCACATGATTATTCCTTCCAATCCCTTCTTTTGTCTCCATTTCACCCATTTTTGTACCACCATGTTACATCAATCCTTCAATAGGGTGTCAATGAGGTGGATATTACCCGAACGGATCCGAATCGTATTCGAAAAATTATCCTGATTCGAAAAAAATATTCGAATCCGAATGGATTCAGTTCATAACCGTATCTTTTTTTACGAATATGGATCCGGATCTGCAGTTAAATTTTCAATCGTATCCGGATCCAAATCCGAATAAAATTTATTAATGAATATTCGTTTTTGCTGAAATCATGATCACATATCTATGTTGTTAGTTTTCCCGTTTTCGAATTTATTTCCTTATATCCTTCACTTCTTTACTAATTTACACTCAATCAAACTAGGATATTATATTATTACATTATAATAGCAGTTTTAATATCTGAATATGATTTGTATCAGTAGCTGTATCTGTTTAATATCCGAATCGTATCCGGATCCGAATAGTTTCGTATCCGGATCCGTATTCGAAAAAAATATGAATGTGAATCTGGTATGACCACTATCCGAACCGTTGACACTCCTATCCTTCCAACGATCCATCGAGATAAACAAATGCTGAAATACTCATTTATACTAAACAAAAAATCTCATTAAAATTTAACTATATACTCTTATATGTTTATAATGGTATATTATAATGATAAATAAGATATAATATACATATTTGAATATGAGAGCATATATTTAGTCTCACTACATCCTCAATAAAAGTTTCGATGACGTCATAAAGATTAATTCATCTCCTAATTAAATGGCCAAAATATTAACTCAGATCCTTATTAAGAAATCCTGATTAAGTGTTCATAATTAAATGATGCTAATTAGTGATCCAATTAACTAATAAATTCTAATTAACCGTGTACAGTTGGATTAATTGGGACAAATATGAGTAATTCTACACAACATGTTCTCACAACATGATTGACAACAAAATGATGAGTTGTAGGATATGAATTTGATTAAACTAAACTAATTTTATAGTGTGAATAAAATATCTAACGCATGATCAATATTCTGTTGCGAGAGCATGTTGCGAAAGCATGTTATGTAAAATTACTCAAAAAATATAATGTCATCGAGGATATAAATAAGAGAGCGAGGTGGGTAACAATAATTTCCCTTTGAATGTATAGTGCTAGTAGTTACTGGTACTGCCCATGTTCTCACAAAATCAATCATCGTTTTAAACTGTTGGAGGAAAAAAATATTACTATTTCGTACTTCAGATTTCAAAGGGACATTTTTTCTATGTCGTGGGCCGCATTGTGCAGTAAACTGGGCCAAACAGAATATAAACTTCACCCCTGCAAATTCTCAGAATATCATCTGCACCCTTAGAAATCTGAAAATATTGTATATGCTTCTCTTTTCACTGCTTCAAAAGATTTATTGGGTCACATAATATTGTTTCTTGAAAAATGGGATAATTAAGACATCTCAAATCATGTTAAGATAATTAAATGAAGAAATTAATATTTTCAAATTTTGTAAATTGTAGGATTAGTTATAGTTATAACGTTTAATATCTGTGAAGAAGAACTCACGTGGTAATTTAAGGTTTTTGTAAGGTACACACATAAAATTCAAGCAAACTTTTCCAAAGTATCAAATCAAGAGGAAGACCGATCTTACCTAGCAAATGAGTAATGCACAAAGCATTAACCGTTAATTGAAATTATTAATTATGTTGACGACTAATACAATTGTATTACGTGTTAATTACATTTGAATTAACCGTTAATTCAAAGCACAATTAACCGTCAATTGAAATGGAGGGTAGGAATTGGAGATGGATATTAATATCATACCTCACTATTCACCATATCGTGAATAGTGGGGGAATCTCAGTGGCACGGTATAATTTCCCATTATGTAATACTAACAATATTTTCATCGGATATGAAAAACCCAATTAAAATTCTACATGGTATCACATTTTAAAAAAAATCAAGAGAGAAAATCAATAAAAAGCAAATATCAAAATTTTACTAAACAAATGCAATTAGAAATTAGTTTATAGCATATGATATTTTTAAATTTGCAATTTAAAAAGTATAATAATATTCGATGATATATTTAATGTAAAGAAGTTATTAATGTTTTGACATGTAACTTTCTATATTTCAATTTAGTAAATTTTGAGAAATTTAGTATCAAAGCTTATTTTGTCTTTTCTAAATTTACTAACAAATTTAGTTTAGGGAAAAAATTTGTTTTAGAACAATATAAAATGAGGTTCAAAATAAATAGAAAATGCGCGTAAATATATTTCATGATTTTTTAAAATTATATTTCCATTATTTCTATGGTCGTAGTGAATTATTTGACAATTCCATCGATAGGTAGTTTTTCAAACTATTAATACTATTTAATTTATTTTGATATATGAACTCTTTATTTTTTATTTATATTCATACTTAGACAATGTAATTTAATTATAATTGATGAGTATTTAAATAAAATCACTCAAACATGAACTTAACAAATAATAAAGTCCAACCAACTGAATCACTCCATAATGCTAAATATATTTATACTTTCTCTTCTCAAAACAAACAATCTCTAAAACACAAATTCTATCCGCATTATTTTAGAAATCCCTCTACCCCCTCCCAAAACGACTCTAATCTTCTTTGACTAACACATCAATACGATATCTATAATTTATAGAACCCAACACATTTTATACTAGTTACTACTCGTTGCACCCAATAATATACATTCACGAAGTCACTTTAGAAAATAAGGGATTTGGAGAATGACTCAACCAAAAAGGGCAATGAAATAACAAGAAAGAGACGACAAAGCCATCACACGACCCTCATATTCCTCTCAAAAACTACATCCAAACACAAAGCTCCACCTTTCTTTGGACTATCCTCACGCCATTATTACCCTTGGCTTTTAAAAGTGCTTTTGTTTTGTTTTGTTTTGTTTTCCTTCGCTCACATCCACCCACCCAACCCACCCCTCCACACATAGCCTTTTACTTTCTCCTTCGCAATCAACATAAACCAACAATAATGTTAGAATGTACAGTCTTGAGCCACCTAATAATAAAAAACAAATTAGATAATAATTTTTGCAAGTTAAAGAAATGATTACATTATTTTTAGCACCTAAAATCAATGTGGGCTTTTAACTTGTCCACTGTTGGTTATGTTGATTGTATCACCTAAATAATTAATGGTTAATTCAATTTAATTAATATAATACACTAGTATCATGTTATTATGGGTATACATTGATAGTCCTAGCACCAACAGGTGCAAATTGTGTCCTCAAAGCCATCTCACAACGAGAATCTATCTTTAGGGCACAGAAAAGCATGCAAATGAGTAATGCACAAAGACATGCTAAATTCATCCTATAAATAAGCCCCACAAACAACACACATAAATCACACACCCATTAGTTTCAAGCAGTCACCAAATCCAGCAAAATATTTCGCAAGATTTCAAGCCATGATCAAAAGACAACACAACAACGAAACCACTATTCTCCATTCGTCCTCATCATCTTCATCTTCTTCCTCTTCTTCTTCCATTGCTTTACTTCAAGAGAGATTCAGAAAACTTGAAAGAATGAAAGAAATGAGAGAACTTCAGAAAGTGGCTCTCGTCCCTAGCAAGGAACCGATCATCGATCATCGACCCAAATGGTTTTCCCATCCTGATTTAGTCAAGCCGAGTTATTCGAGTTCTAGGTCCGTTAACAATGGCGGAAATTTTGTTTCTCAGGGTTCGAGTTCTGCAAATTCTGCGACTAATTTCTGGTTTGATAGTTCTAAAATGAATAATTTGAAGAATTATTGTGACGGTGATGTCGATACATCGCTTCATCTTTAATGGAGTTCTTTAGTGGCATCAATTTTAGTACATCAATTATGTGTAATGGTTGAGTTCAATTATGTGCTCATTTCATACTAATTATATTAGTCATTATGTATTTTTTAGGCAAAAGCTATAGCTAGTTTTTTGTGTCTTTGTATTGTAACATACATTTATTTTTTTAATCTGAAAAATAGTGCTTAAGAAACATAAAAAATGGTATATTGTAATAAAATAATAGTGTATAATGTTAATAAAATAGTAAAATACTATCTAAGCATAATGAAACGACATAAACACAATAAAATAGTATATAGTTATAATGAAATAACTGAAATAATATAAGTATCATGCAAAACATTTTTTTGTAGAAAATTACAAAACTTCGTGTATGTATGATTTTTATTAAGATAGTAAAAGTAATAGTAATAGTAATAGTATATAAAGGATCTTTTTGATACAACATACAAAACCGATCTAAAAATACATAATGATAAAACCGGTTTTAATTAACAGGTCTAAAGAACATGTAAACCGGTCTAAAATCCCTTTTTTTAGCACTTTTTCGAGATGGATTTCTTTTCGGGAAAAAACTCTGAACAATAAATTATTTGCAGAATAGAGTTTTCGCACGCTGATAAAATGCTAGTTTAGTTTTTGCTTTCACAAAAGCATGAGCAAGTTTAAAATTTGGTTAGTTTACTAATCCTTATACAGGTTCATCTTCAATAATCAAGAACAATATATAAAACGAATTTCCAATGACAGGACCATTTGATAATCTAATTACAATGATAAAAATCGGTGTCTATGCACGTTGCATGCACGGCGGATAGAAGCGTTAATCTTCCGTTTTGCCCTTTCCCTTGATTGGATTAGATCTTGCACACACACACAAATTTCCGGTTCAATTATTAGTCATTCTCGAAAAACTCTCTACAAGTATTCACTGTGAATTATGCTCCCTCGGAAACCACCGAATCGTTCTAATCGCTGCGATAGTTTACTTGCATAAAATTCCACAAGATCAAAACCTAGTTTCTTTTCAATTTATCTCTTTCGTATTTTTCTCAAACTATCAGAATATCAAAATTGATTCGATTGTTTTTTTATTATTATTAGAAGAGGCATCAAGGTTGCATCAGTTTTGCAGTACACTATTCACTCGAACAGAAGGTTCATCTGTACTGCAATGACACGCAGATTGTTCATATTTTGTTTCGTTTTTCAAGTATTCACCGTCGATATTTTATTTCGTTTTTCAAGTAACTTATTTAGATATGGGGGTATAATTGTTTTGAAAATGAAATATTTTATGAGGAGATTTTACCCGATTCTATATGTTAAATCGAGATTCTACTAGGATTCTACAAAATTAAGATTTTATGTTCAACTCAAATTGTTTTGTGAAGTTATAGTGGTAAATCTTACATCGGGATGGATGATGTATAAACATATTAAATTATCACGATTCACATTGAAGAGATCTCTAAGACCTATATTTTTCGTACAAGGATGTAATCTACACATGTTTTGTGATTATTGCATGTTTGGGGCTAAATTGGGGCAAAACAAGCTTTGCATGGTGATCAAGGGAACACATAATCGAAAGACGAAGATAATGGAAAGAAACAACATTGAAAACAAAGGGAGAAAATTCAGGTTCGGTACAAGAAATGCTCGAGAGGAGTAAGAGTCAGGGGAGGAGGTTCCGGTTTGAGAAAAGAAATGCTCGAGAGGTGTTATGGTTGAAGGATTGAATTGAGAGAAAAGAAAAAAGGAGCGGCGGTATTAGACTATTGTGACAGGAAAAAACAAATATTGTCATAAACCCGTCACTAAAAACAAAATGCATCAGTGACCGGCTGGCAAATACTGTCACTGAAATGTAATGTTTAGTGAGAAAAAACAAATCCGTCACTAAAAAAGTCAATTTTAGTGAGAGGAAAACGGAACGGTCACAAAAAAAAACTCAACATTAGTGAATGGAAGCGAGGACTGTCATAGAAAACTGGCCTATTGTGACAGTCTAAAAAAAAGGAACGAAACGGTCAGTACTAGAAATCTAGTTTTTAGTAACGAACATACTGCTGAATGTGTATATTAGATATACACAACCTTTAACCCAATCATTATTCTATTAAAGTTTAAATAAGATGTTTCTCTTTCATCTAATCAGACTAATCTATCCAGATTCATTCTAACAATTGTGTCCAATAGTTGGAACAAGAGAAAGAGGAGAAAAGTATTTTCTCCATTAGAAAATACCGAATCGAGATCAAGCAAGTTCACACACGCTTCGTCTAGGCAGTTGCGTGTGTGACCAAGAGACTATAACTCACGGTGGATACGAATAGATGGGTTCACGTTTGTGACTCTCGTTTGTGATCAAATTAGAATTAGGGTTTCACCGAAATCGTTTCGGTTTACCCTAAAGATGAATAACGTGTTTAAGACGGTGTCGAGTCGTGTGGGAATGGGACGCACGCGTTGCCGGAGTGGGAGCACGATGGAAATTACGACAGTGTCAAGACATGTGACATGGGATGCACAAAAGATGGCCATAGTGGGGAAGAAGAAAGAAGAATAATCGCGACAATCATTCGTCCACCATCAATTTGGTGCGGTATGGTTGTTTATTATTTCTTTCATGATTCGAACGCTCGGAATCGATGATGGGATCCTCGGAATTAGGGAAAAGGCTCCGCGTCCCTCGTCCGCTGCGCGGGACGCGGGGCCGAGAATTTCCCAACATGAATAGCAATCTTTGAGAGAGGTTTATGACTTCTTCTTCTGCCTCTAAGGATGATTGCCCTCTGAATTGAGATGAGGAGAACCAATTGCTAGCTCTCTATGTCGTTTCCTTTACAGTGAGCAAGTTCTCTTCAATAAAACTATCAAGATGGGGAAATTCTTTGCTGAAACAACCATCTTCTCAATTACCATTTCAAAAACACATTCTTTCACAATTTCCTAACTTTCCATTACCATTCATATTAAAAAAATGGTATAACTTCTTTACTTCCCTCCAAAAGTAGGTCTTCTTGACATTAAACTTTTCAGAGAAATCCCCTACTATTTCCTGCCAATTAAAACCATTCTCATGATTGAAATATCTTCATATCCACTTTAATAACATGACTTTATTGAAGATAGCTAGTTTAATAATTCCTGGCCCTCCTCCTTCTCCCGGCCTACAAACTGTATTCCAATTAACCAAATTAAAACCTTTTTCTTTTTTAACCCTTCCACAAAAAAAAAATTCTTATTTTACCAATATCCTCAATAACCCATTGAGGTATTCTAAGAACAGAAAAATAATATATAGGTAAGGCAGATAATACTACATTAATCAATATCAATCTCTCCATATAGATTATAATTTTTTCTCTCCAACCTTTAAGTTTCTTCTCAATTTTTTCAATTAGCGGTCTATGAAGGAATTTCATGACGTTCATCAGAATAAATATTAAAAAGTTATCCCGACAAAGTTGGGAATCGTATTATTATTGCTAATTTTCTACTCAAATTTATCGTATTTGTCCTACAAGAAGGATTAGAATACCATACCTATGGTCTTTAACGTAAGACTAGTCCTCTTTGGTTCACCCTTGAATCCGAAACAAGAACGACGTCGAGTTCGTGCTAGCATCATCTTGTCAGCACCTAGCTCAGTCGCTCGTTTCTTAATTGATTGCTTAATCAATAAACGTCTCAACAAATATTTCAAGAGAAAGAGAGAGATTGGCTATGGAGAGAAAACTCTTGTGATATTCTCTTATGTTTGTTCACACATACATATACATCTACTTTCAAAATGTCTAGCTAGGTCTCATATTTACAGTTCCTAAACATTAGGTCAAAACCTTTCAAATTCTTATGGCAATTAAGACATGAATAAAATTCGAAACAACACATTAACTTCTGACCATCGGTTACTGTTTCTGTCATAACTTCTTCTAGAGAATTCCAAATGACTTGAAACCTTCGCCATTAAAAACTAAATTCATATGGCTACAATTTTCATAGGTCATTTGTCTATAATGGTTAAGTTTTGTCATTTCAAATTTCTTTTCAAAGTTGCCTCAAAATCTGTCTCAAAAACAATTACGAATTTATGGCCATGATCCATGTTTATTTGGACTTCTTAAGTTATCTTCTCAATTTGTTAAACTATGTTTTGGACTTGGACTTGAAATAAATTATGATATGTGCTACATATATATTATTCTCATAATATGCACATTTCATTGAATTTATTTTCATGCTAGGTAGTCATCTCATATGACATAATATTTTTCACATTTTCTATTTGTATCTACATTCCACGCAACATGAAATCTTTGTATATAGAAAATAAATATAATATATTTCTTGTTTCATGTTCAGTTGGTGTGACCTATATCAAGGATCTATGTTATGTTGGCAATAGAATAAAAATATTTTAATCCATAAACGGTAAGCGGTATTCTAGCTATACATTACGGTTATCCAAAAAACATATATGTTTAGTAATCCTTATACGAAACATAATCCTTGTGACATTGATTGTGTCCATTCCTTGCCTTCATGATATTGTGATTAATATACAAAGTAGAGCTGTGTCATCTTTGCATTATAATCATTTCTTGATCTCTATTAAGTAAATTATAAAAGTATAATTGCACTTTAGTTCCATTGGATCCATTTATAATTCTACTTTATCAAGGGGCCCATAAAATATCATTTCTCATATTGAATGAGTGGCAATGATGTTATTGACATGTACTCTCTTTCCAGCACAAGTTACGTATATAGAACTATTATTTTTATCACCACTTGTAGTAAGCAACTTTTAATAATAATTACGTTATGCATTCCTCATGTGAAAAGAGATACATCTCTCAATCTTAGAATCAAAGACACGATGAAAACATTAATGACACAAACATAATCCATATAATGTTTCTGTTCGATTTGTGTTCTAAAAGTTATCAGATGAGGATAATTTTTAAATGTTATATTTCTGAATTGGATGTTATTTACATTTTGTTCCATGAGATTTTATATTTTTCACTGAGAAGTGTTCAAGAAGATGCACTTGGTCTTGAACCGCAGAACTTTAAGTGATAATAAATATTGAACTCTAAAATGTTCACATGTCATGGATATTAGCAGGAACACTAATATACATAATAAGAATGTCGTGTTGATTAAAAGTATGTTGCAGTTCTGCAAACGTTCATAAAAGATTATCATTTAATAACACGAATATATGAAAAGCTTCATATATTGAACATACCTAATAGATGAAACATTATATGGATTGTGTTAGTGTCATTAATGTTTTCATCGTGTCTCTGGTTCTAAGATTGAGAGATGTATCTCTTTCACATGAGGAATGCATAACGTAATTATTATTAAAAACTGTTTATTAATAAGTGGTGATAAAAGTAATAGTTCTTTATGTTAGGATCGTCGCCGCAAACACACACACAAGAACAACATACACGGACACAAGTATTTTTACGTGGAAACCCCGAAGGGAAAAAATACAAGGAATGAATAAAACTCTTACCGTGAATAAAACTCAAACTTATTTTATTATACTGGAGAAAGAGAGAATACAATTGTTTGTGCTTTGTTGGAATGAATAAAACTCTAGCCTAGCCCTCTATTTATAGCTAAACTCCTATCCAATACAAGGAAATAATACAAGGAAATAATCATTGCCTTAATTACCATTCAATCATGGCAATATCAATATATGGAGAGTTTTCCTATTTCTTCAAGGTTTCCTTTTTTCCATTTCCTAATCTTCAGGTTTCCAAAAGTCTCCATACCATAACAATCTCCCACTTGGAGACTTTTGCACCAGTCTTCTTTCTCCCGTCCCGAGCGGGACTTCCTTGAGTCCGGCGACAGCTCCCATGGTTTACGTGACCAACCCCACTGAGGCGACGCACAGCCTCAGCTTGTCGGTGGGGACTTCCTTGGTCAACATATCTGCAGCGTTCTTGGCACCTTGGATCTTCTCCAGCGATAAGACCCCGTCAATCATAAGTTCCCGGATGTAGTGATACTTCAGTTGGATGTGCTTGGTCCTCGAGTGGAACACCGGATTCTTCGCGAGACATAAGGCACTTTGACTGTCGGTGTAAAGTGTCTTGCATCCTTGAGCTTTCCCGGTCTCCTTCAGAAAAGTCAAGAGCCATACCATCTCCTTTCCGGCCTCCGAGATTGCCACATACTCAGCCTCCGTTGTCGATAGCGACACACACTTCTGCAATCTCGACATCCAACTCACCGCCGTGCCTCCCATCGTGAAGACATAACCGGAAGTGCTCTTCCGACTATCCACATCTCCTCCTAGGTCAGCATCTACAAAGCCTTGCAAACTCGTGCCACCTTTCTTGTAGCACAGTGCCATGCTTGCGGTGCCCTTCAAGTATCTCAGTAGCCACTTAATCGCCTCCCAGTGCTCGATGCCGGGGTTTGCCATGAACCGGCTCACGACTCCCACTGCATGAGAAATGTCGGGTCTCGTGCACACCATGGCGTACATTAGGCTACCCACTGCCGATGAATACGGCACGTTCTCCATCCTCTTCTTCTCCTCCGTGGTTTTCTGTGACTGCGCCTTGGAGAGTTTGAAATGTGCGCCGAGTGGGGTACTTCTCGGCTTGGCGTCATCTACTCGGAATCGCTCCAGCACCTTCTTAATGTACTTCTCTTGCGACATTGTGAGAGTACCCTTGCTTCGATCTCGAGTAATTCGCATCCCAAGAATTTGGCTCGCCTCTCCTAAATCCTTCATTTCAAATC
The DNA here is from genome assembly GCA_946800325.1 of Luzula sylvatica. NCBI lineage: Eukaryota > Viridiplantae > Streptophyta > Magnoliopsida > Poales > Juncaceae > Luzula > Luzula sylvatica. The sequence goes on from OX326958.1 coordinate 23,207,367, forward strand.
CTCTTGACAACTCCCTCTTGAGCTTGTCGATCTCCTTCATGTTCGCACCTGCAATGAGCATATCATCAACATACAAAAGCAATATAATGTATGTTTCTCCACTGCTCTTGTAGTAGCAACAATGGTCGGTGTCACCCCTACGAAAACCACGATCACACATGAACTTGTCGAACTTCTTGTACCACTGCCTTGGAGCCTGCTTTAAACCGTACAAGCTCTTCTTAAGCCTGCACACAAGATCCTCCTTTCCCGGGATCTCGAAACCTTCAGGTTGCACCATATAGATGTCCTCCTCCAAATCGCCATGAAGGAACGCCGTCTTGACATCCATTTGCTCGAGGTGCAAATCCTCCGCTGCTACAATACTTAACACCGTGCGAATAGTCGTCAGCTTTACCACCGGCGAGAACACCTCCGTGTAGTCGATTCCCTTCTTCTGAAGAAACCCCTTGACTACCAGCCTCGCCTTGTATCTCTTGCTGCCATCTGACTCGTCCTTCACTCGGTAGACCCATTTGTTTTGCAGCGCCTTCTTGCCATCTGGCAACCGGGTCATTTCCCAAGTATTGTTCTTCCGGAGAGACTCAATCTCTTCCTTCATTGCGCGCTCCCACTTGACCGAATCACCTCCGTGTACCGCCTCTCGGTAGCCTTCTGGTTCACCCGCCTCTCGGTTTGTAGGCTTAATTCTCCGACTTGATCGTCTCAAAATCGGAGTTTCTGGGCTTTCGTCTTGCGCGATTTCAGGCACGTCTTCGTCCCCATTTTCAGTCACATCCTGGACCGAAAACTCGTCTTCCTCGGGCTCGCACGACTCGTCATTGCTCGTGATTTGATGGACACTCTCCTCCGATTTCGATTCGCCTCCGGAACCGAACCTGTTCTTGTAGAGTTCCCCTTCATTAAAGGTTGCGTCTCTTGACCGAATTATTTTTCGACCTTCCTCGATCCAAAACCGATAACCGAAGTAATTCGATCCATAACCAATGAACACACATCTTTGGGCCTTCGCGTCTAGTTTGTCCCTCTTCTCTGCGTCGATATGGACATACGAGATGCTCCCAAAAATTCGCAAATGACCAAGAGAAATCTTCTTTCCTCTCCATTTCTCTTCAGGTAGCTCGAGGTTGAGAGATTTCATCGGAGTACGGTTGATAAGGTATGCGGCCGTGCTAACCGCATCCGCCCAGAACATCTTCGGCAATCCCGCGTGTAATCGCATCGCCCTTGCTCGTTCATTCAGAGTTCGATTCATCCGTTCTGCCACCCCGTTCTGTTGAGGTCGATTTGGGACCGTCCGAATCTGCTTGATTCCTTGTTCCGCACAAAACCCTCTGAACTCTGCACCGTCGTACTCCCCTCCATTATCCGACTTCAAACATTTCAGCTTCAAGCCGGTCTCGGTCTCGACTTCTATCTTCCACCTTTTGAACACATTAAACACGTCAGATTTGTGTTTAATAAAATAGATCCATACCTTCCTAGTTGAATCGTCGATAAAGGTGACGTAGTATCGTGACCCCCCGATAGACTGGACCGGAGCTGGCCCCCACACGTCGGTATGCACCAGGTCTAACTTCCCCATCTTGAGTTCTCGTCCGGCCTTCGAAAAACTAACCCGTCTTTGTTTGCCGAGCACGCAGTTCTCACAGAAATCGGTTTGTACCGATTTTACCTTCGGTAACAGACCCTTGGAAATTAACACTTGCATCCCTTCGTGACTCATGTGACCGAGCTGATTGTGCCATAACATCGGATCAGTCGCTGCTCCTGAAAACGCCAAACAATCTGCTCTATTATAGGTAAGATAGAGGGTTCCCGTCTTCGTACCTCTCGCTATCACCATGGCCCCCCTTACAATCTTCCACGACCCGTTCCCGAACACCGTCTTGTAGCCTTCGCTATCCATCTGCCCGACGGATATCAAGTTCTTCTTCAGACCGGGAATGTACCGAACTCCTCGCAAGATCCATCTAAATCCGTTGCTCGATTTTATCTGGACATCACCTATGCCCGATACGCTCAAAGGCTTTCCATCTGCTAGGTGAACATTTCCTAAATCTCCTGTCTTGAAATTTAAGAACTTATCTCTCTGCGAGGTTGAGTGGAAGGATGCACCCGAGTCCAAAACCCAGGACTCGACGGGGTTGTCGACGCATAAAACGAGAGCGTCGTCTCTGTCTTGCTCGGTGACAACATTTGCAGAACTCGATTCCACCTTCTCCTTTCTCGGGGCTTTGCAGTCCCGCTTCATGTGACCTTTCTTGCCACAATTCCAGCACTCCAGCTCGCCATGTGGTCTTGACTTGCTACGCCCTCTCGACTTGGCTCGTCCGCGGTTGTTGCTCTTCTGACCTTCACGGCTTTGCTTCTGACTCTCCAAATTCAACGCCGAACCCGAGGAACCCGAGGCTTTGCTTCGCTCCTTTCGCCGAATGTCGTCATTCAGGATGCGGTCCCGCACTTCCTCAAAAGTCAAATCCTCCTTGACGCCGATAACGTCTACCGTCGTCGTCCAGCTCTCCGGGAGAGATGATAGTAGCATGAGTGCCTTCATCTCATCACCAATGTTAAATTTGAAAGAGTCTAATTGGTTTGAAATAACCTGAAAAGAATTTAGATGCTCCGCAACAGATCCGCCCTCCGTCATTCGCAGATTGAAAAGTCGGCGCACCAGGTGCAGCTTGTTTAGCGAAGATGGTTTCTCGTACATGTTGGACAGCGCCTTCATGACCCCGAAAGCCGTCGTCTCCTTCGCTACGTTGAACGCCACGTTCTTGGCTAGCGATAGTTGGATATAGCTTAGCGCCTTGCGGTTCATCTTCTTCCACTTGCATTCGTCCGTGATACTTTCAGGCCTTGTCTCGAATAGCGCCTCTTCTAGGTCTTTTTGGCATAGCAACGCTTCTACTTGCATCTTCCAATAACCGAAGTCTCGCCCATCGAACCGGCATACCGAAACCTTGTTCTCGTCCATCTCTCGTCTGCTCGAACCTTAACCTTTGCCCTGATACCACTTGTTAGGATCGTTGCCGCAAACACACACACAAGAACAACATACACGGACACAAGTATTTTTACGTGGAAACCCCGAAGGGAAAAAACCACGGCCGCCGGCACTCAAACTTATTTTACTATACTGGAGAAAGAGAGAATACAATTGTTTGTGCTTTGTTGGAATGAATAATGTTGGTTCAAATTTCCTAGGGTTTGATTATCTCAAAATATTGTCGATCCACTAATCTATTTACGGGAGTGATATTTATAGAGATAGAAGATGTAACTCACAAAAAGATCAAAAGAAGAATCAAGACATCGGAAGTCAAGACTATGAAGAAACGATGGCACGAAAGCGCATGATCAAGATGTCGAAGAATCGCGAAGATATACATATATCAAGACATCGAAGATTCCGCAAGTTGGGGTATCACACAAATCACCAAAACAATTTATAGGTATCCCTAAACTTGTTTATGAATTATTAAGCTCAAAATTAATCAAATAAATATATTCGAAATTCATCAAAATGATGAAATAATAAATCAGGCTGATAGTAGGATGTCCGTTATAACGGAACTCATTGTCCGTTACAACGGACATGCTCGTCCTATTCAAGATTGGAAAACACAGTATAGTCCGTTACAACGGATCAACCAGTCCGTTGTAACGGACACCACCAAAGCGTTGTAACGGAAGAATGTACGTTATAACGCTAATTAAATCCAAACTTGAAGGATGTCACAGAACTATGTCCGTTACAACGGACATATCTGTCCGTTACAACGGACATATCTGTCCGTTATAACGGACATTGAACTCACTTCAGTATAACACTTTCCTCTGCATGTCCGTTGTAACGGATTAACCAATCCGTTACAACGGAAAACCACAGAACGTTGTAACGGAGTATTCTCCGTTGTAACGAAAATTAAAATCAATCTGAAGTGAAGTCTCAGTATGATGTCCGTGGTAACGGACATGTCAGTTCGTTGCAACGAACTTCCTAACACAGACTTCCGTTGTAACGGACATGTGTTCCGTTGTAACGGACTGTGTTATAATTCGAATATAACAGCCGTAACGGCTAGTTTGACTTATGGTCCGTTACAACGGACTTTCAGTCCGTTGTAACGGACTATGCAGAAAAAGCATATTAAGGGAAGGGTCTATGTGTTCTATAAATAGAACTCTTCCCTCATTCTCTCTCATCATCTCAACTAATATATTTTCCCAATCAAAAGAGAGAATCCTAGCTTTAAATCTTGAGCTTAATCATCTAAACATTCTTAGAGATTATTAGATCCAATTTCAAATCCACTACTAAACGATTCCCAACTTGCGTGACCGATCACGACTAGTTCGTTAGTAGTACAATTGTAATAGGCTAGTTACCATTTGTAAAGCCCGCCATTGATCGATCATTTCGTGTAAATCGATCAAGGCAAAACCTTGTAATTGCTTGAGTTGGATATTCAATCGAAAGCCGAAAAGGCGCAAGGGCATCCCGGAGACGTAGGTACTTGCAATCAATCGAGTCGGTCGATTGAGCAAGTAGCCGGTGAGTTAAAGCTACAAAGCAACCACCCACCGAACTCCGTAAACAAATATCGCGTGTTATTTGTTTCGGTATTGTATTTCTTTCTCTAATTTATTTACACTTCCGCACCAAATTGTAATTGTATCCATTACCGCGAAAATTAGACCGTAGGACTTCCTATTCACCTCCCCTCTATGTCTAAATTAAACAACAAATAAAACTCTAGCCTAGCCCTCTATTTATAGCTAAACTCCTACCCAATACAAGGAAATAATACAAGGAAATAATCATTGCCTTAATTACCATTCAATCATGGCAATATCAATATATGGAGAGTTTTCCTATTTCTTCAAGGTTTCATTTTTTCCATTTCCTAATCTTCAGGTTTCCAAAAGTCTCCATACCATAACACTTTATACGTAACTTGTGATGGAAAGAGAGTACATGTCAATAACATCGTTGCCACTCATTCATTATGAGAAATGATATTATAGGGCCCTTGATAAAGTAGAATTATGAATGGATCTAATATAACTGAAGTGCAGTTATATATTTATAATTTACTTAATAGAGATCAAGAAATTATTATAATACAAAGATGACACATCCCTACTTTGTATATTAATCGCAATATCATAAAGGCAAGGAATGGACACAATCAATATCACTAGGATTACGTTTCGTAAAAAGATTACTAAACATCTAAGTTATTTGGGTAACCGTAATGTATAGCTAGAATACCGCTTACGGTTTGTGGAATAAAATGTTTTATTCCATTGCCAACATAACATAGATCCTCTATATAGGTCACACCAATTGAACGGGAAACAACAAATATATTATATATATTTGCTATGTATAAAGATTTCGTGTTGTATGAAATACATATACAAATAGAAAATATGTAAAATATTATGTCATACGAGATGACTACCTAGCATGGAAATAAATTCAATGGAATGTGCATATTATGAGAATAATATATGTAGCACATATCATAATTTGTTTCAAGGCCAAGCCCATAACAAATTGAGAAGTCCAAATAAACATGGATCATGACCATAAATTCGAGACAGATTTTGAGGCATGTTTGAACAGATATTTGAAATAGCGAAACTTCACCATTATGTACAAATGACCTATGTAAATTATAGCCATTTGAATGTAGTTTTTAATGGAGAAGATTTCAAGTCATTTGGAATTTTCTAGAAGAAGTTATGACAGAAACAATGACCAATGGTCAGAAGTTAATGTGCTGCTTCGAATTTTGTGCATGCCTTAATTACGAATTTTGAAAGGGTTTTGACCTAATTTTTAGGGACTATAAATATGAGACATGGCTAAGCATTTTATAATAAGAGTTTTTCTCTCTATAGTCAGTCTCTCTCTTTCTCTTGAAGTGTTTGTTGAAACGTTGATTGATTAAGCAATAACGGGCGACGGAGTTAGGTGCGGACAAGAGGACGCTAGCACGGACTCGACGCCGTTCTTGTTTCGGATTCAAGGGTGAACCCAAGAGGACCAGACCTATGTTAAAGATCTTTGGTATTGTATTCTAATCCTTCTTGTAGGATAAATAAAATAAATTAGAGTAGAAAATTAGCTTAAGTAAGACGATTCCCGACTTTGTTGGAATAAATTTTTAATATTTACTCTGACGAACGTCATGAAATCCTTCAGTTTCATCTATTAGGTATGTTCAATATATGAAGTTTTTCATATATTCGTGTTATCAAATGATAATCTTTTATCATTGTTTGCAGAAATGAAACGTACTTTTAATCAACACGACATTCTTATTATGTATATTTGTGTTCCTGCAAATATCCAAGATATGTGAACATTTTAGAGTTCAATATTTATTTTCACTTAAAGTTCTGATGTTCATGACCAAGCGCATCTTCTTGAACACTTCTAAATGTAAATATAAAAGCTCAGGGAACAAGATGTAAATAACATCCAATTCATAAATATAACAAATAAAAATTATCCACATATGATAGCTTTTAGAACACAAATCTAACGGTCTATACCAATTTCTGGAGGGTTTCTTGAAATGTAAAGGATAACCCAGGTAATTAATTGGTAATTGAGTCAGTTTGCACCCTAATTCTTGTGCCAACATCTCAGCTGAATCAGTGAATTTGGAATAACTACCACCTCTGATTTTTCAGAATTAATCGTCAATCGAGATTGTTCTCCAAAAATATCTAGGATGAATTTAAGTCTCCTCACTTGTTTCAATTTCGGCTTAATAAAGAAGATGAAATCATCAGCATAAAAAATGGAATTAACGGAATTCCTTAAGGGTCTTTCAATAAAATTTTGACTTCCTAACTTCTCCAAAATTCTCCCCAGAGTATCCATAGCAATGCTCAAGAGATAAGGTGAAAGATGATCACCTTGTCTCACCTTGCTCTTTAAATGAATAGACTTACCAGGACTGCCATTGAGCAGAACTTTTGTGGACCCACCTATGACCCAATTAAGAATCCAATATATCCACTTCTCTCCAAAACCCCTTGCTCTAAGAATTTTGCGTAAAAAAACCCAAAAGATTGTATCAAAAGTTTTGTGTATATGTGCCTTAAAAAGTAACACAGATTTTTTTCTATAGCTGAAATATGCAACACCTCTCTAGCATAAAAATAACATTCTGAAATTTCTCTGCCTTGCACAAACCCTAATTGTTTTGATTCTTGTTTTTTGTCTACCCAGGCTATAATTGCTTTACTGTTTTGTATGCATATTTTTTTATTGATAGATCTATTTTTGTTCCATTGTTTTAATTCTTCCCTAATTCTCTCAATTTCTGCTCAAACTGATTGAAGTTTTTTGCTTTATTGTTTTTGAGATGATCTTCAATTATCTCTTTAAACTGACCACCCGATTTCTCTTGCAATATGCTACTCCTCCTCATTTGTAATGGTTTCACTGGTTGTTCCTTTTCATTCAAGAGTGCTACTTCCATTGAAGCTAAAAGATCATTAAGGGTACTATTGTGAGGTCCCTCTAACAATAGGATATGGTTGGATTCTTCTAAAGTCTGTTGAGGATCTTGCTCAATTGGACTATGAGGCTCTCTCATAACAGATACTAAAGACTCAGATTGCTCATATGGCTGGGTGATTAATCTCTCAGAGCTTGGGGAAGAAGTCTCTAAAGGCAATGTAGGATTGGATTCATCTAAATTGAGATTATGGTTTGTGTTCCTTTATTAGGTGGCAACTTCTTAACCTCAATGTGAGATGAAGGTTAAACAATTGGGGATGATGTTGTTGATGTTGAACACTGACCCACTAAATTCTTACCTGTTGAAATATAAACTTAATTAATATGTTTTATTAAATTATGTTTTAGGTTCATGTTTTATTAAATTCAATGTATGAGTGTGAAAGGTCAAGTTCATCCGGGGAATTTGATTCATGAACTTGATATTAGTGAGAAGTTAATGTGAGAGTTTGATGTGATTCATGTATGTATGAATTATGTAACCTATAAATATGATCTCATTTCATTTGTAAGGTGAAGAAAGTAAGATATAAAAAGAAATAAAAACAAGTGTTAAGAAATATTGAGAATAATTCTTCTTTCTTCCTTCATTAAAATATGAATTTTGTGAGCTTATTCCAACATTACACACCAATTCCTCTCTCTCTCTCCCTACTATTGGAATAAGATGGTTCAACTCCTTTATAGTGTACCAAACCCTTTGTTTCAACTCTTGGGGATGATGTACCAGGCCGACCCAATATCCTGTTTTTTTTCTTGTTCACTGTATCATTGAAATTATCTTGTGGGCATATGTGTTTACCAATCTTTATTCAAGTTCACTGTATCATTGAAATTTTCTTTTTTGGCATCCAGTATTCATCAACCAGTATTTCAGATTCAAGAGGAGTTAATTGAATTTTGCAGATAGAAAAACTATCATGAATGGTAAGAGATCTAGGGGTTGATTGGGTTTTAGAGCAAGAAATCCAGATAATCATTGGACCAAACAACCCTTCTTTTTTCAGGTTAGTCATGGAATGGAGAAAACCAATACTCCCTACCAACCCTTTCAGGAAGTCCATGTTGCATAAATGATAGGGAATATTTTTCAGCAAGAGTTTTACTTTGTGATACTTAAGGTCTTGTTTTTGCTGAGAGATTACAAAATTTTGTGTGTAATAATTTGCATTTGTATTTGTTTGTCTTTGTGGGATCTTAAGAAATTAGAGGCTACATGCCCAAAAATCCTACACTTGTGACGCTTGATTGGATTCTTGCAGTCTCTTCTTGAGTTCCCCGGAGCTCAGAGAGAAAGAGCGTCGCCAGTATGAGAAAAACCCCAACGATCTTTTGGCCATATATTATTGAATACGGGGCCAAACGAGGCATATGAGGTTGCGTTCGAAACATTTCGATGCCTTTTACAATTCATCTGCAGCCTACATTCTGAGATAGACGATCCAGACTGGTTAAATGATCGATCGTCACATGCTGCGCAACTAGGGTTTGAAGATCTGCAACAGCACTTGTGGTGAAAGACCATCGGTAAAAAAAAAATCCTTGATTAGCCCGTAACCATACTAGTAACAGCCGTACGAGTCAATTCTGATGCACACCTAGTGAATACATGAAGAGATTGTGTGTTCTTTTGTGGCATAATTGGCTTATTTAGTTTACGGTTATGGATTATTTAGTTGTATAAATGTGTAATTAGTTCTAATTTTGAATCATTTGGTTGTATCAAGTAATTATAGATAATTGAGTTTTAAATTTATAATATTAAATTATTTGGAAGGAGAACAAATTACGTAATTGAGTTGTAATGGTTGAATTGTAATTGTGAATATTTTGGAATGTATAACTCTGGATGGCTAAGTTTGTAAGTCGGCTTGTCTGACTCTTACATGGTTTAAATCAATCTCATATGTTCATAATTTATTGTCAAAAATTCATTAATTATTTTAACATTTGTAAAATTATTTTCGTAATTTAATTTTGTCAAAAAAAAAAATTCACAATTCAGTGGGAAAAGGTGAAACCAAATGTTGATTTCAAATGACTAAACGGAGAAGGTTTGGTGGTCCTCCATCTATTGGTGTCAATGAGGCTTGAACCCACAATCTCTCACAATATATGATTTTTGTTTCTCACACCCAACCAACTGGGTTATGAGCCTATTGACAAAAAATGAGTAAATGGAGAAGGTTCGTGGTCCTCCATCCCACTGGTGACAATGAGACTTGAACCCACAACCTCTCACAACATATGATTTTTTTGTCTCACACCCAACCAACTGAGTTATGATCCCATTAGGCTCATGGCCTAGTTAGGGATGTGGGTATCCGATCCGGACGGGTCGGGTAATATCCGATTAAGCCTACCCGCGGGTTGGGTATTATCCGATTACAAAATATTCGACACGGGTACGAGTAGGGTATGGGTGAGACCATACCTGACCCGTGGGTAAACCCGACCCGAACCCGAATTTTAATTACTCTAATTATGTTAGTATTTAAACCTTCTTTTAACTCTAGCCACTAATTTTACTTCTTTCCCTCTCTCTTCTACAGTCGATTTTTCTCACTTAGCAGTCATTTTTCTCTAGCCGCTAAGTTTAACAGTACTAATTTTGGGTATGAGAATATTGTTTTGAGTTTAAGTTTAAAATTAGATGAAAAAAAATGCTTCTGATGGAACCTTGTGATAAGAATTTTAAGATTTTCATATACTTGCTTCTTGATTTCTGATGGATATTTAATAAAAAAAATTGCATCAAAATCATTATGTAAGAAATGTACGATTTTTATTTAGGAAATAAACAAACAAATTTAAGTTAAGTGTATGTTTAAATATGGGTAAAATTTCCCGTGGGTAATCCGAAAATTCGTGGGTACTAAACGGGGCGGATAAAAATTACCCGTTTAGCTGGCAGGTCGAGTACGGGTATTACTCGATTAAGACGGGTAAGGATATGGATGCGGCTATACCCGACCCGAACCCGACCCGAACCCGACCCATTGACATCCCTAAGCCTAGTTGATCGAGTGTGAGACATAAAAAATCATATGTTGTGAGAAGTTGTGGGTAAAACTGACAAAGATGACCCGAACCCGAAAGACCGACCTGAGTAACCTGAAGTCCGACCCGACCTGACTAATCATAATTTTCAAAAATCAAACAACCCGACTCGGACCGACCCGGGACTAAATGATCCGAACCCAAAATTAGATGTTTTATAAGGTACTCGAACTTGACCCGATCCGAGACCGAGTAACCCGAGACCCGAATATAACCCGAATTTAATTGTTGTTTCAAGTTTTATAAAAATAATTCAAGTATATTTTTGTCCGAAATTGAAATCAACTCAAACCCGATATAATGGAACCCGAAGAATCTGACCCGAACACTTAATTTAACCCGAAAAGAATCCGGTCAAAATAGAATCCGAACACAACCCGACCTGATCCTAGTTATGTTCACCCGAAAATAACCCGGACATAAGAATGACCCGAACCTGAAAATACTCACCCGGTTATGATCCGACCCACCCGATTTGCCACTTCTAGTTGTGGGTTCAATCTTCTTTGGCATCGAGCCATCAATGTATAGAAGACATATGAGGATTCTCCATTTATTATCAAACCAAAAAAAATGTTGATTTGAAACCGGTATTATATGTTGCCAATAAGGTTTTGAGAAGAAATACCACGAAAACATAAGCTAGTACAATTGTTCTTTTATATTTATTTGTTTAATTAGAATTAAGAAGTTCAATCGACCGGAAAATTGAAAATTTGGATAGATTTAATATTTTAAAAGTTTTAAGCAGATAAAATTAATATATTTTAATTTTGAAAAGATAAATTTTATAGGTTTTTAGTTATACAGGAATAAATTTAATATTAACAGTTTTAAAAGAACAATTTGATATATTGAGATTACGAGAAAGATAGAAAATTAGCATTTTTTTTGAAGAATTTTTATTAATTATTGGTAGCACAAAAAGTTAGACATCTTGTCAAATTTTCAATCATACCGACCTCATCATTAAACATATCTTATAAATATCAACATTTCAGATATTTTTAGTAGATATGAAAGTAACTTCCATCTTCATTTGTCTGAAATTTGGCACATCATGTTTGGATTTCAGGCCCCCAATTTGAACTATTCGAAATAATGGTCCAAATAGTTTTGATTCAATCGTTTTTGTCCACCACGATATAAAGACTTGTGACTTGTTTCAATTCAAATCTTCTAGAAATTTTATTAAAGAAAGTGAACTTATATGACAAAAACAAATTAACAATATACAACATGTGAACTTCAAAAAAAAAAGTTAAAACAAAAGAAAACATTTCAAGCAAGCACGAATAAGGGTATTCACTAAAAACATAACATTACAAAAAAAGTACAAAAAATAATATTATATGATAAACACCCTATAAATTTAATCATTTCTTTTTCGTTGTTAGGGTTCGAGCTTCAAGGACACGACACGAGATTGTCTATTTTTCTTGGCCACCCTTACGAATACAATTGAAAGACAAGCCGGGGCCCACCACGGCCTCCTTATTTCTTGTTCTCCCTTCAAACATGCAACTAAAATATAACGTATAAGTGATTAGGCCCAAATTCATGTTTTGTAAGGGTATTTACGATATGTTAATGTTTCGAGAGGAGCAATGTTGTGAAATTCTTCTATAAGTGATTAGGCCCAAATTCATGTTTTGTAAGGGTATTTACGATATGTTAATGTTTCGAGAGGAGCAATGTTGTGAAATTCTTCTATAAGTGATTAGGCCCAAATTCATGTTTTGTAACGGTATTTGCCCTTCTAAAACAATCCAAATTATCAAAAATACCATAAAGATCTCCAAATTGTTAACTTGGTCAAATTTATCATGTTTATTATGGTTTAATTTACAAATCTAGTTGAATGTGAATCATTATGATATTTTGAACTCCCCCTTTTGGAAATTTGTCCTATAATTTAATTGAAGCATAATGAAGAGTAAATATGTATAACCTTTAATGCGCCTAAGTTCTTTGCAGAGAGTGATAAAGTCTCCCCATTTCATGTGGCAACGCCTTATAAATCGCAAAATTTGCTCAGTTGTAAAAGTGGATAAGCTTTCTAGATACTCTCCGTTCACTCCATTTTCTTCAAATACTTGGCGGTATCCACCTAGGTTTATCTCCTCTAACCACAACCCAACATCCTGTAAAAATTGGGTGTAAATTGAGGATAATTGGGGGGGAGTTGAGTTTAATTACAACGATTGAGAGCAATTGATGAAAATCAGACTGAAATTAAGTGAAATCGAGTAAATTTTGAGAGACATATCCAACCAAATCTAAGCTAATTTGGCAAAAATCAAGTTAAATTCATCTAAATGATTGATTTTGAAAGGAACATCTTTCCTCACTTCAATTTCATACACAGAAAGCACAACCAGTTGAGGAAACTAACTATGAACAAAATTCACGAAAAATACACAAACCTCGACAGTCCATATGAAGAAATCCAACGGCTCAGGCGATCTTCTTTTATTCGTCTCTCTCATCGCCCAAACAAAACCCCTACAAGAAGAAACCAATTACACAAATCAGTCAAAAAAACCAAACAAATTTCCCCCAAATCTACGCAAACTCACCTTTATCAAGAAAAACAAGATTTGAAGAATTTCAAGCCACCAATCGCGTGAAATTCTTCAATCAGAGAGAGGCCCTGAAAGTGGGTAGTAGGGTTAAGGGTGATTATCGAAGAGACGGTGGAGCATGGAGAGAAGGGGAGAGGAGAAGAGAAAAGGGGGACCAGCTACCTCGATATCGAATCTACAGTGTGTAAAGAAATGGAGTGAGACTCACTCAAACCACTCGACCTCGCTTCTCACTGCCGAGATGAGATGTGTTGCGTTAAAATACTGACAAATGGGACGCACTTTGGGCTGACGTTCACTGGGTCCGATTTTGTGTGCTGTCTTCCATTTTGTTTCAATCAATGGGTACGTGTATAGTTATTAGTATTTAAATTAAGGGAAATTTTACAAAAAAACTCCTGTTTTTTTTGGATATTTAAAAAATTCTCTATTTTTTGAAAACTTCAAAAAGACTTTTCTACTAAATTTTTATTTTCAAATATCCATATGAGGTTAAAATTAAAGAACATCTTGCAAATATTTAAAAATTAAAATATCATGAAATTATTGAAAAAATACATAAAATAAGAACGAAAAAAAATTTAGATGTTTAAAAGAAATATTTTTCTATCAATATATTTTCAAGATGTTTATTTTATTATTATCTGATGTTAATTTTTCATGAATAATAAATGAAATAGTAAAATTATACAAACACATCATTTAATAATTTTAATTTTGCGAAATCACTACATGTTAATAATTATTTATGAATTTTCTTAAAACAAATAAAATTATTGAAAAAATATACATATGAAATAGAAAGGTATTTTGGTTAAATTTTTTTTAACACCATTCATGGTTAGTTTTAACCCTTATATGCGATATTTGAAAATAAAAGTTTGGCAGAGAGGTTTTTGGAGTTTCCAACAAAATAAGAGATTTTTTAGAATATCCAAAAAAGATAAAGAATTTTTTGAAAATTTCCCTTAAATTAAAGGAAATTAAAAAAAATATATATATATATATATATATATATATATATATATATATATATATATATATAATTCGAAATTTTTTTGATTCAAATATTTCAAAATTAATCTCAATAGGATTTTAAAAATCTGGTATCAAATGATTTTAAAAACAAGTTGTTTTAATTAACACGATTATATAAAGTATTAGTATAATTTCAATGCATAAACAAATATATATCTCCAGATTTTACCATCACGTCTTGTATATTATAATTAACGCATTTATATCAATATTCAAGAAATCTGAATTAAGAGATGTTTTTACTTGTACCTTTTCAATTTATTTTTTCTGCTTGCATAGAGTATTTTAGTACAATACACAAAAATCTCGAAGAGAGATTAAATTAGAAAATAATATTTTTTACACCTTTTTCATTTTATTTAATACTATATGAATTTTTCAAATGATAGTTTTAAAATAATAATAGTATTGAATATATGATTTATATGGTTATACATTAATTTATTAGTTTTGTATATAAGCAATTATTATTGTATTTATATTCATGTTTAATCATGTTTATCAGTGTGATTTATATTTTATTTATATTCATGTTTATCAATGTGATTTATATTGTACTAGCTTTATCCCCGCGCAATTGCGCGGGATATTTTATATATAATTATTTAAATATAATTAACGCGTGTGCGAATTAACGCGCATGCGTTTGAACTAAATTAATCTAATCATGACATATTTGCAAATATCATGATGTCAATAGATGCATAAGGTTCATGAAATTAGTCTATCACGGATATTATTTTCTAGTATAATTTGTATAAATAACATTTGTTCAGGTGCTTCTAAAATCGATTAATATAATCATGACATATTCGCAAATTTTAATATGTATGTAAAATAGGAAAAAAAGACCAAATGTAAAAAATGTAAAATAAGAAAAAAGGATAAAAATGTAAAAATGGACCGAAATGTAAGAAAATGGACCGAAATGTAAAATAAGAAAAAATGGACCGAAATGTAAAAATGGACCGAAATGTAAAAAAGGATAAAAATGTAAAAGGATAAAAATGTAAAATATTTTTTTACACAAAGGCCCTTGATGACGTGGAGGCCTAGAATTACAAGAAATTTCTTAACTTTATACATAAGATATAATTTATATATAAACAATTATTATTGTATTAAATATATAGAAAATTATTATTGTATCTATATTCATGTTTACCTGTGTGACTTATATTGTATTTATATATAAACAACTATTATTTGTATTTATATTCACGTTTAATCATGAAAATGACAACATGTACGATGGATTTTCGATGTTAGTGTTGATACAAAATCATTATAATATATTCTAAACTACTAATTATTTAAAAAGTTTCTTATTTTACTTATATTTTTCATTATCTGACCCATCAGAACAAAGACAAAATAAGCTCGAGTAACACCGTTATGAACATTGTGATGTTGGCCAAGAACACACGTCCGCACACGGAGCCCATCATGACGAAAATAGGTTCATACGCAAGCACGCCGGGTTCGCCACTGCTGATTATTCGAGAAATTCGCAAACTGAAATTTTTTAAACCATTGTCTTCTATTTTCCGAGAAATTAACTCAGATGACACTCTTTTAATATACATGCATGGAGTTTAAAACAAACTACTTCAAAATACATTAATATGTGAAAGTTTCGACATGACAAAATTATTTGACCTAAAATTATCAGTTTTGGAAAGAAGATGGGAGAAAAGAGAGAGAAAATAAGAAACACGAAAAGATAAATTTAAAACAATTAATTCTAATCGCAATATTCTTTAATTTTCCTCATTATTCTCTAATAAATTGTTCTAATATTTTCTACATCATAATATGATCAAATGTTAAATTTGGTCTCTTGATATTGCTGAAATATAGTTATAAATAAATTCATATAAATCTCAATGTAAAAACCTATGTAATTGTTTCATAATTAAATGAGTAAAATAATTGGACGAAACTACTTCTTGAGAATGTACATATATGAGTGAAACGTGAACTTGAAAAATATGGGTTTCCGATAAACCCTGACACTACTTCTTGAGAATGGTTAGATTTCATTTTTTACATTTTTTTCAATTTTTTTGAACAAAAATATATATAAATTCACATATCTTACTATTTAATTTTGGAGTTTTTTTTGAAGAAAACATGAAAAGTAATTACTTTGTTCGTTTTAAAAATCAATTTTGACATCATGCTTAGACTTGAATTTCAATTAATTTCGACAACATCCCAAATTCCTAATTGAATTGGTCAATTCGTTTTCAAAATCAAATCATACATTTCTGGATTTATTTGGGTGAAATTGTAAACCAAATTTACCAAATCCTGAAAATAACTCCCGTTAGGTAATTCATTAACATGTTTCGACCACCTTCATAACGGGGTACACTATCATCAATCCTATTGATATTGCCGTCCCAATAGATCAAGAAGGACACGCCCTCTATTTCTTCACTGCATTTTGTTTTTATGTCAAATTGTCAAACTAATTTTACTTAACATGCGAACCAAACCCAAAAAATTCTAAAGAAAAACTAATTATTATTAATTAATGTCATTACTTATATATTTTCAGAATTTATTTTATTACTATTTATTATCAGTAATTAATGTATTTTATTCTTTGTATTACTAAAAAAATTATTGCAAATTATTATTACTAATTTATATAATCTATTTTGAAATCTATTTTTCTGAATTTACTATTTTTAGTATTATAAATTATATTTTTATAATTTTTATTATTACCTATAATTTATTTCATATTGGAAAATATAAAATATTTATTAATTATTATTTTTAAATCCTGAAATTGCTTTCAATCTACTACGACTAATACTTATAACGTGCTAAACCATATTTATTTTTTTTAATCGTAAATGCACCTAAATATCAACTATAATATACAAAGACTATTTTCTAACCCTAATTTATAACCTAATATTAATCTTATGTATAAAGTTGACAAAATCCTTGCAATTCAAAGCCTCCACGTCATCAGGGTTTTTTTGTAAAAAAAAAAAAATTTAATATACATTTTGGTCCATTTTATTCGTCATCGGGGGATTTTTTGTAAAAATTTTTTTTTTTTAATTTACATTTTCGTCCATTTTATTTATATTTTGGTCCTTTTTAGTTTTAATTTACATTTTGAACCGTTTTGTTTACATTTTGGTCCTTTTTATTTATATTTCGATCTTTTTTTGTATTTTTTAATTTAATTTTGGTCCTTTTTATTACATTTTGGTCCTTTTTAGTTTTAATTTACATTTTTGTCCTTTTTATTTACATTTTGGTCCTCTTTTATTTACATTTTGTTCATTTCTTACATTTTAAATTTACATTTTGGTCCTTTTTAGTTTTAATTTACATGTTGGTCCTTTTTATTTACGTTTTGGTCCTTTTTTCTTATTTTACATTTTGGTCCTTTTTTACATTTGGTCTTTTTTTCTTATTTTACATACATTATATCTTATATATAAATCAAATAAAATTCTTGCAATTCTAAGCATCCACGTCATCAAGGGCTTTTATGTAAAAAGTATTTTTTTAATTTATATTTTGGTCCTTTTTGTTTTAATTTATATTTTGGTCCTTTTTATTGAAATTTTGGTCCTTTTTTTGCATTTTAAAATGTATATTTTGGTCCTTTTTTTTTTACATTTTGGTCCTTTTTTGTTTTAATTTATAT
Organism: Luzula sylvatica; assembly: GCA_946800325.1. Lineage (NCBI taxonomy): Eukaryota > Viridiplantae > Streptophyta > Magnoliopsida > Poales > Juncaceae > Luzula > Luzula sylvatica. The sequence goes on from OX326958.1 coordinate 23,225,278, forward strand.
TTTGGTCCTTTTAATTTATATTTTGGTCCTTTTTATTTATATTTCAGACCTTTTTTACATTTTTTAATTTATATTTTCATCCTTTTTAGTTTTGATATACATTTTTGTCCTTTTTTATTACATTTTGGTCCTTTTTTATTTACATTTCGATCTTTTTTTACATTTTGATCCTTTTTTCTTATTTTACATTTTGGTCTTTTTTTTTCCTATTTTACATACCTATTAAAATTTGCGAATATGTCATGATTATATTAATCGATTTTTGAAGCACCTTAACAAATGCTATTTATACAAATTATATTAGAAAATAATATCCGTGATAGACTAATTTCATGAACCTTATGCATCTATTGACATCAAGATATTTGCAAATATGTCATGATTAGATTAATTTAGTTCAAACGCATGCGCGTTAATTCGCACACGCGTTAATTCGCACACGTTAATTCTATTTAAATAATTATATAAAAAACATCCCGCGCAATTGCGCGGGGATAAAGCTAGTAGTTAATATAATTTTACCCCCTCCACGAGGTGCTGACACGTGGAGGGGGGTAAATTTGCTGTTTAACCCATTATTTTTCGTTTTTCAATTTTGATCCTTTTTGGGTAAAAAAAAATTTATCCCTTTTTTTTTTCTTTCCCTTTTTCGATTTTGGTCCTTTTTTTGCTTTCCAATTTTTTTGTATTTGTTCATTTCGCACGGATATGTATGAAATTTTGTAAGCTCAAATTTATGCGAGATTTCATAGAAATTTGTCATGTGCCCGTTGTATCTATCTGACACGTTGCGATTCTTTAATGAGCCCTTATTAATACATCTATTGACATCAAATATATTTGCAAATATGTCATGATTATATTAATCGAGTTTGAAAGCACACCCGCGCAAATTTTATTTAAACAAATTATATCATAAAATAATATCCGTGATAGACTAATATCATGAACCTGATGCATTTATTGAAATCATGATATTTACAAATATATCATGATTTGATTAATTTTGATGAAACGCACGCACGTTAATTCACACACGTGCTAATTCTATTTAAATAAATTATATGAAAAATATGTAAAAAATATATATATTGTCCCGCACAATTGCGCGGTGATAAAGCTAGAAATCTATAAAGTTGGTTATACGGGCAATAATAATCTGCTAAATTAAATATTGGGACAGAATTAAAAAAATTACTTTTGTTTGACGGGCTATTGGCCCATGAATAAAATGAATTCCTTAACAATTAATTGATGTTAATTAAATTTATTAATTCAAATAAATACTTATTGTATAATAATGAATTATTAATTATATGACATGGATTTGTTATCATGTTAATTAATATATTAGTTAAGAGATACATGTGTTTATTATCATATTACTTTTTGCTTAGGTAATTATTATTTAAAGGTCATGATCCGAAACGGGATTACTCGAATTCGAAATGAAACCAAAATCGAATGATCCAAAACAAAAACTAACCCGAAATCCGAAATCCAATCGAAACCATGAAACTCAAATATCCGAAACTCATTATCTTAATGACCGAGAATTTATTTATTGGTTCTAATAAGAAAAAAAAATTAATTTATTAATATTAAAATATATTTATTAACATAATTGTATAATCATGTTAAAAATGATATATAATTTTAGCGTGATTATACGAAGAGGCTTATAGATATATTTTAATAATAATATATTATTTTTTTATTTTTATGAATCTATTATCACAAATAAATAAAAAAAATTCTTCATGACTTTTGAATCATCCTGATTGTCAATTTTGGTTCATTCGGTTTTGGTTCCATTTCGAATTCAGGTAATTCGGTTTCGGATCATGATTTTTGAATATTTTTCGGTTTGAATCGGATCAAGTTCGGACGAGTCGATTCTATTTTCAAGGTAAGTGACATTTTGCCATTCCTAATTAATATTTTTCGGTTTTGGTATCATCCTGATGTACCGTTATTTCTTTTTCTCGTATATAGACCAACATAAAGACGGAAGCAAGGAAAGTAACAAATTAATTACCTGGAAGAATTAAAACTTCCAACATTTACATGGACTCAACCTACCAATTCAAATGTCCATAAAGCCATTTTCGAAAATTTCAAACTTTTATGTCTATTTTGTTCAATTTGATAGTTATTGACTACGAATCAAAATTTTCCTTAATTGATTTTCATGGCCTCAGAATTGCAGAATTCTCAACATGGCAATTATTGCCGATCAGTCCCGAAAGATGGTATGATTATGAAGTTTTCCTCATAGACCAAATGAGCTTCAACACAACCAAAATATAATAACAAAAATCAGAAAAATTAAAAACAGTAATGGCGAAAAAGTTAAATTTAGTTAGTACGATCATTGATTTCAAGGTCACAGAACGACAAACAATTTGGAAAAAAGTTCAATTGTTTTAGTAAAATAATTGATTTCATGATCTCAGAATTGCAGAATACTCAGCATGGCAATTAATGCCGATCAGTCCCGAAAGATGGTATGATTATAAGTTTTCCTCCTAGATCAAAGTATCATCAACACAAACAGAACATAATAACAAAAATCAGACAAACTCAAAACACAATAATGGCCAAAAAGTTAAATTTAGTTTGTAAAATTATTGATTTAATGGTCACAGATCATCAAAAAAAAAATTGAAAAAGTTTAATTTTGTTAGTAAAATAGTTGATTCCATGATCTCAGAATTGCAGAATACTCAGCATGGCAATTATTGCCGATCAGTCCCGAAAGATGGTATGATTATGAAGTTTTCCTCATAGACCAAATTATAATCAACACAAATAAAACATAATAACAAAAATCAGTTAAATTAGAAACACAGATCAACAAAATCGAAGTAATGGCGAAAATTTGAGATTCGCGAAATTCATTCCACGTCTATTTCAATGCGATCATACCGAGTATAACAGAAGATATATTACTCAATTCAGATCATAAATATGTACAGGCGAATCAAAAATCGTAGATATATTCGCACGAGATTGAAGGAAGAGGAGGAGGCGGCGGAGGAGGAGAGACGCGATAAACCCTAACTCTAATGGTGGCTAAAGCTAAGTGGATGGAAGGTTTACTTATAATAGCTGGGAGGATTATAGAAGACCGTCCGATCTATAATCAACGGTGAGATGTAATTTAGGCTAAAATGGGCTTATTATTCAACACGACCAGATTTCGGCCTATAGAAAATAAATGGATCTGTTAAATTGTAGGAGGTCCGACCTGACCCGAATCCGAACATAATCCGACCCGTATTTTCTGCTCGGCCCATTTATATTCGGCTATCGAGTTATCTACTTGCGGCGGCTATATATTGAAAAACGAAGATAAGAGAGAGAGAAAGAGAGTGAGGGTGAGGGATGTCGTCGTCAAGGAAGCCGGCGAAGGATACGGAGGAAGAGGAGGAGGAATTGAGAGGAGTCGCTCACCCTAATCTCATCGTCGTTAAAGACCCGACTCAGGCGACGTTAAAGTGTGTTACTAAGTTCGCTGCCGACGCATTAGGTGGCGCTGTCCTCGGCTCCCTCTTTGGATATGGTTCGTTCTCTATTCATCACTCCTTTTGATTTTTGATTATCTCTATTCGCTACATTTTTATTCCGATTAACAAGGAGATTGATTAGGGTTTAGGGTTTGTATTTGCATAAATTACCCTTGTTAAATGTTTTGATTAGTTTGATTTCTGTTTCAATTTTTTACAGGAAGAGGATTGATTGGCAAGAAAGGCTTTAAAGGCTCCTTCGCCGAAGCTGGTTCTTCTGCAAAGGTACACAATTTAAGTTTTTCATAATTTACATATATGTATTATAAACATATAAGTATAAATATCTAATTATATGTATTTTTTTCAGACATTTGCGGTTCTCTCTGGAATTCAAAGTTTCGTGCTTTGCATGTTGAGGACATTCCGTGGAAAAGACGATGGTATTTACTCTTATTTTTAATCTTCTTTTATCAAATTATAGTCCATTTAGTTTATTAAAAATAATATTTTTTATAATGTACAGTTATTAATGCTGGAATAGCTGGTTGCTGTACAGGTCTGGCCTTGAGTTTCCCAGGTACATCAAAAGTATCATTAATACCCCTACAAAATCAGAAATATCATAAATACCCTAAAAGCTATCAGAAATATCATAAATACCCTAAAAGTTCGTTTTTTATTTTAACAGGGGCGCCTTCACAATTATTACAAAGCTGCGTAACATTCGGAGCATTTTCATGCGTAATGGAAGGATTAAACAAACAACAACCAGCAATGGCTTCTGACGAGAATTCCAACGAGGGACTGAATCGTAAATTTGCAGTCCTTCCTCCCTTCACTCTCCCTCTACCGGTCGGAGCCGTCGAGGGCTTCTCTGCATTTTGCAAATCCTTGTCAGAGAAACCAATTAAGCATGGTTGAGTTTTAAGCGTTTTGTTGGAGTCGATAAGGGAGGAGAGATTTTATTGGGATTGGTCTGTTTGGACTTTTCGTGTAAATTTTGCGATAATGAGTAGGATTTGTGAATTTTTGTTTTGTTTTGTTTTGTGTTGAAGGATTTAATTATGTTTTATTGAATGATGGAATTCTTTCTTCTTTTTTTATTTAACAACTATTTTTGAGTAATCAAAATTGGGTCAAATTGACATTATCTGTGGCACTCAAAAAGAAAGATTACACAATTTGCCCCTGCAAAAATTAGAATTATAACCTCCATCTAAGACTTGGTATTAGGATTATGTTTATATTTAATTTAAGAGGTAAAATTAATAAATATAAATCTCAAACAATTACGGATTTTACCTTGTCTTGGGCATATAATATCTTTTAATGTTTGATCCCGAATTTCCCCTGTAATTTTACAAATTGATAAAGAAATTCAAGATATGTACAGTTAAACAAAATATATAACCTAAAAGTAGAATTAAGGATTAATCACATATAAGTTGGCATGACCTAATCGTAGAAAACAAATCCTTGGAATTGCAGAAAACAAAGTTCGCATGATGTAAAATTGTATTTAAATCGAAAGTTTCAACAAGTTCAATTCGATTTTTGGATCATTCGGTTCTCGAATTGTTCAATTCTTGCATTGTTCGGCTCTATATCTTTCGGGTTTCGGATCATTCGTGTTACCACTTACAAACGCGAGATATTTTATTTTCGGATCATTTGAAATCTGGGATAATTGAATTCTTGAACAATCAATTTTGAGTTAATGCAGTCAAAAGAGGACTAAATTTAAGGATAAGTTCAAAGTTCAAACTAGTGGACATTTCTTCCTAAACAAAGCCTTGTAATTAGGTACGCTAACTTGATTACCAATCATTTATCCTGACCCACTTAATTTAACTGTAACGGGTTTTCCAAAAAGATCCAATAAGTTATTGGATTTAAACTACCCTAGGTCGGTGGTGTTTTGGTAAGAGAAAAATATTTATTATTTCAAATAGAAACATGAAAAATAATAATTGTTCTATTAGATACTATTAGATATTATTGATCTTTAAATAACAATAGCCGGCCCCAACTACAGGTCTGAATTTCGGGTCCAAAATTTTCGAAAAAAATAATTTATCCAGTTAAAAATAAATACAATTACGATAAAATTATTAGTAGCTCATTAAAAAAAATATAGAGCCTCAACCAATAAACCAAACAATCACATGTGACTTAATACATAAATTTTCTTTCGAATAAATTAATTGAATATTGGGTCCATTTTCAAACTAAATTTCGGATACTTGAAAACTCAGAACTGAGCTGGATCATAACATCATTGATTACACTATTAAAATTACAAGACTGCTATTTTGAAGAATCCACATTGGATCCGAATGTAATAAATACATTTCTGATAAATTAAATTTATTTGTATATAAGTTGCATATCACTCGTCTATAACAAAATATGTTATCGTAATTGTATTTAATTTAGATTTTGTAGACATTCACTCAATTTGAGAAAACAATTAAAATATATCCAATATCGAGATTTAACTTAGAAAAAATAAAACTATGATAACATATTATTTTTTTATATTTTCAAGAATATTAATACAAATTTTTTTGGGAAAAATAAAACTAATTAATGTCAAGTGATATTTTTAGTAATAATTATAAAATATTTAAAATACAGTATATATTATTAAACTTAATAATCGGATCTGAACCCGATATGGACCCGATATGGACCAAGTACCCGTACCATTCATTCTTCCCTCACCGACTGTATGGTGAGCACTTGGCACTTGGCTATTTCGTAACCCCAACAATAATTATCCCTCCACAAGAATAATCGCAATTTCCAGAAGAATCTCTCAATCAATCCTCCATTAAAGAGCTTTCCAGATCAATCAGAGCGGAAATTCGTGAAGAGAAGAACAAGATAACATGCTTCAGCTCCTGCTTGCGATGGCCTTCTCGGCGGCGCCGCTGACGCTGTACGTGCCGCCTGTACGGAACCTCAATCTGTTCGTTCATTCGATTGAAGTCTTCGTGCGGGAATCCGAGCCTTCTTCTCGCCGTGCCTTGATCCGATTCCGTCTTGGGATCCGCCGGATCTTATCCCGCCTCTCTCGTGTCTTCAGGTGAAGAGGTACGCCGAGATCTCCCGTGAGTAGATAAATTTTTGCCTTTTTTTTTTCTTCTTTTGTAGTTTTTGTTGGTGGTGTATAATAAAATGCGCAGTTTTTGTACAATTTGAGAAGAAAAAAGTTTCTGGGTAAATCAATTGCAATTTTGTATATACTAAATTGGTGCTTTTCGTGATAAATTTGTATCTGTTTTTAGAAATCCACTCAATTTTGCCTTAAATCAAATTCAAATTGATAATTCAGTTCAATCGCCGGATTAACCTGGCTTAAATTTATTTATAAGTTAAGAAATTCCAAATTGCTTCTCACATCTAGACTGGCAATGGCAGAGCTTGCCCAAAATCAATCAGGGGGATTTACTTATTTACCTCTTTCTTTAATTTAAAATTTTATATTTGCCCTTCTTAATATTTAAATATCATATTTACTTCTCATAAATCTCAAATATCATATTTATCTAAAAAAATAAAAATCGTTTAATTTCTCAATTAAAATTAACGGTCAACAATTAAAATTACTATTATACTATTTACATAATTACTTTTTTTAAAACTAAAAATAATATTTACCTATTTAGAAATAAAATACATATTTGTCCTCCTAATAATAAATAATATATGTGTCATTTCGAAATAAAATATCATATATTTACCCTCCAATTTAAAAAATTGGATTTAAAAAACCGAGAAACTACATCATTAATAAATTATTATTTAAATGAGAACTGCGAAATCAAATTCATAAAAAATGGACCTGGATTGGAGAACCGAAAAACCTAATCACTAATAAATTATTATATATATATTTTTAATTGTTTTGTATGTTTTAAATTAAAAGATAAACATGATATTTTGTTTCGAAAAGATATGTATGTTTTTTTTTATTAATGAGAGGGTAAATATGATAGTTGGGTTTTAAAAAAAGTAAATAAATATGTAAAGAGTAAAATTGTAATTTTAAATGTTGACTGTTAATTTTAGCAAAAAATTTAGTAGTTCTTACTTTTTGGGTACATATAATATTTTAGAATTGTGAGGAGGTAAATAGGATACTTAATTTTAAGAAGGATAAATATTTTGAGTTTTACGAAGAATAAATATGTAAATCCTCCAGCTAACAATACATCATAATTGTGTAGACAACATAAATCTTTCAAATTCCAAAATAACCATGTAAACAATATAATACAACTATTAAAAAATACCATAATTGTGTAAACAATTTAACTCAAAATGGAATCTTTCAAATTTCAAATTTCAAAATTATGGTATATATGAGGATTCAAATTTTGAGACCTGATAATAACAAATCCATGCAATATTAGGTGATTTAGCTACAAGACCTTTCTCTTGCTTGAAATGCGGTATCTCGAATCTCGAAGTGTATTGGATGATCCGTAGAAACACGTTTGCGACTTGAGGACCAATTTGAAGCGATTGTCTAATGCGATAGATACTCTTGTTTTTTGTTTTTTAAGTTAAAATTCTAAATACACCTCAAAATTGAGTAATAATACTCTTATTCTGTCAATAACAACAATTACATTACAAATTAGTTAATTTACAAGAATTGGCAATGTATTTATCAAAAATAAAAGTAAATTAATTGTTCTTATGATAAATAATAATGAAAAAATAAGTAGATTGAGTAATACAAAATAATAATAAGTAAATTGAGTAGTAAACATCATATTTGTAATTCCACAACAAATTGCAAATTGCTGAAATAATTCTTCGGAACTACACATTCCATCGTGCCATACGACTTCATCCTTGCGAAAAGATCGCTTATGTCTTCTTCACGTCGTGAATCATGCTCGTAAATATTTTCACTAATTTGAAACATTAACTTTGCATATTGAATTCTTCCCTCAAGAATAAATCATAAATAACAAATTTTTTTACAATCTATCTGAATGAAAGAAAACTCAGATTATCGCACATCTCAGAAACGATAACCAGACAATCAAATCTTGGTATAGGTAATAGCCTTGGATAGCTATGTTTAGAAAAACTTCGAAAAAAACTTCGCATAAGAAATCAAGCAAGATTACTATTCCACGTTCAAATAAAATCAGTAATCTAATGCCGACTCGACAAAACAAATCTAACAATTCATTTCCTTCTTTAATTAAAAAATCGAGAACTCGAGTTTTCATCTTGGAAAAAATCGGTCGTGCTCTTCAATTCGCTCTCTTCGACAAATGGTGCAATGAAAAGTGAATTTGAGAAAAATGGAACTTTAATAAAAATAAATTAAGTTTGTAATAGTACTTTGTTGAAATATTATAAGTCGGAATATTTTCCCAATCGAAAAAAACCTGATTAAATGAAATTTGGCCAATTTAACAAAAAATAGTTTCCTCCAATTCAAATCGTTGAAGGAAAGATCATCTTCGACCATTTTAAAGACGAATACAGTTCTTCGCAGGTATTAATATGGGAAAACTATTGTTTTTTTAATAAAACGAAAATTATTATTTTTAGTTTACTACATTTTGCCTGTTACGAACAAAAACTAATCATGTTGACAAGAAATAATTTACTAGGAATTACTTTGTAAGTTTTATTAATATAAAATATAAAATATAAATATCAATTCAATAAATGTTAAAAAAGTGGACACTTGGATAAACTCAATTGGAAAAATTGATGTGACGAATTCTAAATGAGTTGGACAAATAATATTTAACTAGAAAGTCATTTTCCATGGCTAAATGGATCAACATTGTAACTATACTAAAACCGTTTAAACACATTTTTCTATCATACGATGAATAAATAACTTGACGTGTCTATCAAATAACAACCAATAATAAGTTTACTGTCCAAATAATCATTGCCCATCAAAATAATATTTCCATACCTCACGAGAATTGGACCACATTTTGAGGACCCAATGCTTTGATTGGAAAAAATAAAGTATAAATAGACTTGTACAAAAGATGGTTATTTGGAGGACCCACACTTAAAAGGAGAATTATTAAAGAAACTTTTATTTTATGGATATTTTAAAATAATCTCTATTTTTTTTTCAAAAGATGTCTCTACAAAAATATTTTAAAATAAACCCTTATTTGCATAATTAATAATTAAGAAAAACATTTTTACTATTTTTTTATTAATTAAAAAATTTCCGTAGTTTTTTTAACGTATAATAACTGAAAAAATAATTATATGTTATATTTATATAATTTTATAATTTATTTATTATATATTTTTCAAGAAACAACAATATTAAAGAATACCTTGTAAATATATTGACAAGAAAATATTTTTGAACAACTAGTTTTTTTAATAATATATAATATGCGTCCAAATACATAATCATAAAACGTCTATTTTGAAACAAAGCGAGGATTTTCGTTGTAACTATTAAAGTGTTATGTGCTGACATGAAAAAAATTAAAAGGTCACAATTAGAGCTAGCAAAATATGACCTGACCCGAAAAAAGACCTGTCCGAACCCGAACACGACCTGAACCGTAAATGTTGAAAAGTCAATGATCCGAAATCGAAACCGAACCAAAACCGAATGATCCGAATCCGAAACGGAACAGAAACCGAAATCAAATCGAAACCGAATGACCCGAATTCGAAATCGAATCGAAATCGAATAATTCGAAACCGAACTGACCTCAAACCGACTGACCCGAACGATACTACAAATAAAAATATTATATATAATGTGTTGAATAGAATAATCGTATAATCACGCTAAATATGATGTTAAACACACAAAAAAAACTATATCAAATTACTTTTTAGATTCCAATACGAATAAAAATAATTGTCAGAATAAAATATGAATTATCAAATTTGAAATCATCAAAAATATATATATTTTTTACCAAATCTTGAACTAATTCATAACCGGATAATTCGAAAAGTAAATGTTTCAAAACCCGCATAACTCGAAAAGTACATTTTCAAAAGTCCGAACGACCCGAAAACAAAAATTTTAGAAAATCCGGACGACACGAAAATCTAACGATCCATAACCGAATGATCCGAAAACGGAAACGACTCGAAACCGAATGATCCGAAAATCGAACAACTCGAAAATAGACACGACCTTAAACCGAACTATCCGCAAACCGAAAAGATCTAAAACCGAACGACTCGAAAATAGACACGACCTGAATGACTCGCAAACCGAAATGTTCCGAACCTGACTCGATCCGCTCGATTACCGCCTCTGGTCACAATTGTTTGGATCACGATTAATGGAATCTTCTATTTTCATACAGAATTCGTGGCAAAGTCACGCAAAATTCAATTTTCTACTCATCGTACAAACAAGACGAATGGTGTGATTTAGTTACTTGACGAGCATTAATAATTATTCATATGAACTTCTTTGGTGACAAAGAGAGCAATAATAACGAGATCAATTGAAACTAAATGATAATCCTAGAAGAAAGAAAGTGTAAACTACTTCATAATACTTATCGGACTTAGATATTGGAGGGTAAACCAATGCAAATAAATAAATTAACATTAAATGATTCCCATGCTGATAGTGAGGTGTTCGAGCTCGGCAGATCATTTGTTTCAGTTAAGTGGTGTCCAATAGTTATTTTCTTTGATGTTTAATGAATCTCATCAAAATTTGACGCGTGTCGTTGCTATACAAAATATTAAAAGTATAACTGTGAACATACAACATAGATGATGCAAATGATGGGAGCTTTCGTTCTTACGGGCCCTCGGGTATAGAGTGATTTAATATTTCAATATTTCATTGTTTTAAAATATGAAATGATCGAGGACACCAACAGATATAGATTTTATTCATTTGTTAAATTTAACAAAGAGTTTATCGATTGATAACTCCAAAATATACACAATATATTTTTTAAAAAAATTGCATTAATTAAAATTATTCGTGTTACAATTTAGAATTTTTTTAATTTCCATAAAAATAAATAGAAACTAAAGAGTCAAAATTATAATTAAATCATAAAAAAATAAATTTATATTTTTCACAATCTTATTAATAAAAATTAGTTTTGCTATAATTTGAGAAATACTTTTTTATTGTACCAAGGAGATAGATAGACACACAAAAAGTCAAAATTATAATTAAATCCCAAAATATCAAACTATAGTTTTAACAATCTTATTAATCAAAATCATTTTAGCTATAATTTGAAAAAAAACTATTATTGTCCACGAAAAAAGAGTCAAAATTATATTTAAACCCGAAAAAATATCGAGCTATTTTTTCCAATGTTATTACTAAAATTCATTATGCTATAATTTGAAAAATAATATTTTTACACAATCTTATTTATCACAATAATTTTTGCTATAATTTAAAAAATAGTTTTTCTTTTGCAATCAATTTTAAATATGACACTCCAACTCTACAAATGTGATGTATATTCCTAAAAAAATCCAATATTTACTTTTTGTCATTATTTATTTAAGAAAATATAATTATCAAATTAAATATAAATAATTTTAGTTTAACCAATCCGCGCAATTGCGCGGGACAACATATTTATTTTTTACATATTTTTTATACAATTTATTTAAATAGAATTAGCACGCGGGCGAATTAACGTGTTAGTATTTCAACAATATTAATATAATCATGACATATTTGCAAATATCATGATGTCAATAGATGCATAAAATTCATGAAATTAATCTTTCACGGATATTATTTTCTGATATAATTTGTTTAAATAACATTTGCGCGGGTGCTTTCGAACTCAATTAATATAATCATGACATATTCGTAAATATCTTTAATGTCAATAGATGTACTAATAAGGGTCCATTAAAGAATCGCAACGTGTCAGATAGATACAACGGGCACATGACAAATTATATGAAATATCGTATAAATTTGAACTTAAAAAATTTCATACATACCCGTCAGAAATGAACAAATAAAAAAAATTGGAAAGCAAAAAAATGACCAAAATAAGGGAAAAAATGGGGTAAAAAGAAAATTTAGCCAAAAAGGAACAAAATTGAAAAATGAAAAAATAAGGGCTAAAAAAGAAATTTAGCCAAAAAGGATCAAAATTGAAAAATGAAAAAATAGGGGGCTAAAAAGCAAATGTACCTCCCAAAAAAGGACCAAAATCGAAAAAGAAAAAACAATGGGGTAAAAAAAAAAAATTATCCAAAAAGGATCAAAATTAAAAAATGAAGAAATAAGGACTAAAAAACAAATTTATCCAAAAAGGATTAAAATTGAAAAATGAAAAAATAAGAGACTAAAAAGCAAATGTAACGTCTTCTCCTGATATGTTGAGGATTATGACTATTAAAGATTTGTTGTCCCAGCCTTTGCCATGTTTCCTTTTTTTTTTTTTGAAAAAAATAAAACATGAATCTTTTTATGAATGACTATAAATTTTTTGAAATTGCATATATATTTCTATTAAAGGTTCTCTATTATTTTTGCTAAAATATAATGTATTTTTATAAAAATACTTCAAGTGCAATAAAAAAAAAGATAAACTTACATTTAAAAAAAATATATTATTTTTGTACATCGAACCGGGATAAAAATTACATGTTAAAAAAATTATAATTTTTTAACACCCAAGCAGGGTGAGGGTCCCTTCTAGTTGGCGAAGTGTATGTTGGTTAGTGCATTTGCTTAACATGCTGAAGGTCAGGGGTTCGAACCCAGCAGAAGAAGGCCTTTATTTCCTTAGACATTAGAGATATTATGTTCAAAATATTATCAAGAATATTTACTATCTAACTCAATTTCAATGCAAGAATATGGCACCAGTTAAATAATTAACGAAATCGACAACAAAATTGCCGGCACTCAAAATATCTCTAAAATAACCAACTATGGGGGCTTGACTGGAAACGTGAGAGAAAAGAGAGAAATCGGCGATCGCTGTGTGTTTGTGTGGGTTACAGCTGTGTGTGGTGAAATGATAGGAGAGAGAAAAAAAGTTCGGGTTCGATGGGTATTTTTTAACATATAATAACTGAAAAATAATTATATTTTATATTTTTATATTTTTAAATTTTATTTATTATGTATTTTTCATGAAAAATAATATCAAATAATAATGGATTAAACAACAAATAATACAAAAACATCTTGAAAACATATTAAATTTTTTATGCACAACAAGTTTTTATTAGTATATAATATACGTTGACATAATAATTAATGATAAATTTATATATTATTATTTATCATATAATTTAATATATAAAATAAATGATCACAAAAAATATAAAATAAAATGTTTGAAAAGAGTGAAAATAAAAAAACTAGATGTTATAAATACCAATATACTTTCAAGTTCTCTTTTTAAATTGTTGTTTATTTTATTATTATTTGATGTTAGTTTTTAGTGAAAAAACATCTAACTTATAATAATAATAACTTTCTAAAATTACTATATGTTAAAAAATATTTATCGGAAAATTTACAATTAATAAAAATGTCAAAAATATATATTTTAAATTTTTATGTATGAAAATAAATGGGTATTTGGTAAAATATTTCATGCCATCCATGATTAATTTTAACTCCTATAAAGAATATTTGAACAAAAAAAAATTGTTTAGAGATTTTTTTTGGAGTATTTAAAATGTATGGATTTTGTTTCCGAAATATCCAAAAAAAAATAGAAGATTTTATAAGAATTCTCCAATTATAAATTATCTCTGATTTTTTGTTGGAAATAAAAAAAAAAAACTCATTTCATAATACTTCAAAATAAACTCATATAAACAAAAGCGCATTTTCATTTATCACAAAATTAAATTTGGATAATTATTCGGACATAAACATTTTTATAGAGATAAAAACTTACAAAAAAAATGCCTTTTTGCAAGTCAATTTTTATTTACATGCAACATTTTTAAAAGCCCAATTTGTAAGAACATCTTGTCCAACTTCAAATTTACAAATTTAGCTATTTCGGCAGATCCTCTGGCGAAAGAGATTAAACTTTCGCCTAAAGGTCTGGCGAAAAAGAATAGACTTTCGTCAGAAGATATGTCGAAAGTGTGTTACCATGATTTTTACACGTTAATCCAACAAAAAATAATTAAATCGCTTTCGCCAAGGCTTGGCGAAATAGGCAAATATTTTTTTATAATTCTTTTCATTTTAAAGTGACAAAAAAATTGCACTTTTGCGAGCATGTATCTATTTAGGAATTTTTCATTTAAGATTTTAGGGACCTAGTCGTACAAATTGAATTCTGATTGTTTTGTTACATTTATTATTATGTTTGGAATGATTATTTGAAATTTAATAGATTGAACTTGAATATATAATTTTTTTTTTTTTATTAATTATGGATTTATGTGAAAAAACAGCATTATGACTTTTTTGTGATGTTTAAAAATCTAAAAAGACTAGCTCTGAATTATTTATCTGCCTGTACATATTTTTAATGTTTGGATATTTGCTTGTTTCATTAAAAAAATTAAAAATACTTGGATAATGATGTTAAATTGTTATAAAAAATTTCTCTTTTTTTTTGTTATGCATCGTAAATTATATTTAACCACTTTTTATATGTTTTACAATCACCAAAAAATATCCTTCTTGATATTGATCGTATCTAGTTTGATCAGGATCTTATCTCACTCAATTTCATTTATTTTTCTATTTGTTATGATTTTTTGAATTTGATTTATCAATATCTCAACAATTGATACATGAACATATAAAAGTGATAACATATAAAAAAAAGAAAAATGAGATATTTTTTGGTGATTTGAAATGATATAGAAAGCATTAAAATCTAATTTACAAAACATGATATAAAAAAGGGAAATTTCCGTACAAATTTAACCTAATTATTCAAAAAAAAAGTTATAAAAAATTAGGGCTATCGCATAAATTTTCAATAAACCCTGAGAAGATGCACAATCAGGTAAATAATCCCGAAATAATTTTTTAAATTTTTTAGATATCACTAAAAAACTTGTAATGGTGATTTTTCACATAAATTCATAATTAACAAAAAAATGTAAATAATTTAAAAATTCAAGGTAAATCTATCAATTTTCACAAAATTATTCTTCACACAATAAAAAAATCTAAGAAAACGAACATAATTTAATTTGGACATACATGTACAAATTAATGATAGATTTACGGATAAATTCCTAAAATCTTACAGAGAAATAACTAAATTGGTATTTGCTCTTCGCCTGCTGGCAAATTTACTTTTTTGCTACTTTAAAATGAAAACAATTATAAAAAGGAAAAAAATTCATCTTTTGCTAGACTTGGCGAAAGTGACTTAATTAAAATTTTCAAGTTAACGTGTCAAAATCATGATTAAACACTTTCGTCAAGTTTTCTGACGAAAGCCTAATCTCTTTCGTCAAAGAGTCCGATGAAAGAATTAGATTTTACAAATTTGAAGTTGGACCGGTTATTTTTGCAAATTGGGCTTTTCAAAATGCTACACGTCGAAAAAGATCCCGTAAAATTTGATCGGTTAAATATGTGATGTGTATAAAAATTAGATGTGGAAAAAGATAAGGGCAAACGTTGAAACCAGTGATGCAAACTCACGGGTTTCTAATGAAATATTTTATATTGTTGATTTTTTAATATGACCAGTTAGATAATTTTGATTTTTTAAATATGATATGTTCAATTCTTTTGGAAGTGCACATAGTTTTGCAAGATTATGAAAAATTATAATTCTTTATATTTCAAAAATACATGTCATGAGTTAGTGTCCAAATTTAAGTTCACAGTAAATCTCAAGGTTCTTTATTAAAAAAAATAAGAACTTTGAATGAGTAATATCAAACTATGATATTATCAAATTAAAAAAACTAAGTAATGTTATATTATTTATGTAGTCATATTTTTCTAGTAACTACTAAACTGAAATGTGCTGACATGAAAAAAAACTAAAAATCACAATTGTTTGGATCACGATTAAAGGAATCTTCTATTTTCACACAAAATTCATGGCAAAGCGCAAAATTCAATTTTCTACACATCGTACAAACAAGACGAATGGTGTGATTAGTTACTAGACGAGCATAAATAATTATTCAGATGGACTTTTTTTGTGTAAAAAAAAAAGCAATAATAATGAGATCAACGAACCCTAAAAGAAAGAAAATAAACCATTTCATAATACTTGTCGTAGTTAGATATTGGAGGCTAAACCAATGGAAACAAATATATAAACATTAAATGATTCGCAACTCTTACCTTTGAAAATAATTGCTATGTACGAGTGAGTGTATGCATCACCATCTTATAACACTGAGAGATATCTTCTGTGGAGTTTTTCTTTATCACATCAAAAATTTCCTAACCATTCATTTTCTTAATCTAATAACTTTTATTAACTCTTCGGACCGTACATCGTTGAGAATTTCTACAATAATGTACTGATATATTATAGGGACATTCTTTACACAAATAAAATACGAAATTATGGAAATAGCAACAAAATTAGAAAAATAAAAAGCATGCCCGATGAGACACCGCTTAGGCGCTTAGTATATCATTTTTCCGGTGATAATACATCACTTAGTATTGTCATTTTTTGTCTCAACATACCATTGTCATAATGACTAAACTATTTTATTATAAAATATATTTTTGATGATCATATATATATATATATATATTCTTTTATTGGTGTTATTGTACTATATTTTCAATATTCATAAATCGTTATTGAGAAATTTAAAAAAAATTCCCTAATTTTTTATGGATGTTTTAAAAAAATCCCTATCTTTTTGAAAACCAAACTTTTGTTTTCAAATACTCCCTTATATGGGTTAATTTTAACTTTGGATGGGGTTAATTATTTTTTGGACCAAAATACCCTTCAATTTTCATATTTGATAGTGAAAAAATATATTTTTCGTTATATTTTATTAATTTAAAAAAAAATCATAATTATTTTTAACGCATAATAATTTCAAAAAAATAATTATTGTATGTTATAGTTAGATTTTAATATTCATTTATTATTTATGCAAGAAAAACTAACATCAAATCAAATAACAATAAAAACAGTATTAAAAAAACAGACTTGGAAATATTTAAAAAAATAAAAAATCATGAAATTATAAAAAAAATATTAAAAGAATGCAAATAAAAACTAACTGCTAAAAGATATTTTTCTACCAATATAATTTGAAGGTGTTCTTTTAATATTTTTTGTTTATTTTATTATTATTTTATGTTAATTTTTCTTGAGAAAAATAATAAATGAATATTAAAATCATATAATAATTATTTTTTTGTAATTATTATGTGTTAAAAATATTTAATTAATTTTTTTAAAATTAATAAAATATAACGAAAACTAGTTTTTTTTAACTATCAAATATAAAAATTGAAGGGTATTTTAATTAACAAGTTACAGTTAATCCCTATAGGGAGTATTTGCAAAGGAAAGTTTGGTTTGAGTGGGTTTTTTGGAGTTTTTTGGAGTTTTTTAAAATATCCAAAAAAATTAGGGTTTTTTTGTTAAAATTTCCCTTATGTAGATTGAATATGTGTTGAGAATATTTATCATAATATGTTGAATATATTGTAAATTGGAATGCAACAAAATACTTGTAGAAGTATAACAAATTTTCTACTTGCAATTTTGCACTGTTGGATCTGCATAGTGATATGTGCTGCTTTACTGATCTGTTGCAATTATCCTTGCCATAGTCGGGATATGTGCCGTTTTGTAGTCGTTGGAACAAATCAGGACAACAAAGAATTATGGATTTGTCTTCTGTGCATTCAGTCTTTTCGCTATTTTTTTTTATTTATTGCGTCTGAATGGACTAATTATGGATTAGTTGGGTCCTCAATGAGGTTCGTTAATACTTAATTTTATAGAATTTTGAATAATTTGGCACTAATTTGGTAGTTTTGTTAAGTTATATTTGGGGGCTATTTGTGAATTTTCATAATCTACACTTTTTTTGGTGTGATTGAGATGGTTTTTGGTTTCGTTATTTAGGTTATGCGTGAAATCTGTCATTCACTCGACTTTTTGCGTAGCAATTGAAATGGTTTTAGTATTGGCTGGTATGTATTGGTACCAAGTATCATATTTGAACAAAAACTTAGATTTTTGCAAACGTTATTTTTGGATCGTTCAATTTACTCCCATTTTTTACTTGTGGAATATTTTCTAAACTTTTTTAAGTTTTTCACTGTAATATTTTGCGTTGTTTATTTGTATTTGGAAGGATGCAAGAACTTTTTTAAATCAAACGAAGTTCGTTTCTTTCTTTAGTTCTTTTGAATCAAGTTTTCTGGTATGTATTATGGTACTAGAATTGTTTTAAATCAAGAGAATAAGCAACAAAAACAATAAAAAAAAATATTCTGACAAATTGGGGAACATAAAACAATGCAGCTAAGAAAAACATAAAAATGAGGGATGTAGAATTATCCTCGATTGAATTTTAGGCCTACTAATTCAAGTAACTGAAACGGATTGAAATCATGAGTGAGAGAGAGAAGGGGCAGTAGAGCCAATAAAGCCACTCAGAAAGCACACTCGATAAAGACATGGTTGTGTACCAACAACAACAACAATGGTGTTTCAACTTTCCACCCCCGTGGGCACCACCACATCTGGTCCTGATCCGCCGGCTACTGCTGCTTGTGGGAACTGCCGGCCATCGGTATGTTTGGGGTCATTTTCATCACAATTTCTCTTCCCCTCAATTTGTATAGAAATGGATGTATTGGATAATTGTGATTTGTGAGCGAGGGACAGGATTTTGTGGGTGGTGAAGGAAATGGAGAGAAGAAAGATACTTGGATGGGGTTAGTTAGTACCTTGATGAAGGGGCAAGGGGGGAACTATTAGTTGAGAGAGAATTAGTGCTCACTAACAGGGACGGATTTTAGTAGGGGCCGCGGGGGGCGGTCGTCCCCCCAAATTTTTTGTCAAACGGTATATATATGTGGTGATATAATATATTTTATCAGTATAACAGTGTAAATTTTATTGTTTGTCCCTCCAAAAGAACAGTGCAGTGTAATTTCAAAACCAGTATTTCATTTTGCCTCATAAGAAATCGTATCAAGATCTGCCACTGCTCACTAATAAAGGCTGCTTATCTTAAATCTCCATTGCTACGAGTACCCAATTTGTTTTACTTTTATCCCTAAATATCGTTGCTTCGGAATTGTATAATTTAGTTACCAAGAATAATCGACAACAAAATGAATTGATAGTTTGTCTAAAAAACTATAAAAATAGTTTTTCATGTTTTTATATTAATATACATGAATTTGAGATTTTACATAAAATTACTTCGTGAGCGAATTATAATATTTTTTTTTATTAAGGGCTATTTGTGATAGCTGAATTCAACCTCCCAATCGGCATGACAATATTTGTTCGGATATAAACATGTATTCATGTTGATTATGAGCCAATCAGACGTAGTCATATTCAGCTTAAATTCGTGCTTACTTAAATTGGACTATTATTAATTAGTCTAATATTTTGCTAAGATTCATAGCTTTTCCACAATATTTAATATTGACCAATTTTAGTTAATATCAATTCACTTCATGTGTATACGATTTGACTTGTACTAAATCTAGTCGGGACTCGGGACATATAAGATATTTTTTAGACCAATTATTAATTTCTTGGCAAACATTGACTCTCCAAACTAGAAACTAGAAGTGACCCTCGATAAACTTTGGAGATTTTTTTTCATATTAATAATTCATCCTTAAATAAATATATTAATAAATTATAAATATAAGTAATATTTTTTCTAACTAAACATAATTATTTTTTTTAACAAATAATTGCATTTTTGTTGGGACATATAAGATATTTTGTAGACAATCCTCAAGGAAGAATGAATAATCATTATAATTATCATTTTTTGTATATATTTGATTTATTTAGAATTTTCGAGTTACAAATATTGAAAATATAAATTATGTTGAAAATATTGAAAATTGTACATCATCTAAAAAATAAATTTTATATATGCAGTATTAAAAAAAAAAAAATAGTAGTACTCTTCTTTTTTCTTTATCTTTAAAATAAAAATCTAGTATATTTAACTAAAATATAAATTAGTTAGTATCCTTGTCGGGTCCCACTTCCAAGGCCCGGAACACCCCGAGGCCCGGCCCCTCTTGGAAGTGTCAGACTTTGAGGGAGTTGTTTATCTTTATCATTGGCAGTGTCAGACTTTGAGGGTCTTAGCAAATTTGTATTGTTTACAAACTTTTGGGGTTCTTTGTGCAAATTTGTTTCATTTTGCATATCGGTGTCATTCGATATATGGGAAGGTATCTCCTTCAACTCAAAAACTTTCTCCACAGTGTTGTTCCAATTGTGAAATTCTTTAGGTTTTAGGTTACTCGAAAAATCTGAAATCTCCACGCGAAGTCTGCTATCCCATCGGTCACGGTTTGGAGGTTGATCATTACGAGGAAGATTATTTCTGTTATGAGTAGATTGTTTTTGTTGTCGAGGATTGAGGCAGGCCATGAAAGTGATGAGAAGTTGAACGTTGTCATTCTGACTTTGGTCGAGACGCTCGAGTAAAACAATTTGATTTCGTTGCATTTTTGTTCGATAAGCGCAACAATATTTGGATCAACCATGTTGTTGTGAAAATAGTGGAGATACAATTCACGCAGACGTGAAGGTGATTGTCGAACTTGCTCTGATACCACTTGACGACAAACGATCCCAAATTCAACTCCGCGTGTACTAGTTTGGTTTAGTGAGATAATTAAGCAAAAAGAAACTCGAATAAGAGAGAAGAAAGAAAAGAGGAGAAAAACAAGAGAAAAAAAGAAATTATATTTGTTTTTTAATTCATGAAAGAAAATGACATGTCATCTCCTTTTATACTAAACACTTGACTCTTGATTTACTAAACAATAATTAAAGAAAAAATAAATAAACTCTAGAAAACATAAACACATAAATGCACTTAGAAACTCTCAATGGATCCCAACATGATTAAATTAAGATGCATGAAGAAACACTTATTCTTCATTTTTGAATCTTTTTATTGATGAACCTTCTTATTCTTGAACCTGACTCGAGTCCGAGTCAGTCTTATTTTCGTCAATAATTATATACAAAAGTAAAAAGTTTATTCATTATTTAATATTTTAATATTATTCGAGTCGTGATATTTTTGAGATAAGAATGAATTTAGTTCGTGCACTTGTGGATTGTGTTTAAAAATGAAAACACCATCGAAGAGTGAATTAATAAAAAAAATTGCACTTGATTCTCATCTCATTGTTTTCTAAAAGTAACATCGGGATTTTGATGTAGATTATTTTTCGTAAGTGTATTGTTTTAATAATTATAATTAAATTTTGGCAAAAAAAGACAAAAATTACACGTTTGTTCAAGGTTTAACTGATTGGATTGGATAAGTACCATTCTTAGAAAATATTGGTACTATAATATTGATTTGTGCAGATTGTCAAAATACTAAAAAATAACTAGAATGTCGACGTGTGCAGATTATCAACTTAATTATTTACAACACAGACTGCAAATGCTTGCTATTTCAAACACTTGTCCAAATCTCAAGTTCAAAACTCATGAAATTGATTTCTCAAAATAGTCGGAATTTTTATTTTAAATGAAAGTTAATTATGGACATATGTTGGACAGATGTCAACGTAGGATAAAGTTTCAAGCACCTCGTCACCCCATCAATTAATCATATCACTTATGTCGGTACAATTTCCAGCTCACGAATTTCTAGGCCCTTACTTTATTCACTAGCTCACGAATCTTTGTTGGCATATAATATGATTTATGTTTATATGACCTTTAATTTTCACATATTTATTGATGTCACATCACTTAATTGTTTTGATAACGAGACGTCGGCACTCAAAATTTGATTTCAGTGAATGGCTTTGTAAAAATATTGATATTCATGTGTTATTACTTTTTTAAATTTTTTAATAAATCTCAATATAGCAATGGAATTTTAATTGATTTTTCTACGAGCTTTATTTTGTGTTCAAAGCAAATTTTAAAATGCATTAATATCGGTTCATGTTATTTGGCAAAATAATTTTGTTAAATTTGGACACTGAACAAACTCAATTTCAGAAAATTGCTTTCACCCATGACTCAATTACGGTTGAACCTAACATTTTATTAGAAATCTTTTTTTAAGATTAAATTAAACATGACCTGGATAATTTCCCTTGTTTTTTAAGTAGTAATTTAAGCTATAAATACACCAATTACGTGAATCCGGGTTCTCCAACCACTCATCACATCATCTCTCTCTCTCTCTCTCTCTCACACACACACACACACACACACAGAGAGAAAAAGGCGAGCTCGATATTCATTTTCAGGTAATATCTTCTCAGCAGTATTCCTCAAATACCCAATTTAAATTTGGTTTATGGTGTTAATATTCAACTCGAATTGCATATATCCAAACGTTTTAAACTTCTAAACCTAATTATTTAAATTCCTTGATTTATTCATCAAGAAATATTTCGTACAGAAAAATGGCCCTCGCTGCGAAAATCGCGGATCCTGCATTCGAAGGTGCCGGACAGAATTAGTATCCTTTTTCACACTTCTTCGATTCCTCGTTTTAAACTTCAAATTACTGAATTAGAAAAAAGATTCGAAAGTCGAAACATATACTAGTATCATATCAATTATGACTTATCTGCTCTGTTTTAATTAATTTCCTTAATTAACTTGTCGAAGTGGGACTGAGATTTGGCGAATTGAGAATTTTGAACCAGTTCCATTACCAAAATCAGATCATGGCAAATTCTACACCGGCGATTCGTACATCGTTATGCATGTATTTCTCTTCTCTCCTCTATTTTCCCTGAACCAATTACTACCCAAAATGAAGCCTCGTAATTACTAATTCCTTGTTGCAGACGAGTTCGGGTGCGGATACCGGCCGAGGTGCATACGTTCGTGACATCCATTACTGGATTGGGAAAAAATCTACTCAAGTAAGTTAATTATTTCCAAATTTGTGTATATTATTTGTAGACAAGTTCGAAATTTTATTGTCATTATGAAAAATCCATTGTTGTTCAGGTCGTGAATAATACATGTATAATTTACGAACAATTACCCAACCTGGTCAATAATTTGCGTATTTTATAATTAAAAATAAACATGTATAATACACGTATTGCCATAAAATATGTTTCTTTTTAAAAAAATTATATATATTTTTTAAAATAACTAAAAAAACTTAAAATTTGAACCATAATTAAGACAACAAAAATATTAATAATAATCCATAAATTTGTGATTTTGAACTAAAATAAACATTATTTACTAAAATTAATATATTTCTCAATTATTTATGAATAAAAAAATTATATTTATATACTTTATATGTTCAATTATTGTATTCATATTATGTAAAATAAACTTATAGCCGAATTGACGAATTATTTGCATATTCCGTTTTATTTTACCGACTTGAAAATCATTTGATTCGAATTATACGCGAACGTATTAGCGAACGTATTACGTATCGTATTATTGACATATCACCAATGACTAACTATGAAAAAATCTCAGGATGAATATGGAGCAGTCGCAATGAAAGCGGCCGAACTCGACGAACTCCTTGGAGGGAGTCCGACTCTGCACAGAGAAATTCAAGGTGAAGAGTCGGACAAGTTTTTGTCGTACTTCAAACCGTGCATCGTTCCACTCGAAGGCGGATTTGCATCTGGTTTCAACCATCACGAAGAGGACAAGTTCGAGCCATTATTATACGCTTGTCATGAAAAAAACGAAATTACTCGAGTAACACAGTTTCAGGTTGCTCGTTCATCTCTGAACCACGATGCCGTGTTTTTCTTAATCACCGAGTCGAAAATCTTCGAGTTCATGGGGAAAACCGCAAATGTGAGCGAAAAGATTAAAGCGACAGAGGTGTTGGAGCACTTGAAAGAAACATTCCATGTGGGAAGAACCTGCAAATTTGTAGTCATTGGTAAGAAATTAATAACAAAATTTATATTTTTTGACTATCATGATCTTTACTTCAATTTCATTTTGGTGTAATTAATTAATTAATAAATTATGTTAGATGATAAGAATTCCGTGGAAGATCCCGATTCAAGTGAATTTTGGGGATATTTTGGGGGGTTTGCATCCATTGCTACTGTTGAGGGAAGTAAGGATGCTCCTAAAGCTCAAGAAGTGGTATTTATTAAATATTTTCATTTTTGGCTTTTATGATTGTTGATATTAATTTATTTTGATATTTTCACCTTTATTTGGTTTTGTTGCAGGCCGAAGAGGAAAAAACAGATATCTTGTGATCAAAATATTCTTCTAATAATCGGTTTGGTTTGATTTTTCACTTTCATTGACACTTTGATGTTACAAGTCATGAGTCATGGCTTTTGTTTTAATAATAGTTCACGTTGATCATGTATGTTAGTGCGATGCACTTGATGGAATCTAATTCGATATTTGCTTGTTTTAAAAGTAATTGGAAAAGAACATAAATAATCACATAAATAAAAAAGTTTCAATTGTATATCAAATGTAGTTAATAATTACGATAATATGTTATATTAAACATATATCTAAAATTGGATGACAAATTAAGTGGGCATAATTAAGAATTTGTTCAAATTTTTTTGGACTGGTTTGCTCCTTCGTATATATTTAATATAAATAATTAAATATAAACGAGAGGTCCAAAAAATAATATCATGAACGGAATTATTTCTCACCAAATCGGAGTGAAAGGGATGTCAAGATCTTCATGACACAAGCAAAATAAAATGATAATTCCCCCCTTTATTTTCTTCATTTCTCCTCTATTGTTATGTTTATTTTAAGATCTGTTTATGTTAATTTTAAGATTTGTTTATGTTAATTTATATCCGTTGGCTCATAATTTAGTTGGTTGAATTTGAGATACAAAAATCATAGACAAATAACGAACGAATGACATATAAACCTTCTTCATTTATTATAATTTTTTTTTAATGATTGATTAATGAAAAGCTTTAACGAAAATATATATAGTGATTAGTATAACTACTTGACTAATCCTATCCATACAATTTTAACTGCCTAAACAATTCTTAGCCACACATAATTAACCACTTAATCAAAAGAAAATATTCCTGCGAATATTCCTTAACTAATCTAAAATATGTACGGCCCGTTATATTAAAATAATTTGCTAAAGCCCATTATACAATCTTTATTTGAGTAAGTGGCCCATAGATAATAGCTTCAAGATCCAACTGTCATGCTGATTTGAATTAAGAAAGTCTTCTACATTTCATCAATGTTGGAGATGTCCAGTGATCGCCATTAAAAACCGGGGGTCCTGCACGCGGCACGCCTCGTCTCCCAACCAGGGTTATGACGTTCAACGATCTAAAAAATGATTAATGACCGTGACGCACCGAAATGAAATAATTTACTAAATCAACAACTTATTATTAATCTACTAAATTAATATTAATATTAATAAACACCTTGCATCGAAGTTGTTAATTATTTTCTGGAGAAATTTCATTCAACCACTTTAACGAACCAACGAGAAAAGTACGCCTCGTTTATCTGGCGAGAAATACTTTCTCGATACGAAAATCACTTTATTTCTGCGTCTTTCTCCACGAGATACGTGTGTGGCAAAATAGTAATACTTCAATTTTTCTTTTTCTTATTTGCTTTTGAATTTGTAGGAGGTTTATTTGCAATAGAGGCCATTTACCACCATATCCTCCATATGCCTAAATATCACACTTAATTAACTGATAATTAACAAACTACATTCGATTAACAATTAATTAATATATTTTTAACATAATCATGAATTAAAAATTAATAATTAAAATTAATGAACTGTTAATCGAGTGTATCTTGTTAATTACCAGTTAATTAAGTGCGTTAATTAGGGACACAGAGGATGTGGTGGTACATATGGGGGAAGATTAAAGGGTCCATCAGGGAGGCGAAGACTTAGCGTTGCCTAATAGTATATTATAAAGTATAAACCAAATAATGGTTCAAAGTCATTTGACAAGAAAATAAATTTTACAGTTGTAAACGTGTTTTATTTTTAGAATAAATGAAGAAAGTTAGATGGTCTTGAATCCATAACCTCTCGCAACATATATTTTTTGTGTTTCATACTCGACCAACTGGAATATGGTCCATTGGCAAAAAACGAGTAAATGGAGAATGATCGGTGGTCCTCGGTCCATTGATGACAATGTGACTTGAACCGCAACTTCTCAGAACATATTTTTTTTTGTGTTTTTCACACAACCAACTAGGATATGAAGTCATTGACAAAAATAGTAAATAGAGAAGGCTCGGTTGTAAACGTGTTCATAACAATTTATTATAAAGTCCTTTTTTAAGATAAAATTAAATATGAGCTGGATAATTTTATTGGTCCTATTTATGTTACTTTATTTTTTCTTCTCGTCTAACTAGTAATTTGATCTATAAAATACACCAACATGAATCCTGATTTCCCAAACGCTCACACAGACACACACAAACACACAGAAACACAATAGAAAGGCTAGCTCGATATTCATTTTCAGGTATCTGTTCTCAGCAATATTCTTCAAATACCCAATTTAATTTAGCTTTATGGTATTAATATTCCACATGAATTGCATATATTCGAGTGTTTTAAACTTCTAAACCTAATATTTATATTACTTGATTAATTCAATAAGATATATTTTGTACAGAAAAATGGCGCTCTCAGGGAAAATCGCGGATCCTGCCTTTGGAGCTGCCGGGCAGAATTAGTATCCTTTTTTGCACTTCCATTTCCCGTTCTTATATATATTTGCGAAGTTTTAGAAATATTTAAAGTAGAATCTGAAAATTACATAATTCAAAGAAAAAAGGTCAATATGTTTTAATGAAGTTCCTTAATTAACATGTTGAAGTGGGACAGAAATTTGGCGAATTGAGAATTTTGAACCAGTTCCGTTACCAAAATCAGATTATGGCAAGTTCTACTCGGGCGATTCGTACATAGTCATGCATGTATTTCTCCTCTCTTTTCTCTCTCTCTCTCTCCTTGAACTATTTGCAACCAAAGTGAAGCCCCATAATTTATTCCTTGTTGCAGACGAGTTCGGGTGCGGGTACTGGCCGTGGTGCATTCATTTATGATATCCATTACTGGATTGGGAAAAACTCTACTCAAGTAAGTTAATTACTTACTTCCCAATTATTGTATATTATTCGTAGACAAGTTTGAAATTTTTATTGTCGAGATGGAAAATTTCAGGATGAATACGGAACTGTCGCGATGAAAGCGACCGAACTTGACGAACTTCTCGGAGGCAGTCCAACTCAGCACAGAGAAATTCAAGGCAAAGAATCGGACAAGTTTTTATCGTACTTCAAACCGTGCATCGTTCCACTCGAAGGCGGATTTGCGTCTGGTTTCAACCATCATGAAAAGGACAAGTTTGAGAGTTTATTATATGCTTTTCGTGAAAACAACAAAATTACTCGAATAACACAGGTTGATGTTGCTCGTTCATCTCTGAATCACGACGATGTGTTTTTCTTAATCACCGAGTCGAAAGTCTTCCAGTTCGTTGGAAAGACCGCGAATATGGGCGAAAAGATTAAAGCAAGAGAGGTGTTGGAACACTTGAAAGAAACATTCCATGTTGGAAGAACCTGCAAACTTGTAGTCATTGGTAAGAAATTAATAAAATGAGCTTTATTTCAAGTTTTATTTGGTGTAATTAATTCATTAATTAAATTATGTTAGATGACAAGAATTCCGTGGAAGATGCCGATTCGGCTGAATTTTGGGGATATTTTGGGGGGTTTGCATCTATTGCTGCTGTTGAGGAAAGTAACAGTACTGCTAAAGCTCAAGCATTGGTATTTTCTTGCAAGCAAAATTATTTATTAAAGGCAGAATTTCATGTGTACCCTACAAAACATCATAATTTCATGTATACCTCTCAAAACCGTGAAATTTCATAAATACTCCTAGAAAAACCCTTCAAATATCATGGATACCCCTAAATTGAAGTTTTATTTAATAATTTGTTAATTTTTCATTCAAAATATTTTTTCGTTTTACCTTTATATAAAATATAATAATTACTTAAAATTTTGAGAATTGCATTGATTTCAACAATGATTTTTGGAAAAAAATTATGAGATAGAATTGACAATATTTGATTTTTTTATGGTTTTAAATATTATTTTAGACAAAAAATTATTCATTATCATAGAAAAATAATTTTAAAAATTAGGCAATTGACATATTATCAACGAGAAATACGTTGATGGTTTTTAAATGATATAATAGGGGTATATGTGATATTTTAAGAATTTTATCGGGGTAATAATGATATTTGAAGGATTTTGAAGGGGTATTCATGATATTTTGAGACGTTTAAGGGGGTATTCGTGAAATTTTAGATTATTGAGGGGTATATGTGAAATTTTGATGTTTTTCAGGGTATACTTGAAATTGCGCCTTGATTAAATACCCTTATGATTGTTGATATTCATTTATTTATCCTTGATTTCTTGGTCTTTATTTGGTTTTGTTGCAGAATGAAGAGCACAATTAAGCAGATATCTTCTGATTAAATATTCTTCTAATGATTGGTTTGATTTGTATTTTCAGTGATACAATGTTACAAGTCATGGCTTGTTTTTAATAATAATTCATGTTGATCATGCTGGTGAGATGCACTTTTCATATCTCTTATCTCTGGGAGTGATTTGATGGAATATAATTTGATATTTGTATGTTTTAAAATTAATTGGAAAAGAACATAAATAATCACATAAAAAGTAACAAATCATAAAATGTTTTCAATGATATATCAGATGCGGTCATATCTCAAATATAGATATGTAAAAATGTATGACAAATTAAGTGAGGTTAATTAAGATTTTTTCCATTATACTCTTTAGGAATTGAATTTTTTCTCACCAAAACTTAACCAACAAGCGATCGTTTGTCGTTATCGCTATTTATATATTTTTTGTATATGATTCTAATGATGTTCAAATCCATAACTTCTCTAACATATTATTTTATTATGTCACATACTTAATCAACTTGGTTATTGATCATTGACAAGACGTTAAAATCTTGGTGACACGAGCAACATAAAATTATATATTTTTTGATTCCTTTTTTTGTCCTCTATTATTCATGATTCGGAGTTACGACTTGCGCTATGCTATGTTTAAGATTTGTTATATTAAATTATAATGGTCATATGTAAATTATTCACGCACCTCTCTAGAGAACTCACAACTCAGCCCATTAATGGCGAAAGACAGAATAGAGCAAAACGAAGGAAAACAAAAGGAGGAATATCAAGAAATAAATGAATGGTGGAGAGATCGAAAGACAAGCGGCATAACCCAATATAGTGGGGGACTACATGCCTTTTTTCCAACTAGAGATCCTTACAGAGTCGATACATTCAAATAATGATTATACAATGTATGTTTTATTATTTTTCGATAGGGATATGGATGCAAACAGTATTCGAATACATATTGGTTTGGATATTGTACGAATATTATTACGGTTTGGAAGTTTCGAATAAAAATTCGAATCAATTTTGAATATTGAAATTAATATCATGCCATGATTATACCGATACAGATGGAGCTTTTTTCCCTTTTATTTTCAGTTTCTTTTTCATATATAATTTTCGTTGTATATTAGATAGTACAAAAATAAGAGAAAAAAGAAGTCCTATTATATATAACTATATTTGCCCTCTCCAGATTTCTTAAAATAAATAAAAAGATACATTATTTCCTTAATTTTATTATTATTATTATTGTTGTTGTTGTTGTTGTTGAAGTTTTAACATATAAAACCATACACTATTGAAGTCTTTAACATTTAAATATGATTATTCAAAGTACTACAGCATAAATATGTAAACAATAAAACCCCAAATAAGAAGCCTTAATTTTGGTTTGTAAATATTTGCAGTTTTGGTGGAATTCTTGGTACAATTGGGAGACGGAAAGGCAACTGGATGTATAGCTTTTCTTCCCTTTCCTTGTCAATTTGAGTTCCTCCTTGTTGTCCCTCGGATTGCATATCATCTGTGTGAAACAAAATAATAATAATAATAATAATAATAATAATAATAATAATATATATGAAGATATAAATTTCAAAATGGTTCATGTGGGTTACATACTGACCGTGCTGCGGTATGGCTGACTCGGCTCGCAACGGAACCACAACAAGGAGAAGAGTCGCGGCAATTACCAAACACTGCAAAAATTGGGACATTTTTTAGGTTAATTAATGCTTCTCGGATCACTATTTGTTTATTTATGCTGGATATATTTGCAGATAAAGAAAGTATTTCCTAGCATCTACTAGATTTCTCTATTCATTTATCCCAACCTATTGATCCTCGAGATATCATAAGTATGTAGATATAACTATCATGAATAATGTTATGTTGCACGATACCGCATCAAGATGCCGAGTTGGCATATACACGTATGCAATCTAATTCAATCACATTTCACCGTATCAAGGCCAACAAGACATCATGCATGCTTCTATTCGGGAAATTATACCATACCCCTCAAACATCCAACTCCATCCACGATCCGTACAAAACATGGGTTTTGCACCAATAAATCTCCCCAAATTGCACCCCACATTTTCTTTTGACGGTTAATTCAAATTTCTTTTAACGGTTAATTCAAAGTCAATTACCGGTTAATACAATTGTATCAAAATTACTAATTTTAATTAACGGTTAATACATTTTTGGATACAATTTTGAAAAATGAGAATTGGCCTCCCCACATCGAGGATGGCGTGGTGGATCTGGGGGCTTCAATATATGAGCTCCTTCTATTCAGTGGCGAGAAATACAAAATCAGCCAGGCATCATGCATGCTTTTATCCAATGAAGGATCTTGACCAAGAAAGTTGGTGGGACCAAAAAAAATTTCTTTTTAAATTAATTTTGCAATAAGATCTGCCGATGCTTTTATCATGTTGTGAGAGGATGTTGTGTATATTTATTTTGGGTATCATGAATATTTTACAACTAAATGAAACTTTTAAATAGCATAAGAAATAAATTGCAATTCATTTAATTTACAATAACCAACAGTACATTTCTCAAAAAATGAAAAAGAAAAAAGAAAATATAACAAAATTGAACCCTGTGATACTTTCCCCAGGCCTCTCTACTAATGCTAAATTGCTAATACTATATTTGCAAGGTTTTGCTTCAATTTGGTTCCATAACATCAAATAATGATATAAAATTCATAACATGATATATAGAATGAGATACAAAGTAAAAAAAAATAATTACTCACAAATCCATTGTTGTACAAATCATATTTGTGAAATCCTAGTTCCAATTGCTGAAGTGATTCGCCGAAACCACACATTCCACAATGTCATACGACTTTGATAACATGCTTCTAAATCGTTACAAATATTCTTCAAAAAATATTTACCTGTAAAATCAAAAACAATGCCTTCACTAATCCTCTTGAACAGATCGGCTACCTCTTCTTCTCCCCGTAAATCATGTTCGATAATCCCCTTAGTCATTAGCAAGGTTACATCTTGAGCATTGCGAATGAGATGGTAAACAAAAATGACATACGCAATAAAAACATTTTTGAATGTGGGATTTGCTAGTTCTAACGCGACGAGACTTTTAAAAAGAGAGGGAGTGTTCTCGTCTATAGTTAAAGTCGGTATTTCCAAAATGTCATTAGTAAATCTCACATCCAAGAGAGAATGGGGGTTGTTTTTGTCGAGTTCTCTTTTCTTAAACTTAATTCCTATTGCATGATATTGCAATGCTCTGCGCCAACATGTTGCGGTTTGGCCTTCTAACTGGTTCAATTGCACAAAAGATAACTCGCTGTTTCGACTAGGCTCCAAATACATATGGCATAAATGTAATAAATGATGAAAATATGCCGGTCCATTATCTTCTTTGATAGATACAGGATAGTGACCTAATATTTGCATTACGTAATGGGAAACTTTTTCCGAGAGTGAATGAGCGGTATTTTCTTCGCCCATAAAGAGTTCATATATAATCTTCAGAACACAAAATGGAATTTGATTTTCTACGAGAAAAAGGTCGTGCGCAACAAAACTGAACTGCAATGGTTTTATTTCATTGTTGGGATCTTCCTCCTTAGAAATATCGCTTAAATTGGGAGTTAACTCGATGGCATAAACAGAAACAAGAATGAAGAATGCATCAAGCAAGAGCATAGTTATGAACTCATTGCTATCCATTTCGATTTCGTCGGTGTAATAGTTCCTTGCAATGTGTTCTACTTCTCTAAGCGATTTTATATAATCTTCGAGTGTTACTTTTGTGTTAATTTTTAGTATATAATTCATCCAATTCCATTTTATTTGGTTCATGGATTGTAGTTTTTTTTTCCGATGGTGATAGGGTCCCACAGATACGACAACAGGATCATCTTCATCGTCACCAATGGGGGTTTTAATTTTGCAAATGGAAGTAGAATTTTTGATATCCATGTAGTATTCTTTGTTCAACTTGTTCTCCAATTTTTGTATGTCGATTATCACAGATAAACCCCTTTCCTCTTCTTCCATTATGATAACAAAATCCTAATATAAACAAAATTCGCAACAAGAAAAATAGATATAAAGCACTATCATTTTGCAATTGACAAAGAAAAAAGAAATAGATTTTTGGAATGGTACCTTTTGTATTTGTTCAAATCTAATTAATCCGAATACTATCCCAAATCAGAGCCTGATTGAATTTGAATTGGCTAATTTCTCAAATTTAGCCTCCAATTGGATTCCTTGAATGCAAGATCATACTTTTTACATTCAAAAGCTGTTTTTTTTTAGTTTACTATATTTGGGTAATTGCAGTTTTCATTCAACACCATCTCAAACACTCTTTCAGTTGCACTTTCTCGGTCAATGAATTTATAATTTGTCCAAAATTAAGATCAATTCATTTATTTTTCATCTATTTTTCAAGAGAAATGACATTTGCATCACTGCAACTCACTGAACTTTAATAAACCTCTTTGGTCGTTACCAAACTTTTCGAATTATGCGTTTAATTATATACGTCATATTATTTTATAATTACCACTATTCATGTTCTGGTTGATACTCAAGATTTAAAAAGATAGATTATTACCTTATTTAAATTCAATAAAATACGCTCCGATAATAATTCCTTTACAAATTAATTATCCTAACCGGTTTACCTAACTCCGACTTATCCTCGAGTCTAGCAATCTCCAAAGCCTTCTCACAAATAGGAAAACTTTTCGAATCGCGAGAATCCAAAATAATTCCCGATCCCAAACAAACATCTCCGTTATAAAACGCGGTAAATTGACCCGCGGCCAAACCCTGATCGTCTTCGTTTAAATTCACCAACAAACCATCTTTATTTTCCTCTCGTTTTATTTCGCATTTGTAAAACCCAGGCCCGTGCCTCACCTAATAAAAACAATTTACTAATTTAACAACTTATAAATAATAACTAATTAATAATTTAATCAAATAATGACCTTGCAACGAAGTTGATCGCTATTTTCGGGAGCGATATTATCAAACCATTTTAACAAGCCAACGTGAAAAGTACGTCTCGTCTTATCGGGCGAGAAATACTTTCTCGATACGAAAACCACATTGTTTTCCGTGTCCTTCTCCACAACATACCTACGTTGCAAAATAGTAATTCATGTTTTTTGTTTGCAATTTTGAATAATGTAAGGGTTTATTTGCAAAATTACCAGGGTCCGCCAGAGAGGCGAAGACCTTGGCGTTGACCGATTGTATAAAACCAAAAACCGCGATGGTTTCCTAAATAATCTCCCGTTTCGGCTTCTAGCATCACCCCTTCTCTCTCTCCTATGTGTTTCTCCACAAACTCACTAAACTTTACCTACGATCAAAGGGTAATCTTGATATTTTTGAACTTTACAAATTAAATAATAAAAATGAACCTTTCCGAGAAAGCATATTCCTTGGGAATCTTTTCGATCTTTGTTCGGTAAGTCCATTAGAGTCGCCAATTTACGCACTTCATCCTATCAAATTTAAAATGAAATGTCGATTATATATAGTAACGAAATTAAATTAATTAATATAATTTCGAAGATAATTATTGGTAGAATTACTTTTTGGATACACCCTAAGGGGAAGAGAAGCCTTTTGAGTTGGGCTTGTGATAGATGAGAGAGAAAATAAGTCTGATCCTTGAACTGTAGTTTGAAAATATTGATGTAAGGGCAAATTTGATATTATGAAATTTTGGATGAAATATTGTACCAGATCCTTTGATAATTTAAGTATAGATGGCTCGTTTTCTTGGTTTAGTGAAGAATGGACTACATTTGCATAATGTCCCGAAGCGATATAATCGAACTCCATTTTCTCAATGGCTTCCAAAAACGCCCCTAAAATAAAAATAAAATTAAATCCTGATATATAAAATGAAAATGTATATAGTCAATAGAAAATATATAATTACCAAACTTTATTCTCGTGTTGCAAAGCACGTCGGGATTTGGAGTACGTCCATTACGATATTCATTAATCATGTGTGATACCTAAATAGCCAATAAAGTACGTTTCTTTGAGCAATAAATAGAATATTAGAGAAATAAAATAGAATATTTATGTCTAGGGTTTAGAATAAGCTTTTTGTTTTTACCACATTATTCCAGTATTCATCTGATAAATGGACGACCTCCAAAGGCACGTCGATCTATATTATTATAATGAAAAAGAAATATAATTATCAGCATAGAATAATAAAAGATATAAAAAGATTTCATAAACTTGTGAATAATCATATCATTATAAATTATTATGTTTCAAATTGTAACTTTAGGTTTGTTTGCTCAAATGAAGGAAAATTGAGGAGAAATTTGGGTTAAATTGGATCTTACCGAATCACAAACACCTTTTGCATACTTCATATCATCATCCCATGGGCATTCAGACCAGAAATTCTCGAAATCTTCCTACAAATTACAAAATTCAAAATTCAAAATTCAAAATTTCACTCCAAAATTCTACTTCAAGCACTAATACGACCAAACACAAAAAGCACACAAATTTAAACTAAATATGAGTGTATATTGATGAAAGAACCTGGAACCAGATCTTGAGATAGAAAGCAGTACAATCATGACCAGCAGCATGAAGGAGACGAAGAGCAACACTACTATCAACACCACCACTGAGTAACACCGCCACTCGTAATCGTCTTCCAGGCACTGAGCACGAAAGGTAAGGCCCGAAATCGAATTCAACAGCATTATTCACTACTGGCGGCGAGGAAATAGAAATCGCTTGAGGCAGTGAAGTGAGAAGAGAGGAAGTAGAAGAAGTAGAAGATGAGAGGAACTTAGAATAGGAGCGAGGAGGAATTGAGAGGGAGAAGAGTGAGGGTTTAAGGAATGGATAGGGTTTTGGCAGAGGGAGAAAGAGTGGAAGAGACAGAGCTGCCATTGCTCGCCTCATCGCCTCCAGTGCTCCCGCGAGTCTCCCTGCTCAGAAAAAGTTTTTCGGATTTGTTTGGACTTGGGATAATTGGATTAGCGGGTTTCGGACTAAGGCTCAAACCCGTTTAGCGAAGAGTGATATGTGTTGTACGGATACCCCAATACGGCGATGCGTATCGGATACGGCGATACGACAATTTAACATATGATTTAGGATACGATACGGATACGGCGATACGGCAAAATTTCATTTTTTGGAGTATCCGCGCAAACTGATACTGAATAGGAAAACAATTTTCATTGAGAAAATAAAAAGAAATTCAATAATGAGCATTTCTACGTATAATCATTTGGAATCAAAATTAAAAAAATAACTTCCTTTCTAAAAATATTCCAAAAATAACTTCTTTTTGATAATATTCCAAAAATAACCCAAACCGAGATTTTAAATCTCGCCAGAATTTTATTTATTTTTAAATTTTTTTTTAAATACTATATATTTCCTCAAATTTTACCATAATATCTTTTATGAACTAATTAATACACTTAATTAAAATAATAACTAGTACATATTGGCCGTTAACTTAATACATAATTAATATTTATTCGAATTTATAAATTTGAATAAATTTTAATGAATATTTAATTATATCTTTAATTAGTACGTTAATTAAATGTAATTGTTCTATAATGGAGCATTCGGCGGGTACATTTTTGGGAGTGATTTTTTTTTAAAAAAAAGTTACTGACAACTTTTGAAAAAAAAAATATTAAAATTTATTGCACTCCAAAATGTACCTGCCGAACTCTCCATTATTGAACAATTACATTTAATTAACGTGATAATTAAAACATATAATTAAATATTCATTAAAATTTATTCAAAATTATGAATTCGAACAAATATCAATTACGTATTAAGTTAACAGTTAACAGGTACTAGTTATCATTTTAATTAAATATTGTAGTTAGAACATAGAGAATGATACGGTAAAAAATGGATAATTTCGGTTGGTATATTTAATAATTATAACTAGTACATGTTAACTGTTCACTTAATACGTAATTAATATTTGTTCGAATTCATAATTTGGAATAAATTTTAATGAATATTTAATTATATATTTTAATTATTACGTTAATTAAATGTAATTGTTCAATAATGGAGAGTTCGGCAGGTACATTTTGGAGTGCAATAAATTTTAATATTTTTTTTTTCAAAAGTTGTCAGTAACTTTAAAAAAAAAACCACTCCCCAAAATGTACCCGCCGAATGCTCTATTATAGAACAATTACATTTAGTTAACGTACTAATTAAAATATATAATTAAATATTCATTAAAATTTATTAAAATTTATAAATTCGAATAAATATTAATTATGTATTAAATTAACGGCCAGCATGTACTAGTTATTATTTTAATTAAGTGTATTAATTAGTTCATAAAATATATTATGGTAAAATTTGGGGAAATATATCATATTTAATTTTTTTTTTTTAAATAAAAAAATTCCGGCGAGATTTAAAATCTCGGTTTGGGTTATTTTTTGAATATTATCAAAAAAGAGGGTTATTTTGGGAATATTTTTAGAAAGCAGGTTATTTTTTAAATTTTTTTTTTTTTGAATGAACAACGTAATTACGTTGTTCTGATTTATATTAATATCGATATATTAATTACAAAGATGGAGCTCCTGCCCGAAAGGCAGTTACTACCGTTTCCTAGACTCTAAGTCCTTACCTATCCTATATTTAGTTATAAGACGAATTATCCTAAACTAGTCCAATTCTTTGCTTCTACCATTGCGTTGTTGAAGGTGGTCGAGTTTGGCATGCTCTTGTTTGTGAAGATGGCTAGGTTCCTTCGTTTCCATATGTGCCAGATACAAGCCATGAACGTTTTGTCCCATGTTGATCTTAGATGTTGCGGGCACTTAGTTTTGTTGGAGAGCCACATAGATTTTAGATCCTTCTCCACCGATACTTTAAAACCTAATGTGATAGATAGTTTATGCCATATTTGTTTAGCAAATCGGCAATCTCTAAATAGGTGGTTTGTGTTCTCGTCCATGCCGTTTGTGCAGTTTGGGCATTTAGTTTGATTTGGCCATCCTCTTTTGATTAGGTTATCCGCAGTGAGGAGTTTTTGATTGAAGAGCAGCCATCCGAAGAATTTGATTTTGGAGGAAACCTTTATTTTCCACAGTTTGGCATTCCATCTTATGATGATTCCTGGATTTCTCCATATCCGATAGGCTGATGCGGATGTGAAGATTCCATTAGCTGACCAGTTCCATTTCCATGTGTCATGGTCTTTCTTGACCGATACGTTATAGAAAGGCAGTAGCTTGATGAGATCCTTGATGAAGTAAGATGAGTAGGTATTGGAGATTGAGCCTAACTCTTGTGAAGATTCCTTTTGATAGATTGAACGTATAGTTTTTGCCCATAACCCGTCCGGTTCATTTTGTAGTTTCCATAGTCATTTTAGGAGTAGGGAGTTATTTTGGGTTGGTAGATGTATGATTCCTAGCCCTCGATGGACTTGCGGTAGGGTTACTTTGTTCCAATTGACTAGGCAGTGTCCCCCTGAACATGATTCTTTTCCCCGCACCAGCCATTTGGGTAGGGTCAATTTCTTGCACCAGCCATTTGGGTAGGGTCATGGATTGCATATAGTGTAGTGGTAGTGCCGTTAGGACCGACTTAACTAGTGTGAGTCGACCCCCTGTTGAGAGTAGTTTGCCTTTCCAAATTGATAACTTATTTTGTATCTTAGTAAGGAGAGGCTGGAACGTGATGCGCGTCGGTTTCCTTATTGATAAGGGGAGTCCTAGATATAGTATTGGCAAAGATTTTTTCTTGCATCCCAATATATCCTTAATCATCTCGTGGTATTGGTCCGGGACCGCTATCGGCACAAAGCTTGATTTTGACCAGTTAATTTGTAACCCAGAAATAGAAGAGAATAGCTTAAGTGCTAACGAAAGCACTTTCATGTTCCGCGGCGAGGTTTCCATGAAGATTAGTGTGTCATCTGCGAATTGGAGAGCGGTAGGCGGCCTAGTGATGGACGTGTCTAGTAAAAAGTTGAGGTTTGAGATGATCGGTTGTAGTGTGTCAACTATCAGATTGAAAAGTAGTGGAGATAGGGGGTCGCCTTGTCTAAGGCCCTTTTGGTGATTGATTGGTGGCCCTTCTTGTCCGTTGATTTTTATTATGGATGATGATGATTTAAGGATAGATAATATCCATAGAATCCAAGTATTCGGGAACCCTCGTGCGATAAGTATTTGCTGCAAGAAATCCCATGAAATATTATCAAAAGCTTTTGTGAAGTCTAACTTAATCATCACTGTCGGAGTTTTCCTTTTATGGAAGTTGGAGAGTTGTTCTCTTGCAACTAAGAATGTTTCGATAATTGATTTAATTTTTTATTTCAAATAGGGTTATATGTAGAAATGCTCCATTCAATAATTTACAAATACGGAAAATATTCTTTTAGGACTTGTTTGGATGTTTAAGGAATTACGAGTTTAGCACATGTTAGGAAAAATACATCAACATATTTTTTTTTGAAATGTATGAATGGTCTTTTAATAATTTTAAGGCTAATTTTTTGTTAACAATTTCTAGTAAATTTATATATAAATTTTGTCAAAACAAAAACATGTCAAAAACATAAGCTTTTTCTTGAAATTTCTTATTTTCGCTAGACAACTTATTTCTCTTCTTTGATAATGTGTATGTCTCTTCATTGATTAATGTGTATGTTAAAACTTTTGCCTTTGAACAAAACTTGAAGTGTATAATTTATTGTTTTTCTTTAATTTTTCCTAAAAAAACAACCAAACAAGAATTTTAATAATTTCTTATATATCACATTTTAAATTTCACTCATTTTGTCGTTTGAAAAGTCTATACTTGTGCTTGTTTGTTGTCCCAACAACACTAAAACTAACAAGTATTGATGGACCGGTGAATGTCATTATCCCGTGCACAAAATATGAGAAAAACTTCTTCATCATCAATCTCAACTACTATTAGTCTACTAGACTAAACCCTTCCTTGCATGGAATTTGGTTATAATTTCATTAATTCATGTGTTGGTTCAGCGTACTTACATCATTCTGAATTGAGCTATTCCGGCCGCATCAATTTGGTTAGTATCGGTTAATTCACAACACCACCAGTTCAAGAGTCAATGAGTCCATAATCCAGTTGTTTGAGTGTAAGACACAAAAAATCATATGTAGTGAGAGAATGTACGTTCAATACTTATTGACATCAATTGATGAAGAACATATAAGTCTTCTTCATTTATTATAAAAAAACACCAGTTCAACGAATCATTTCCTAAGGACTTGAATCGAGTCAATTTCAAACAGTTACATGTCTAAAAGGAAAAAATCAAGATCTCTATAGGGAAAAAAATAGAAATTATTTTTATATTAGAAGGCTTCCACTGGCCGGATACAAGATCTGAAGCTGCTCCTGTCGGAACATTATTCTAACATTGAACAATACACGATTTGTTTTCCTTCTATGCACGGTCCAAACCATGATAACGAGAATTTATCAACGATTTTACAACAATTTTAGATCCGACACATCGTGCATCATGGGAAACAAGATTGTCAGAATCGAGATTTTACCGTGAGTCGTATAGGAGAATCGAATCGGATAGTAAAATCGTATTTATAATCGTAAGATTCTATGAATAATGAACACTAATTATAAAACTAATCCATCCAGCATGATTTTCTATACAAAAATATATAATTAATAGGTAGAGTCTACTTGTTTCATTTTAAGGATGAAATATTTTATCCAAATTCAAATCCTTGTATTCATATAGATAGACAAAAAACGAATTACCGACAGCTACGCGATTGTTAACCATAACCAACTAAAATATTGATGCATTTTACGATTTCATATTATAATAAATACAATGTTATACAAAATTCAAATAGGAATTAAGCAAACTAAGATAAAATAAAACATCTAATATACATTAACATAAGATAAAACAACTACTATACACAAATACAAGTAAAAAATCATTTCATACTAAACTTTTGTCCAAGTCATATTCATAATTATAATATTCTAAAACCTTAATAGAGAGCTACAAATAATAATTTCAATCCGAACCTCGCAAATCTCATTTATTGACATATCATCGAGGGTAAAGACAAATAAAAATAAGAGAACAATTTGCATCTTCTATAACTCATATTACTTTATATGACCAATTTTGAGCATAAATCTTGGTGAAAATATTTTTAACTTTAAAATTCTAATGAAAAGCACAACAAATTGACATGTGTCGCATGTAATAAATATTTAAGGAAACTAAAAAAAAAAGCACAAATGCTTTCTAGCTCACTTCATGTGTCCCTATGTAATAAATACTTAAAAACTATAAAAAAAAATAATGTTGCAAATAGCGTCTAATGGTTCATAGCACGGTGATCAATTTTTTTTTTGTAGCTATAGTGATTATCATGCGATACAACGAATGTTGTAATTTGTAGCGTATACAATTAAGTATCAATATGTAATAAAATATAATATTTAAACTAATAAATATTCATATTAAACATCTTAAATAGAAATTTATAAAATAATTAACAACGTATTTTAATTACTAAACCTTTTCATGAAATATATTTTTTTAATAAAATTCATTTGATTTTTTATAAATCCGTCTAAAACTATTTTATTCAGATATAGCAAGCTACAAATGTGCAGCGCGCATCGTTTTGTCTCTAAAATAAGTTACATTGGTAAAGCAACTTGACATATATCTTACTGACTAGGATTCGAAACCCGATATTATTTTTATTTTTTGCTCCCAATATATATCCTGAAATGATATTTCTTCTCGGTCCCCCCGATCAAAGATCCAACATAAATTATTAAAAAAATGCAAGGATGCAGAAATTATTAAAAAAATGAAATAACAATTTAATTGTGTTATCCAATTTGATTAAAACCAAGGTAGTAAATTTTATCAGATTTCTTAGGAATGCAAACGATCTCATGGGCGATCACCCGAAATCCATCTACTAAACATAGCGAGGCATTCTTTCGGCTTGTATTCAGGAGCAGTATGTCCGGCGCCCTACAAAAACAACAAACTATTAGAAACACACAAAAAAGGAAAATAACTATACTTAAATAAAATGGCCTTACCTTCACTGTGGCAAATGTGAGGTTGTTGGAATATTTTCTCGTATATCTGAATTAAAATGAAATTTAGTTTACTCTCTCTAATTATATTTAATTTCGAGTGTTTTACTGATATAAATTACAGCAACCTACCCTGCAACTTGGTCACCAACATACCAAGGTCTCCAATCGTCTACAATTGAGAAGTTCAGAGATCTTATCCAATTTTGCGTACCGATAAAACTTATCGACATGTCATGATCACCACTGCACGTGTACACAAAATTGCTGTTCGAATACTCTTTGATTTAAAAAAGAAAAAATATAATTTGAAAATATATCTTCCATCACAGATTACTCTGCTGAAATTTTCTAGGAACATTTGTGACTAGCGAGTCGACTTACTTTGTCTAGCATGAGTCTTTAATCAGAATAAATTCGATATTTCAAGAATATTAAGCAAATGGCGTAAGAAAGACTAAATAAAAATAGAAAATCTTAAAAGAATTATCAAAAAGGAAAAAGTAAACTAATAAGATCCCTTATATGGTATATCTATTTCGTTCGATTCCAATGATAAATGAAATCTATACCATTCAAACAAAATATCTTTTTCGTTTCAGTGATGTAAATTTAATTTATTGTA
Organism: Luzula sylvatica; assembly: GCA_946800325.1. Taxonomy (NCBI): domain Eukaryota; kingdom Viridiplantae; phylum Streptophyta; class Magnoliopsida; order Poales; family Juncaceae; genus Luzula; species Luzula sylvatica. The sequence goes on from OX326958.1 coordinate 23,268,196, forward strand.
GGTGTTAAATAATGTTAAATAAAAAAGTGAGTATAGCATATAATTCGCTGACTAAAAATATTATACACTCTCTCACCTGTAAATCAACGCACGATAGCCTTTTTTTGTGATATTAAGATGATGTTCGACGGTGCTCTTTATGTTGTATTCATAGTCGATATGTTTACATACTTTCCAACTCGGAGTTGTTCCCTACACAAAATCGATTGATTCACTTCTATTTCGAAAATATCCCGTCTTAAGGTAGGTCAAAATAACGTGTCTACCATTTTTTTTTTAATATTTTCAAGATCAAACCAAAAATTTCTCAATAAATATAGTTTTTTATTTATTTATAGAAAATCCTAAATTACGCATCGCGATCATTATTGAAGGAATCATTAACATCAATAAATATAACCAATATGATATATATGAAATATGAATGTACCTTGTGAATGCCAAGAGCCTCTCTAACAGTATCATTATTTGCCCAAAATTGTGCAAGTATATACCTGGAGGACTGCAATTGACATGTATTTCAAATTAACAAGTTAAATTCTTGTAACCGAAATGCAGAAATATTGAATATGAACAAATTCGGTAAGTAGATAAATAGTTCATGATCACTAACTCTGCAATCCAAACGAAGACTGGATTTTAATATAACTAATTCATCATCAAAATATCGGCTTTGATCTCGATTGCTAAAGCGTCGTCCCGGATCATCTGAGTCGACCGTACAATAGGGTTCCAAGATATGTTCTACATTTATATATCTAATAGCCTAATTGTGAAAATTCATACTTTTCAAATAATTTACAAAATGGTTTTATAAATCAAATTTGGAGAGAATAGTTGGAATATAAAAATATTAAAAATTGACTTCTCCAACCTGGTTCACTGCTGCAATATTTGTTGCACATTGTACATTGTTTGGGTAGACATAATTTCCGGCACAGCTTTTCATTGTTGACTATAAACATAATAAAAGTTTAGAAATAAGTCATTGCAATATGGTTTTAAGTTTTTTTCTTTTTTCGAATTTACCTCGTACAATTCATGAGATATAAGCCCCATGCCATGAGCAAAAGGAACTCTGGCCTCTTTATCGAAAGTACCATTCGTTACTGGGTTTCCAGCCAAATAACCCTTGAAATTTTCAAATATTGAGATTGTTTATGTGCAAAAAAAAAATGTATTTTTTTCTTTTAATGACAGAAAAAAAATATAATTTTTCTTTTCTTGTACATATGATATTTATTGTTAAGATTAACTAACCTTGAGATTAAGTGGCTCGTTATCTAACTCTATAGCTGTAAGAATCCAATTCTTTAGCAGTATGTAAGGTTAATTAATATATTCAAATTGAAATTAATTAGATGAGTTCGACTTACCAACTGCAATCTTAAGAGTCAACACTGGAATTATCATGCCAGAATAAGAATCGCCGGCAATATATAATGGATTTGATTTGAATTTCGGATGATCCTCGAGCCACTAAATGTCAATGTATAGAATAATCACAAAAAAATATTGTGTGGCAGTCCGGTGCAGAATCAATTTTATTGTATTTTGGTATATACTAATGTACCGAGAATTAAATTTAAAAGTTCGAAGAAGACCAAACACCAGTACAATGTTTTTGTCGTTATTATTTCAAATTGACTCACAAAACCATGAAATTATTATTACTACCTTATTTAGAAAAACAAAAAGTTGATCAACAGTCTTGGTATCACTCGGTACGAAACCCTCTGTGCACGAATAAGAGAAACCAGTTCCTGCCGGTGAATCGACAAATATTATATTACTCACCTATGCATCGTTAAGTACACCGTTAATTTTCAAGTAATTAGCAATATAGATAACTTATTATGCCACCAATTCGATCGAAATTGAAAGAGAGAGAAGATAGAGAGAGAAAGAGATACTAACCGTGGTCCAAAATTCAGACATATAAAACAGGTTAGGTAAACCATCTTTGTACCCTTGTAGATCGAAGTTTAGCGGTCCTGGAATTTTTGTTACATGCATGTTAAATTTTTGGCCTGAAAAATTTCATGTATTCTTGTGAAAATAAGAGGTTAATGTTCGCATACGAATTTTTCTGTCTAAATCTTTCAAATTAGAACAATATTTTGAGTATTTCAGGTTTTCTGATTACAAATAAGAGGTTAATGCTTGGCCCCAACAGATAGAGGATCCTCTTTTTGATTATTAAGTTTTCTTATTACCAATTTCAACCATGAATCCTACTACGGATGAGCAGCCAGGTCCACCTGTGAGCCATAGTAAAAGAGGATCCTCTTCTGGTTTGTTTTCTGATTCGACGAAATAATAGAACAACTCTATTCCTCTCTTTTCGTCCACCTCTACATACCTTTACAGATTAATTTTCATAGATTCAGAAATAGAAAATATATTTTCAAACATATAAAAGAAAACATATCTTTTGATATGAAAAAAGGAAAGGGTAAAGTGATATTGATTTGATACCCTGTTTCTAAAGAGAAAGGCAAAGAGCCTTCAAAACCTGGAAGCTCTTCGACTTTTTTCACAGCTGAAACAAAGTGAAACGAAGAACATAACAAAAAGAAGAACAGTAGTTCCAGAGAAAAGAAAATGCCACCGTAAGAATAAGCCATATTCTCTCTCTCTCTCTCTGTCTCTCTCGATCCAACTTCTATAATGGCTTGAAGGAGACTAATTAGAGCAACGCTTCCATACGCCAAAAAAATTGAGTTACTAGTTTTGTGAATGCAATCCTACCCATCCAATCTTCTGAGGGTAATTTGGGAATAAACCGGTTATTGAACGAACAAAACGTTGGCTGGACATTTATAATAGACATTGGATATGTTGATATTATTATTACGAGGGCATATACTGTACCTCCCATTTTTCCCACCCACCCTCGATCCACTAATTAATCATGAATTAGTGGGTTAATTAACCAAATTAATGGTTAATCGGATATACTTTTAATATTGAATAATGTGTAACAGTTAATTAATGGTTAATCCGGATTAATTAACTGTTAATCGGATGTACTTTTGTTAATTATCATATTAATTAATCACCAATTAATGATTAATTGGTGATATAGATGAGATGTGGAGGAAATGAGGAATATGATATAATTACCCTATTATTATAAGGCAGTGTTGTAAAAAACGGTGAAAAACGGTGGAAAAATGGTGTTTCGGTGGAAAAACGTCCCGTTTTTTATAAGACGGTCGAAAAAAACGGTCAAACGTTTTTTTTATGTGTTTGACCGTTTTTTTTTTGAAAAAAATATTTTTCGGTGCGTAAAACGACCGTTTTTTCCATGAAATTGTGTGGGCTTTTGTTTATTTATTTTTCTTTCGGCCCAATTTTGTTCCAGCTCAAGTTTCTCTCATTTTCATCTCACACTAATCTTCTCTCTCGCACAGTATTCTTAACTCCAACTCACACAGTCACCCTACTTTTCTCTCTCTCTCTCTCTCTCTCTCTCTCTCTCTCTCTCTCGCTCTCTCGCTCTCTCGCGATCTTGAGATCGATCTCAATCTGGCCTGATGACGGGCGTCTGGGACAGTGGAGCTACTCTCTCTCTCTCTCTCTCTCGATCTCGACTGGCGACTTTCTCTGCCTCTCTCTCGATTTCTCGATTTCGAGTCTGGTGACTGGTGAGTGAACCCTACAATGGGGCGAGGCGACTCGACTGGCGACTGGCGACTGGTGAGTAATTGTCTCTGTGAACTGATTTTAATTTCTCGATTTCGAGTCTTTAATTTCTCTGGTAATTGATTATGTGAACTAATTTTTGAAATTAACAGTGGCTGTGAGTGAAGTGTGAAGTGATTTTCGAAATTTGTGTGTGTTTAGAATTCTTCGCTCAATTCTCTGGCGAGCACCCTAGTTTTTAGAGGCGTGGAGTGTGTGTTTAGAATTACAATTGAAGTTAATTTGGGATGAGTGTGTGTTTAGAATATCCTTCTCTCTCTTTGGCGAATTACACTTCTCTCTCTCTCTCTCTCTCTCTGGTACTGTCAATTGAAGTTAATTGAATTAGTTTTAGAAATTTCGAAATTTGGTATGTGTTTAGAATTCTGTAATTTTTGCGAAGTGTAGTTCGAAGTGTGAAGTGAAATTATGTAATTAAAATATTGGATTATGATATATTTTTTTGGTTTCATCAATAAATTTTAATTAAATTATTATCGATTTCGTTGACCGTTTTTTCACCGTTTTACGACCGTTTTACGATAATCCCGTTTTACGGTCCTCGACCGTTCCGTATCGTTTTCCGTATTTTACAACATTGGTTTGATATGGCGTCCCACAACCTCTTGACGTAGAATTTTGATACGTCAATCGAGGCTGTTTTAAGGATTGATTGGATTGATTAATTCTTAAAATCAATGCTAAGTTTAATTGATTGAATTAAAAAATTAATCAATCTAATTAAGTATTCTCAATTAACACATCAATGATGTTTTAATGAGTTATGGAGGTTTCATATATTTTTCCTTATTATAATAACTGGACTAGATATATTATATTTTTTTAAATTTAATATTTGAACAAAATAGTAGGCACCAAGATAAGTAATATAACTATAATCGCCACTTCCAACTTACATAGAAGTACATGAAAATAAAATAATTTTTCTAGGCTTTAATAATTTATGGGAAAATATAGCCAAATTAGTTAATAAAAATATATATATAACCAGATTAATAGCCAAAGAATAAATTCGTGTTCTAAACAATATATTATAAATAATAATGATCAATTAAATTAAAAATAATATATTATCACCAAATAATATTATATATTGACACTAAATTTTTTATATGGACAATTAAAAATAGTTGTTGCTGACAAAACAATAATATAAAAGTGTTAAAAGTATGCATTGATACTAAATTTCATATAATAACAGAAAAATTAATATATGGTATCGCACTTAAGATTATATAATACCATATATAAATAATAAAAACGTTGTATTAGCACTTAATTTTTTGATATAATTGTTGAGTAGTGATCCCGGCCCGGGCCCCGCGCAGCGGAATTAGGCCCCGGTCCGGTTTCCCAAATTCCAAGATCACGTCATCTTTCCGAAAATCTCATGCAATAAGAAGATTAGATCATTACAGCGTGAAATATCACGGTCCAAGAGTTGATCGCTTTGTTATTTGCTTTGCCTTGACTTCTCGTTTGCCTGACAACACGTGCGTCTCACGCCCACACGATTTGATACCGTCAATCGAGATCTCTCTTCTTGTCGTATACAACCGAAAGGTTTCAGTTGTTCTCTAACGCCGATTACGCCTCCGGTTCGATCACAATCGAAGAGCCACAAGTGTGAACTGCTCTACTCGTATCCACCATCAGTTGTAGTCTCTCGGTCACACACGCAACTGTCTCGACAAAACGTATGTGAACTTGCTTGGTTTGATTGGATTCTCAAGTCGAGAAAAACGATTTTTCTCTTCTCTTCTCTCTCTCGATTTTGTTCGCACTCTTTCAATTCCTGTTAGGATGATTTCAACCAACTGGATTAATTAGAGGAGAGAGAAACATCTTATTTATACTTAATAGGTTAATTAGGACAAGCCAAAAAAGTGTATATCATATATACAAATTCGTGTATAATCTAATTATACAAATAATAATCACGTATTATTTAGAAATAGTAACTTATAGTGTATATCATATCTAGAAATAATAATCTAAAGGCTCCGTTGTAACGGACTAGTACTATTGGACACTTTTCTCCTCTTTCTCTCTAATGGAAAAAATATTTTTCTCCTCTCTCTCTTTCTCTTGCTCCAACTATTGGACACACTTGTCAGAATGAATCTAGACAGATTGACCTATGGTTCGTTCGAACGAACCACTCTTTATCTCATTTCTGTGTTAATTCCAAATCATATTCGTAGTAGTCCGTTCGAACGGACCCTAAGGTTCGTTCGAACGAACCACTCTCTATCTCATTTCTATTTGTTTTGTTAAAAAAAGTTCAACAAAATGAAAAAAAAGTGAAGTCTAATATCTTCAAAAGTGAAGTCAAAATTAAAGTCTAAAACGAACAAAATACTTAATTTTGATGTATTCCTAAAAAAAAATCCAATAATTGAAGACTGACACATGCGATTTATTATTTTTTTTGTTAAAAAAAATTGAAAAAATGAAAAACGTGAAGTCTAACCCCTTCAAAAATATCAAATTTTTTTTTTTAATAAATACCAAAATTGATGTCTAAAACGAACAAAATACTAAATTTTGATGTTGTCCTTCGAAAAAGTCCATATAATTAAAGACTACCACATGCGAATTTCTATTTTTTTTGTTTAAAAAAGTCGAAAAATTAAAAAAGTGAAGTCTAACACTTCAAAAACATCAATTATCATATTTTTATAGTAAATGCCAAAATTAATGTCTAAAACGAACAAAATACCTAATTTTGATGTTGTCTTTTAAAAAATCCAATAATTGATGACAAGCACTTGTGAATATCTAATTTTTTTATTTAAAAAAAGTTGAAAAAAGTAAAAAAGTGAAGTACACCTTCAAAAACATCAATTATCATGATTTTGAAAAAAAATTCAGTATTCCTATCTAGAATGAGAAAAATATTTAATTTTCTTGTTTTTCTAAAAAAAATTTCAAAATTGAAGATTAACACATACGCATTTCTATTTTTTTTTTTCAAAACATTTGAAATAAAATGCCAAATGTGAAGTTTTACACCTTCAAAAAAATCAATTGTAATATTTTTATATTAAATGCCAAAATTTGTGTGTAAAAAGAACAAAATACTTAATTTGACTGTTTCCTTTAAAAAACTCCAATATTGAAGACTAACACATACGAATTTTTATTTTTGTTGTTTAAAAAAGTTGAAAAAAAGTTCAACAAATGGAAAAAAGTCTAACACATTCAAAAATATCAATTATAGTATTTTTCTAATAAATTTCAAAATTGAAATCTAAAACGAACAAAATGCTTAATTGATGTTTTTCTCAAACACATGCGAATTTCTACTTTCATATGTTTTATTTGCCCCTGCCACACCTACCCCCCTATTTTTCGTGTTTAAGTTGCTGCATTTTTGCTGATTTACCATCTACTTTTCACCATGCTGGTTCTCGTGTTTAACTTGCTGCATTTTAATATGTTTTTTTGGCTGATTTACCTCCCTTCTTTTCACCATGTTGCTTTTCTTGTTTAGCTTGCTGAATTTTAATGTGTTTTTGGCTGATTTTTAATTTGTTTTTTGGCTGATTCTTAATATGATTTGTTTTTTTTATTTTTTTATCGATTTCATGATTTATGTTCGTTTTTTCGTTGATTTATCCCCCCCCCCCCCCCCCCCCCCCCCCCTCGTGTTTAACTTGCTGAATTTTAATATATTTTTGCATATTTTTTATTGATTTCATTATTTATGTTCGTTTTTTGCCTGATTTACCTCCTACTTTTCGTGTTTAACTTGCTTAATTTTAATATGTTTTTTGGCTGATTTACCTTCCAACTTTTCACCATGCTACTTTTCTTGTTTAACTTGTTGAATTTTTAGGTTTTTTGGCTGATTTACCTTATCTCTCATTCTTTTTGTGTTTAACTTGCTGAATTTTAATATATTTTTTGGCGGATTTACCACCCAACTTTTCACCATGCTACTTTTCTTGTTTAACTAGCTGAATTTTAATGTTTTTTTGGCTGAATTTTAATATGTTTTTTTGATGATTTTTTTATCTATTTCATGATTAATGTTTTTCAAAAAAATAAAATAAGTGAATACTCGATTTCTTAGGACATAGTTGGTAAGAATATGATTACCATCTAAATTTGTGTCCTTCATTTCCCATGAAATTTTTTTTTTTTCCTCTCCAAAATTTAATAGATCAAATCTCGTGTAAATACACTCATTTTTAAACTTCTAGAATATGCCATGAATGAATAAATGTGTTAACCAAACATAATATTAAAATATGTCATTAAATAATTTTGTCTTGACATGAAATTATTTGGCATAATTTATGTCAAGATATTCACCAAAGCACGGACCAAACGGCGCCTTAATTTGATGATTGTTGTATAATTTGACGAGTTGTGATTTAATTCAATGATTTACAACTTTTTTTTTTTGAAAAAGGAAGGCAATGCGTTCCTTGTTACTATATAAAAAAGAGAAAACCTATTAATTTACATAAGCTATTTATGCGAGTGCATATCATAGCAGGTAATAATCATAGCAGGTAATGATTTACAACTTAGTGTCAATTTTCTTTGGTTATATTTTTAGAACATATTACGACACGGAATGACATTTTGTAACACCATTCCAAAGACATCTAATTTTGTTAGTTATTATGAGAATAACTTGATTGGTGTATGCAAATTTATCTATCCGGTACCACTGTACAAACTTTGTAAAGTACGCTAAAATTAATATAAAAACAATAAATTACTAATTTGGAATATAATTACCAAATTATTCTCATAATACTGATTCATTCAACGAAATATGAATTCAACACCAAAATTTTAAGAAGTAAGAATCTGATAACCGTGCATCTCTGATGGCCTAGAAAAAGGGTTTGCTTGTTTCCGTCTCGAGTGCATCAGATTACATTGCCAGTCTCGAACTTTTTGTTTGTTTAACGGGTCCGAACTCCGAACTTTTTAATTAAGTTATGCCAGTTTCGAGGACCCATATGGTTCTCCTTCAGAGTACATTGCCAGTTCAGCATCCAACAATACAAATCTGATGTATAGAATTTATTGAAACAATTTTTAAAAAGCCAACAAAAAATAGCACAGAAACAATTTTGGAAGAAAAAAAAACTTGCCTTGTTAGTTTACAATGAGGAAGGAAAGACGTATATATTGTAATGACTAATGACAACAATAATATTAGTTTTCCTCGATATCCCAACAAGTATTGATATCGTTGCATGTCTTGATACTAATTAATAATACATTGTAAACTTCGTCATTTATACAACCTTAGGATTGTAAATGCATGTTATGAAATGCTAATTGTATAAGGCCGATTATAATCAGAAGTTAGACAGTTCTTTTAGTTAAATTATGTTTATGATGAATATAATTTTATTTTGAGAAAGATTCATGTTAAAAAAAATCGGCCTAACTTCGGCCCGCTTCTATTATACAGAATCCGGGTTTTGCCCCATAATACACAACAATTCATTACACTTTAATGATTATGCAACAAAAAAACGAGTAAATGTAATGAGTATGCATTATTAATTATTTTATCAAAATTGTTACAATCACATATATAATCCACCGAAATAATACCATATTTAAAGATGATAACACTTTTCGAGTACTAACAAGAAACATAAAGCAAACAAAAATATTTTTTTCAGAAAATGTCGATACCAAGAAACCTAAAATATAAAGTACAAGAAAACCACAGATAAAACAGAATAAAAAAAAATATTCAAAACACATCTAATTAAAAAAAACCCTAATTTCTTTTTCTACCACTGATACATCAGCGAGTTTCTGAACATATATTTGGAATTCCAGAATCATACTTCCGTAAAAAACTTTTTCTCCAAGGGTCATTGTGCAATTTATAATGTAATACCTGAGCACAAAAAAAAATTTAATACTAAACAATGTCACGAATGTTAGCATGAACCATTTTTATAATACCTGTATGAACGTTGCAAAAACGTCGTCTTCGTCACTAAGTTGAGAGAATTCAAGAGCCCAATCTTCAGCGTGACCAAATAATTTTCTCTGTCTATTTGCTTCGAGCATAATCGAGTCTTTATACAAAAATCTCTGCCAAATACTCCTCACATTACTCAGCATGTCATCTATTTCCTTTTCAGTATATCCCTTCAACACAAAATTTAAAAAATGTCAATATCATGTAATTTAAAATAAATACAAAAAATTCAGACCTGAAGAATAGTAACTAAACTCGGAATATCGTCTTCCAATATTCGGACCGCAAAACTCTTATAATTCAACACATTCTCATAAGGCAAAAAAATTCCATCCTAAAAAAACACGCAAATCCAAATTAATTCAAAAAATAATGCATTTATCCTAATTTAAATTATAATACCTGAATAATTACAGGAATGCAACCATTAAGAATACTGTCTTCCATGCGACCGCTCCATCCAGCGCCAGGTAAAACCCCGCAAAAAATTGACGATGAAATTTCTTCAAAATATCTATTGGTTCTTAAATTAGTCACGATAACGTTATCTTTATGTTGTTTTCCCAATTTACCCTCCTTGTTAGGCGTTGAACCGAATTCCTGTCCCAATTTTTGTCGTATCCCCATACTATAACTGTCATAAGAATTAACACATCAAAATTAACAAAATTTTATTCATTAAATATATTAATGTGCTTTTGAAGAAAAATTAAATAGGCGGATCCGAGAAAAAATATAAATGTACTTTTGAGGAAAAAAATATACACACCTCTCTTCACGTCGACCATTTTCATAGGCGGATCCGAGATTTCCGTTGAAATAAAACAGATTTTTTCGGTCCTCTTTTGGCCTGTATAATAGAATCTTTAATAAAACAAGGGAGGGGTTTTGTTTTGTAATTTTGAAGAATTTATTGGGTGGTTTTATGAAAGGTTACCTGGACCAAAGTTTGAGCCAAATAGTGCCAGGATTGGGGATTTTCCAAGCGGGCATAACCAAATCTTTGTGCGGATCGAAGCAAGGATGACTCCCTCGTTTCTTCAGAGGAATGTGATCCCACATGTCAACCCACCACGGGGCGGTGGAATTCTTGTGCTTCGTGTTGGTGTTGCCCCAGTGGACTAGCATCATGCTTGCCCATATTTCTTTTGGGGCGCAGCATGCTCCTTCGTCCCACGAATAGAACTATATACATAATAAATTAGGGAGCTAGATTACTAAGATTGTATATCAAACAAAGGAAGAAGAGATGAGAAAAGGGCAATTGAGAAATGCAAAGGTTGAAAATGGATGGTGCATGATAAAAATGGTTGAGATTACCTACAACACTTAAATCCCTTTTACAATTAACCGCACTACATCTCTCTTGCTAGGTTCACCGCAAACCAACATAAAATCCCCTTTCACTGGTCACCCTTTACATCAACCACTCACCCCAAGGTATCCACCACTTGTAACAAAGAAGAATGACAATAGGGCACACGGCAAGACTGTCGCAACAGACCCCCTCCCTCCTCCAAGGCGACCACACCAAAGTTATTTAGACCTCTATGCACCCGCCCCCTCCGGTCCATCCACTTCCACTCAAACATACATTTATGTTGACACGTCATATTGCTGTCACGACCACCCACCACCCACTCGTTCTTCCAACCAGTCAATGCCAGACTCCACCTTCAAACTAGAGAAAGCCGAATGTTCTAATTCCAACAAGATGTAAGACACAATGCCAAAGACAATGAACATACCAGGATTTAAGACGTCGTCAAGGCAGGCAACCCCACCCCTATTAAACGAGAATTCTTGGCACCCAACACGGATTGGAGAGATAAATATTGCAAATATCTTGAACATGCACACCCACCAAAAACATGGTGTAAGATGTAGAAATGCATTATCGGTATAAGAAAAAGCCACACGACCAAAGAATGGTCCGTCATTCGTGTGCCTCACCAACATGCTCATGCGTCAATGCTTCACGGTCCACATGTTCTGTCCTATAAACCAAAGAATGGCCCTGGACTCGTCTCGCGGAGAATAGACTAGAGAAAACCAGAGTTTTCATTGAAAACCAAAGTTTTCATTGACCAAAGTTTTCATTGAACAAATTGGCAAAGATTGCTTTATGGAGACTAGCAGTGTTTCTCGATGTTACCTCGTCAAGAACCTGCATAATCGACATGTCATTTGAATACTCCTACAAAAAATTGTTTATCACAAGCACAACTTGTCATGGGTATGTTGTAATGAAATACGAGAAACTAAGGCAATATCCAAACCATTATTGTCGATGTACTCTAAATATTCTTTGCAAATTTATCTCCCTCTTCTCTGACTATGCGGTACTTACATGTTGATGATACAATCATCTTTGTGGAGGCAATTCGAAAAATTTGAAAGTGTTGGAACATGTCCTAGACATTTTCTCTCATATCATGGTCCTCTCCATAAACAAAAGTAAAAGTATTTTTGGACCAATTGTCGTCCCCGAAGAATATCATTAAAACAATCACGACTATTTTGGGGTGCCTAAAACGAGCATTACCGATCAAATATTTAGATTTTCCAGTATCATTCAAGAAGCTAAGACGGCACCCACTTTCTACCTCTCATCAAAAAATGCATTGTCTTACTTCTTGAAAGGTAGAATATTATCAAGGGGTGGACGACTTACTCTTGTAAAGTCCGTACATAACACAATTCCTAATATTACATGCAATTTTTTGCGTTGTCCATAAGTCTTATACATGAAATGAAATCACGCATGCGTGTTTTCTTTGGAAAGGAGAAGAATTGCAATGGAGGTCACTGCTTGATGAATTGGCAACGGGTTTGCTTGTCGGGAAATGGAGAATAAGAGTTATTTCATATACAAACTCAAAACCAAGCTTTACTCACCAAATCACTACATAAGCTCAACATACATCCTCACATTATGGACAAAAACATTCTGAGAACTCTATAATAGCTCAAATACTAGAGAGTTACAGACGGCCAATTCAAGTGTTTTCTCTTTTTGTGCAAGATCTAATCAAAAATTTACACTTGTAAAATTCTACAATTCTTCAACAAGAGGACCATCCTTGAGTTCCGATATGACATGGTCTTCAACCAATAACGGCAAATTCTGAACTAAATCAGCGTACCAAACCATACGAGATACAGTTGGAACACTCGATTGTGAAAATACCGAACTCTTATAAAAGTATGTTTTTTTGCATGGTTAGTTTTAAACGACCACATTCTAATGGCAGACAGCCTCGAAAAAAGAGATGGCCGGATCTTGAAGGGTGCTTTCTACGTGCTCAAACCAACGATTTGGAATCACGTATACAACGAAATCAATCTAACATCAGCCACTAAAGTGTTGTCCATTTGGCTCAACAACTACCGGAAGGGAGATGAAGAACACAACAACAGATGTAGTTGTATGTGGTTGTCTACTATCTGGCACCTATGAAAAGAGTGCAATATATGTGTCTTTTCCTCCAAGACCATGTCCATTTCCAACCTTGTCTCATGATTACCGATGCATGACAATGGCTTGAACACTACTAAGGTATGGCTCGAGTTCAGTCCAATATTTAGTTTCTCATCATGTAGCACTCTTATTATGAATATAATAGTTGGCTCTTTCTATCCTTGAAATACTCTTTTGTAATTATAACTTTTATTTTTGTTAATATATCGAGTGATGGCTATCGTCTCCTCTATCAAAAAGAAAAATTATGCTGGTTCTAAAGGACGCCAACGAACATCTTACACGGATTACATCACCATGGTCAACCACTATGTTATATCGTTCTCACTCAATGTAACACTCAAATGCCCCAACATATTCTCTTTTCTTTTTTCTAACTTCTACGATCCTGCCAATAATGAACTCAAACAACAATTCTTATAAGAGTTTCTACAAATTCCTCAATAAAATAATCTAGCATGTATCCTAATGGGAAATTCTACACTTCTTAGGGTCACAAATGACCCCACATCAGATAACATTTCTATCCAAAAAAGTTATTGACTTCTATGATACTTTGAATCAATTACTAGTAATAGAGATTTCCATAGTAGGTCGATCCTACACATGGTCAAAGAAACGCATAACGCCCTCTTTATCAAAACTAGGTATGGTCTTTCTTTTCACTCATTTTCTCAACAATAATTCTCTACATCTCTAACCCATTTACCGAGAATCGCATACAATCATGCTCCCTTTAAATCTCATCATACAAAAGAGCACACGGATCCAACATTCCATAAAAAATTTTACATTTAGTTGGCTTATGAAGAGGCCAAAGAATTAGGCACCAACGCTTGGAACTCCACACCTAACTATATCTCATTGGCCAAAAATTTGTTTAACAAACTTCTCAAAACAAAAACAAACAATCTCGAGTAGATAAAGATAATGTTCTAAAAAAATACTTCAACCTAAGGCTGGCTAAAGATCTAGTTCTAAATCTCAATTTAAGAAAGTTAGGCTCATAGGTTGGCCCAAGGGGATAATGACACCTCAATTGCATCACTCAAGAGATAATCTAGTCATATATCCCTAATCTCATTAAACGATCAAACAATCGCGGATTCCAAGAAATTTTTCCTTGTTTTTATTAAATATTATCTAGATCTCCTAGGTTATGAACCTCATTGTCCACATATCTAGACCTACCACTATTCTACCCTCTCTTCACCCAATCCACAAATTTGAACTCCCTAGGATCATCTTTTAATCATGAAGAAACCAAATTGGTTGTTATTACAACGATTAACGGGGTCATATTTCACATACAAGTGGGGACTCCAACAAGGAGACTCAATCTTAGCGGGTTTTTTTTATTTGGTTGTGGATTATCTCCAAACAATATTCAACAATATCTCTTCACTACTCTAAGCCCCAATATGCCTACTTCTCAACTCATTTTAATATGATGATACTATCATATTCCTTGAGGCACATCCAACCAATGTCAAAATAATCTCATTTGCATCAAATCTTTTCTCACAAATGAAGGAAATGTTCATTAATTTGGATAAGAATTCTTATATCGGTACAAGAACATCATCATCAAACAATCAAGCAAATTCTCAAATTACGCAATCAAGCTTGCCAATAACTTACCTACCCACCTCCCTCCCCTCAATCATGCAAATCCCACCGCTCCCTTAATCAACAAAATGGCTAAATCACTATCGGCTTGGAAAGGAAAGATGTTCTCCACGGGAAGATGATTGACATTGGCAAAGCCGCTATCCAATCAGTTCCGGTTTAATCCATGCATGTGAATCTACTCTCAAGTTGTGTTAGCAATGAGATTAATAAGCACACATGAGCCTTTCTATGGAAAGGACATCAAAATTGCAAGGAGGGAATTTCCTTGTAGATTGGAACAAGATATGTTTGCCTAAAGTTCATGGAGGCTTGGGACTCGTTGATCTAAAAACACAAAACATATATCTACTATTCACACGATTGTGGAAAATTTAACACAATCCGAAGTATTGTGGTCAACCACAATCTGTGACTTGTATGGTTCATCTCCATTTGAACGCCGAAACCAAGTTTGATACAAGCACCAGTCCTTGCAATGGAAATTACATACATTGAGTACTTTCTCAGCAAAATCCGCATACCACTTTTTCAATAATCCAGGGATTAAATTTGATTGGAACCAAATCCTATGGAGAGTCAAAATCCCAACTAGACCTTGTTAGTTTTGCAAGACTGGATCCTTGGGGCGGAAAACATACATAAAAGAGGCTGGCCTGACAGTGGTACTTGCCCCCTCTGTGTCCGGAACCAGGAAACAACGAGCCACTTCCTAATACAATTCACTTTCCCACGTCAAGTATGGTCCAGGACACGGGCCGTAGTACCAAGGCATGTTCAACCAACTGATGAAGCTTGGAGGCTTAATAGTTAATCCATCGTACACGGAAAAAGGAACAAGCGAGATAATGGCACGCCATCTTTGCTGCAATAGCCCAGACAGTGTGGAAGGAACGCTGTTGGAGAGTATTTGCAAATAAATCGACCACTCCAGCCTTCATCTTCTCGGTTGCATGGCACGAGGCCCTCTCGTGGATCAAGCACTGTTAATGGGGCCATGCCCGGCCCATGCATGAGGCCATTGAAGCCTGGGCTCGGGTCCAAACAAATTTGGGGTCCAAAATTTTTATTTTTTACCCAATAACTAGTTTTCTTTTATTACTTTTCTCAATAACCCACCATCCAAATATCCAATAACTCTAAACCCATAACCCATAACCCAAACCCAACTCTTTCTGTTCACTTTCTCTCTTTGCGCTGTGTGTGTTTCTCAACTTCTGGACAAAATTTGCGAAGAAAAAAAAAGGAGCTCGTGAGTGATTATTTTTCGAAAATTTGTTCATTATTTCGTGCTTTCAATCAAGGATAATAATAATGGACCTTAATTATTGGTTGGATTTCAAGAGATTTGGGTGGGGATTTGAGGAGAATTTGGGTATTTTCGAGTTTGAAGTTAGGTATTGAAATTTCTCGGTGTTTTGGCGATTTTGGTGGGGATATCTTCGGTTTTCTTGTTAATAATTCTCCTACCATCTCAATGTATAATCTCTCTCTTTCTCAAACTAATTTCATCTCTAGTTTAGTTTTTTCACTCCAAATTAAATTTAAATTGAATTTGGGGCTAAAATCAATGTGTTGATTTGATAATTTATTAATAAATTTGACTCAAATTGATTGTAATTATGTTGCATTTGTCGAATTGTTTGAAATTATATATTAATTACATCTCTAACTATTTAATAAATAGGTGTAGTATGCCGATTTTCGGTTCTCAAAAAAGAAAAAATAAACAAAAAGTTGAAGATTTTATTAATTCTCAACGAGGAGCTTTTGACAAATGTTACTGATATTTTCGCTTCGAAAAATGCGAGAAGATTAATATTTAAGTGAGATTTTATAATAGTACGTCATTTTGGAATTATATGTATCGTACTTTTTAAATTTTTAGTAATGTAACATATTTTGAATTTTACATTTTATAATTTTGAACAAATTAATTAATTTGGGGTCAATTTTATAATTTGGACAAATTAATTAATTTGGGGTCAATTTTATAATTTGGCTTCGGGTATGTGAAATCGTTGGACCGGCCCTGAATGGGGCTGCGCGAGACCAATTAGATTCATTAATACCACAAAGCCCTCCCCCTCTTTAACTCTCTTTTATCCTTCTTAAGGGCATTTTTGTCAAAATTGTAATTTATAAGTCTCGGTTTATGTAAACTTTCCACTTAATAGAGAAGCACAAACTGACTGTCCTCGTTAAAAAAAAGGGGAGTTTTTTCGAAAATTCCTTTGTGTTTTTTAATGTTTTCATTGATTTATTACCCAAAGGTGGTCTCGTCCAGAAGAGCGGTTCCAAAATGGGTAGTTTTCGACGATGTGGTTGTATGTGTTTTTGTAGTAATCCAGAGTCATTTGGCTTCTTAAACCTCCATGTTCCTGAAATATCTTTTGCGATTTAGAACGGCAAATTTGACATTTTTAGTTTCTAGAAGGTTGTCTGTGAAATTCAGTCTTCTGGTTCACAAACAAAATATATCAAAATGGCCAGCACGAATTCAAATTTATAGAGAAATTGCCCTTTTAAAACTCATAATATCAAATTTACCCTTTTCAAAGATGATTCGGATATATTTTTTTTGCAGTTTGGATGAGGGTGAATTTGATATTTTTGAGTTTTAAAGGGAATACGCGAAATTTTGAACTAAACAAAATACATACCCGCGTACTTAGATGAGGAGCATGACCTGCTCGACTGATAATACATGTATCGAAAACTGGTACGTAAAAATAATCTGCTTCTGCGCCATTTAATGTTCTATATGGACTCGCAAGAATACTCTCATAAAGAGCCATCTACAAACCAAAAAATGAAATATACTCAATTTAATATGTACCCTTCAAAATTTCAGAATATAAAAAATACGCCAAAGAAATTACCTGTGCACCATATAATTTTGGTAACCACACAGTACGGTTTTTTTTATTGTATATTCTATTTACACAATCTCGCTTAAAATGCCTCCCCTAAACAATAATAACAATACAAAAAAAAAATCCTAAATATAATTTCATAAAATTATAGTTGACTTTTAATTAAAGAGTTCAATGCAAAATAACATAAATAAGAGAAATTACTTCGAGGAGCTGGCTATTGAACTCTGTAGGAAGATCATAGACATAAATAAGAGGCCGTTTTTTCCTAACAATGGTGTTAGTATTATCATTATTATTATCCTCACCAGTTATATTTTTAACTGGAGGGATCTCAACAGTAGATGGTCTCAGAAAACTCGGCCACTTTTGCAGATATGATATTGTACTTGGAATACTGCAATCTATCCCAGAATATCCTCTCTCACACTGCCATTGAAAAAAAAAAAAAAATATCAATTTTACCCTTACAAAATTGACATACTATTTGATATTTACCTCACAAAAACCACCGCGACAATGTCCATGACCAGAGCACTGATTGATACAGGTACAAGTCACCGGAATTTCGCAAAAACGCCCCTCCGAACAATCCAACCTACATTCACACTCCTCCTTGAACTTTGTTTTGCGTGAATAACCGTCTTGAGGATGCACATTGCACCAACCAGGCTCGCTAATGTTTGTTGTGAAAATATTCTCCAAATCGGCCTGGGACCAATTCGTTATTGGTGGACCCTTTGTTGGCCGTCTAATTTCAAAAGAAGGTTACATGTTTTTAAAAGCACAAAATATCAAGATAAAAATTTTGGTTACATTATTTCGAAGCCGCAACGTTCTGGTGCGGGGCGATTTGGGTATTTTGTGCCCTGTCCACAAAAACACATTGCTCTGGATTTATCACAACGAGCAGCGCAAATGGAAATGATCCATGGCCCAAATGGCTTATCTTTTGATGCTGGTAAATTACATTCTAATTGCAATTTCTTTTCACATCCTTTCCCTACATGAAAATCAGTAATTGTATTCTCAGTTTATTCCTCATCCAAAAATAAATAAATAAGGGGGCTTCTATCATACACCCCTTTCCTTATCATACATCCATTTTCAAGGGTATTTGGAGTAATTATCCATTTATGAATATTTAAGGTCAGATATCAAATATATTTATCAATTAATGTTTAACTAAATTGGAATTTTTTGTTGTTCATTTAAACAAAAATTTTCATAAAAGATAAATTTTATGATACACCCTTTTACAAATATAATTAATTGCTAAAATATCCAAAATACCCTTGTAAAAGGGGTATGATAGAATTCCCCAATAAATAAATATAGTAAAACAATGAAAGAAATCACTAACCAGCAAAACCGTGAAAGCATCTGCATTCTCCCAAGTCGTGATTACAAATTCCTTTTCCACTGCAGTCACTCTCACATCTCTTGTTACTTATATTCTGTGACATTCATGAATCTCGTAAGTTCACGTATGCAAGTTTTTATTACATAATTAACCATGCAAGATAGTAAAATACCTCGATAATATCAACTGTGGTTGAGCTTGATTCGCATCCTAAAAGCCATCTGCCAATCTCAGCTCTCCAAGGAGCACCACGGTATGTTACTGCTCCATGTGAATCCGGTGGAAACCTTAATTTAAGCTCGGAATCCAATGAAGAATTGGTCCTGGAAAATGATTGAGCGAAGAAATCGAGTGGAGAAGGAAACAGGGGTGTGAGAAACAGATGGACTCCAGAAACGAGGAGTGCTACAGAGACGACTGAGGCTATCAATGGCCAAGGAGCACAGGATCTCAGATGGGGCATTGGCCTGACAAAAAGAATCCAACCCAATTCAGTAAAGCTTAATTTCAGTACAGCTCAAACGGGTAACATGTTTTGGAGTCTTTATATTCTGTTCAGAGAAGAAGAGCGACAAGAACGAGGTAGTAAATGAGGCACAAACGTGAAATATACCTCGGAGTAGAGGTCAGAACGAGGTAAAGAATGAGGCACAAACGTGAATTATATACTATACTAGTTGCGCGGGTTTGTAAGGGTCGATGGGGGGCATCATGCCATTATTGTAGGAGGAATTCTACTGTGCTTCCCATTTCACCTGTTTGTACCCAAAAATTACTTTCAATTAATAATGATTTTAATTAATTTTTAATGAATGAATTTATAATTGAATTAATCAATAGTCTAATTAATTAAATTTCAATTAAAATAATCAAATTTAAATTGTAAATTTAATTGAAAGAACATTAGGGTGCAAATTGAAAATATTTTTCACCTAAATTTAATTGGTGACTCATCACGGAAAGTTGTGTGAAAAACTCGGGTGAGAAAATTTGGGTTTTGTTGTATTTGGTTTTTTTTTCGTGTAATATATATAATTTTCTTTTAATATCTAATGAACTAACCAAACTTACATATGAAAGTATATATTATTTTTCCAAAAATAATATAAACATCATCGATGACATCGTCACGATGGTGTTAATCGGTCCGAATCTACCATAATTTTAATTAAAATTAATTATTTTGTTAATTTCTCTATTTGTTATTCGGTATGTATCGGTCATATTTAATTAAAATAAATATTTTAGCTCTATTAATCATTAATTCAATGAGCCTGCTGACATCCTCGAGGACTTTTATCCCACTTCTGTGGGACTCAATATATGTCCTCAATATATACACTCTAAGTAACACGTAAAAATACAATAGACAATGTGAATATTTAAGAATCAAACAACAAATCATGTTACATAATATCTAATAACAAAAGAAATTATAAGAAAGAATATAATACAACATTTTAATTAAATTAGTTATTGATTAATTATGCATTCAAATGAGTTCAGAACAACGAAAGTTTTTATTTAGACCTAGAATCTGACAACAAAATGTGTTTGTCTCAGTAAATAATGATTTTAATAAATTTTAAAGCAAGCACCGCTTGAATTGTTCGAGACTCGGTTTTCTTATTCAGACAATTATTGTTTTAGGATATGTTTATTTTGTATACATTATCGGTAAAATTAGGATTTAGAATTTATGGTTGTTGATTCAGGATTTGGGAGCTGATCTTTTAGGTTAATTTAATTATCATGCATACTTCTACAAATTTTCCAATAATCATTGTACCCTTAAAAATATGAAAATTTCATGTACATTTTGCCAACTTATATTATACTAGCTATATTATACTAGTTTCCAAATATATACCACGTCCTAATATGTAGCACGACTTTCGATCACGAAGTGTGTACATGTTTTGCTTAAACGAAAACACGGTTATGTGGAAAGGTTCCACACGACCAATAGTTTATGATTTTATTTACGGAGGCGAGTATATAGCGGTTATTAATCGCAAAAGGAAGCGGTATGGATTAATGATAAATGACCAAATTCGAGTAGTCACGAGTTATCGAATTTACGGTTGTATTGCGTGACACGCAATAATACATGCCAAATATGCCGAGGTCACAACCATTTCTAGCCAATACTCAGAAAATTTCGTTTGATCCATGAAATTTTGTGAAAATATGTGATCGTAGGTATTGAAAATGTTCCAAACCTTATGAAGATTAACACTAGCAGTAACGTACGGACCCATTTACAAAACCGCTCTCTCTAGTCGCGCATGACTGTCATGCGATGACTATGGGTATGGAGATACCTAGAGGAGGAAGAAGAGAGTAGAGTGTAGTTATCTAATACGATAGTCCTCGCAGGTTATGGGTATGGAGATGCCCAGAGGTAAACGCTGTATCACCCAAATACTTAATCCATATGAATGCATCCCATTAAAAATTTGTTTACTTAAATTAATATTCATTCATCTTCTATGAAAGCTGTGTGCGGGTTGTGTAATATGATTGTATGAACCCTGATTTAAACTTGTGTGGACGTCGGGATAATACGTGATTATGTGCAACGAAACCGTCACACCTAAAGTTTCATTTCTAAACATCCCTAGTCGAATAGACTGAACGTGTACACTAGTACGTTAGCCGAGAAGATGATTATGTTTTGCTAATCATAGGACAAGGTGCCTGTCGAATCGGGAACGTAGATATATGCTAGACGACATGTATTGGATATGTCCAAACCCGCGAGACCATGACATAGTTTAGTCATTATAGATGGACTCGTTACGAGTAGGGTATTAGGTTATTTACACTTGAGGGTTACGAGCTTAACACAATGCTTTGATATGACCTTACGTCTGCCATAACAGGGGACTAAAGCGGTCATCATTGGGTATTGTCCGAAACACGAAATTCAATGTGAGTCTCCAAGATAGGAGTTGTTTATTCCGAAAGGAATAGATATCTCTTAGGCGCCGCTCGATGAATTGATTACTGAAACTATGACCATAGTCAATGATATTAAAGGTTAATATCGTTTATAATTAGTTAACTCAATTCGGAATCGGGGAATAAGTGTTGTTAATCAAATTATAAGGATGACTACCACCATGCCTTTTTGATTAACGGATATCGCGTAACAAGAGAATCAATAACCGCTATTCGAGATAGGCACAATGATCACAATCATTTTTTTCGTTTCAACATGGGTAGCCATGATGGAGTGACTAGATCCTTCTCATGGGCTTGTAGTGCTTTGGAAACAGCCTACTGCCATTGTTGAACGAACCTACACGGTCACAAGACGAGTCGTACTATGTCGGGTTTGACTGCAAGTTTTTGCACATGGGATGTGCATGGCTTTAGTGTATATGATACATGGGCTATATTCTCTGATATAGTGTACAGGTGATATACATGAGTACCTTTTAGTTAGATCTTAAACTAAGTGGGAGACTTAAGGAAATACAGTTTTGAATCAACGGTAAAATGGTACGTAGAAGGACAAACGAACGTACGGTAGTTTGACATACAGTTAAAAATGAGTACCTTTTAGTTAGATCTTAAAACGAGTACCTTTTGGTTAGATCTTAAAATGAGTACCTTTTGGTTAGATCTTAAAATGAGTACCTTTTAGTAAAAATGGCATAACTTTTAGATAACGAATCCAATTTGAATGGTTCAAATTGGGTTGGTTATTTAATGAGATTATCTAGAACTTTCATGAAGAAATATATTTCATTTGAGCGATGTATCATTATCGTTTTAATGGAATACCGAAAGGGTGCGATAGTTTGACATACAGTTAGTACAATTATCATAACTTTTGCATCCGAACTCCAATTGGGCTGGGCCAAATTGGGTTGGCAACATAATAATATTATCTACAACTTTCGTGAAGGTTTGAAATCGGTTGGAGCGATTTAACAATTTCGTTTCAACAGCATACTGAATGGGTGAATGCAGTTTTCTGTTTGAAAAGGTGTATAGTAGATATACACAACCTTTGACCCAATCCTTATCCTATTTAATCATTCTATCAAGGAGTTGAAAGAGTGCGAAGAAAGAGAGAAAGAGAATAGAGGAGAAAATAGTTTTGTCCGTCTAGAGAATCGAAGGCAATCAAGCAAGTTCGTCGGTGCATCGTCTAGGCAGGTGCATCCGCGACCGAGGTGCTACGACTCACGGTGATATGAGTAGAGGAGTTCGCACTTTGTGACTCTTTGTTTGTGATCAAACCGGAGAAGTAAAAGAGCAAAAGGCTATGGAAGCGTGTAGGCATGGGACGCACAAAGACAATCGGAGACGTGTCAAGATGGTGGGAGACGTGTGGTATGAGACGCACGGGCTAGTCACCAACGTGACATCGAAGAAGAGAAGGATGCGAGCGATCAACCTGTCGTGCGTGATCAATTTCACGCTGATAATCGTCTATCCTACTTTGCATCGTACCCTCAATATCGAAGCGTGATCTCGGGATTTGAGAACTGGACCGGGCCTACATATCCGTTGCGCGGGCCCGGGGTTGGGATATTTTCCTACACTATCAAGATCAAATAATTATTGAAACATTGAAAAAGAATCAAAATGGCAAAATCTAGACCAGAACATCGTTCGTTCGAACAGACCTCTCTGTGCGTTCGAACGAACTTCCGTCTATAAAATCTATGTTATTTCACTATGAATAAACATAGCAGTTCGTTCGAACGAACTGATCTGTTCGTTCGAACGAACCTTCAGGCAAAGTCAAAACGAATCCCTCAGTCCGTTCGAACGAAGGCATGTCATTTTATTCTTATTCATAGGAGATAGTCCGTTCTAACGAACATACAGTTTGTTCGGATGAACTATCATGCTTAGTTCAGAACGAACCCTCAATCCGTTCAAACGAAAGCATGTGTAATTAAAAGGTCCGTTCGAACAAACATTCAATGTGTGTTCGAACGAACCGATGATGTTTAAAAGATTGATCACGCAACAGCTAGTTTGACTTACATTCCGTTCGTACGAACCATCACGTTCGTTCGAACGAAACTATATAGAAAGTTATTTTTCAAAGGGAAACTATTTGTTCTATAAATAGGACCCCTTTGAGGTTTCTCTCTCCATTCAATTAAGCAAAATCATTTTTCCATTCCAAAGAGAGAAAACCTAGCCTTGATCAAGTGCTTGATAATTCTATACAAACCCTAGATCTTAGATCTATTTCGTTTCCTTCAACTCAACGATTCCCAACTTGCGTGATCGATCACGATTAGTTCGTTAGTAGTAATTTGTAATATGCTAGTTACTATTTGTAAAACCCGTCATAGATCGATGAAATAGTGTAAATCGATCTAGGCAAAACCTTGTAAGAGGTTATACGGGAATTCAATCGAAAGTCGAAACTGTGCAAGAGATCTCCGCAGATGTAGGTACTTGCAATCAATCGAATAGGTCGATTGAGCAAGTAGTCCGTGAGTTAAATCTACAAAACAACCACCTACCGAAATCCGTAAACAAATATCTTGTGTTATTTGTTTTGGTAGGTCTCTTTATTTTCAATTATTTACGTTTTCGCATAATAACCAAAATTATATACCATTATCGAAAATTGAACCTTAAGATTACCTATTCACTCCCCTTTAAGTCTTAATTAAACAAAAGCAAGAATTTTTTTAGAATGATAACTATTAATAATATGTCCATAGAACCATACATTATGATATAAACCCTATAAAATCTTAAATTTAAAATATACTCTTCATTACCAAATATAACCATATAAAATCTGAAACTATTTTGGTATCGCCATATAAAATCTCGTATCATCTTGTAAAATCTGTAAATGATGATTTTATATTTTTTAGAGAAAAATTGTTTAGACGTCTTTCTCGAACAATTTAGACGGATTTCGCTTTAAAATTTATCTATTTTTTTAGACATCAACGCAAAATCAGAAAAATAAACATATGATGCGTCAAGACATTCATTCATACCCACATATGTGCATTTCTATTCTCTTGTAAAATATGGGAACTTGATATGTCTGACTCGGTAAATGATGATTTTAATAAATTTTAGAACAAAAACATTTGAATTGCTCGAGTGCTGGATTTTTTGAACAATTCGGACAGATTTTGTTTCAGAATTTGTGTTTTATTTTTATACATCATCAACAAAATGAGGAAAAAAAAATCAAAAGTCGTCATAAAAAAGTTTTAGAACAACATCGTTAGTAAATAACCACTATGAGTGAGTCGTTAACAAAAGGAGAAATATTTTAATAGCTGATTATTGTAAGGGAACTCATAAATATTTTGAATTTTGAATAGAACTAAACAAGAAGTCTTTTCATAACAGATTATCTGGATGAAGACCTGCTCGTAATAAATACTTCTCATGATAAATGCACGACCAATTAAGTTAATTCCATATTTCAATTTCACCAGACTATTATCAACTTAATTGAATTATTAAGCTAATGAATCTACTTTATTTTTTCAAATATTATGTGAACATGCCAACAATAACATTGTAAAATTGCTTTATTAACACGAAAAGAACATCTATGTAATTTTTCTTGTATCGGACACACATTCGTCTTTCCGAAGCCAACAACACATACAAACAGTCAAGACTGAACCATAATATTATAAGATTTATTTTTTAATATGAAATAGACATCAATTTAATTTTCTCCATTCCCACCATAGAATCAGTACTGTTTGATAAATATATAACGTATCATTTGTAAAGAATAATCAATGATGCAAGAGTTTTGATGTAGATCAAATTTTCGTAAAGAACAATCGATAATGCAAGGGTCTTGATTTAGACCAAAAGTCTCATGAGACATATATATTGTTTTGTTTCCGATATAATGTGTTGTTTTGTTTGGCAGAGAACAATCAATGATGTAAAAACATTGATTTAGAGCAAAAATCTCATATGACATAATGTATATTATTTTTTTTCAAAATTATACGAATTTCTGCTTTAGCATTCAGACTTACGGATTTAGAACTATCGTTTAGACTTACGGATTTCTGCTTTAGCATTTAGGATTTCAGGTGGCATAATGCTATGTTAATGATGATCATGATGATAATGATAATGGTCATGATGATCATAATGCTCTATCGTTTAGACTTACGGATTTCTGCTTTAGTATTTAGGATTTCAGGCTTTCGAATTTAGAACATATTTTAATCCGACTGTCTAATACCTTATATGGTATGATTACTTATGTTTGGGAAGCCTCAAAATAATTTTTCTTATATCAAGATAATTTATTTGAACATTTAGATTTAGCTAGACAGATCAAAATAAAAAAAATCCAATTTGAACATGGTTCATGGCGAAGAAATTAATTAATGCAACTTTATCCTCAATCCATTTATTTGTCCTTTTATAGTATCGACAAAAAATCTACAAAAGCAAATCGGACGAGTAAAGACATTGAAACAAAGAATAATTTGTCCTTTTATAATATTATATTTTATCCATGTAATAATAATAATAATTATTATTATTTGTATAATATTAATTTATTACTATGATATAATTACTATATTAGTATCTTATTATATTATGAAAGTAGGTTATTCAAACAAAGAAAAATATATAATTTGCGAGCCAAATCAAAATTATTTATCGAAAGAAATATCAATTATTCTCAATAAATATAGTTGACTAGTTTTTTTTGTTTAAATTTAAAATATCACTATTAAAAAATAAAAATATTTATTTATATAAATAAATTTCAATTAATAATATGGAAATGAGTCAACTCAATTTTTACTATCGTTTTCTCTTTTCCTCCGTCTCAACACTCATCATTTTCAGAGAATTATAATTTGTTGGCCATATGATAATGAAGATTCCAGAAAAAAACAATTTCATTTACCAAACAAAAAAATAGTAGGAGTGAAAATGTATAGTTTTAATTCCTTCTAAAAAATTGTATAGTTTTAATTTCTTTACAAATGATGCGTTATATATTTATCAAACAGTACTGATTCTATGGTGGGAATGGAGAAAATTAAATTGATGTCTATTTCATATTAAAAAATAAATCTTATAATATTATGGTTCAGTCTTGACTGTTTGTATGTGTTGTTGGCTTCGGTAAGACGAATGTGTGTCCGATACAAGAAAAATTACATAGATGTTCTTTTCGTGTAAATAAAGCAATTTTACAATATTATTGTTGGCATGTTCACATAATATTTGAAAAAATAAAGTAGATTCATTAGCTTAATAATTCAATTAAGTTGATAATAGTCTGGTGAAATATGAAATATGGAATTAACTTTATTGGTCATGCATTTATCACGAGAAGTATATATTACGGGAAGGTTTTCATCCAGATAATCAGTTATGAAAAGACTTCTAGTTTAGTTCTATTCAAAATTCAAAATATTTATGAGTTCCCTTACAATAATCAGTTATTAAAATATTTCTCCTTTTGTTAACGACTCACTCATAGTGGTTATTTACTAACGATGTTGTTCTAAAACTTTTTTATGACGACTTTTGATTTTTTTTTCTTGATTTTGTTGATGATGTATAAAAATAAAACACAAATTCTGAAGCAAAATCCGTCCGAATTGTTCGAAAAATCCAGCACTCGAACAATTCAAATGTTTTTTGCTCTAAAATTTATTAAAATCATCATTTATCGAGTCAGACATATCAAGTTCCCATATTTTACAAGATAATAGTAATGCACATATGTGAGTATGAATGAATGTCTTCATGCGAAATCAAATTTGAAATCGAAAATATTTTATACTATATAAGGTCTTCACGCATCATATGTAAACAAGGCACATCATATTGGTTATTGATTAGCGATTTCGTTCTCAACAAATTTTATGATGATTTTGGGTTTATTTTTCTGATTTTGCTTTGATGTCTAAAAAAATAGATAAATTTTAAAGCGAAATCCGTCTAAATTGTTCGAGAAACACGTCTGAATAATTTTTCTCTAAAAAATATAAAATCATCATTTACAGATTTTACAAGATGATACGAGATTTTATATGGTGATATCAAAATAGTTTCAGATTTTATATGGTTATATTTGGTAATGAAGAGTATATTTGAAATTTAAGATTTTATAGGGTTTATATCATAATGTATGGTTCTATGGACATATTATTAATAGTTATAATTCTAAAAAAATTCTTGCTTTTGTTTAATTAAGACTTAAAGGGGAGTGAATAGGTAATCTTAAGGTTCAATTTTCGATAATGATATATAATTTTGGTTATTATGCGAAAACGTAAATAATTGAAAATAAAGAGAACTACCAAAACAAATAACACAATATATTTGTGATTTTCAAAACATTTCCATGATTTCTATCTAGAACGAGAAAAATACTTAATTTTCTTGTTTTTCTAAAAAAAACTCCCTAATTGAAAACTAACATATGCAGATATCTATTTTTTTCAAAAAAAATGAAAGGATGTCAAAAGTGAAGTCTAACACCTTCACAAAAATCCATTGTAATATTTTTCAAATAAATGCCACAATTTGTGTCTAAATA
The DNA here is from genome assembly GCA_946800325.1 of Luzula sylvatica. NCBI lineage: Eukaryota > Viridiplantae > Streptophyta > Magnoliopsida > Poales > Juncaceae > Luzula > Luzula sylvatica. The sequence goes on from OX326958.1 coordinate 23,296,774, forward strand.
GAACAAAATACTTAATTTGGCCGTTTTTCTAAAAAGAACTCCAAAATTGAAGACTAACACATGCGAATTTCTAATTTTGTTGTTCCAAAAATTGAAAAAAATGAAGTCCCACCTTCAAAAATATGAATTATATTATTTTACCAATAAATGCCAAAATTGAAGTCTAGAACGAACGAAGCACATAATTTGGATGTATTCCACAAAAAGTCCAATAAATGAAGACATACACATGCGAATTTTTATTTGGTTTGTTTAAAAAACTTGACAAACTAAAAACGTGAAGTCTAACACCTTCAAAAATATTTTTATAATAAATGCCATAATTGATGCCTAAAACTAAAAAACACTTAATTCTCATGTTGTCTTTAAAAAAGTCCAATAATTGAAGACTAACACGTGCGAATTTCTCTTTTTTTTGTTAAAAAAATTGAAAAAATGCGAAAAATGAGGTATAACACCTTCAAAAATCTCAATTATCATGATTTTCAAAACATTTCCAAGAACAAGAAAAATACTTAATTTTCTTGTTTTTCTATAAAAGGCTAAAAAATTGTCGACTAACATATGCGAATTTCTAATTTTTTTTTATCAAAAAAGTTGACAAATAAAAAAGTGAAGTCTAACACCTTCAAAAATATCAATTATCATGATTTTCGAAACATTTCCAATATTTCTGTCTGGAACGAGAAAAATACTCAATTTTAATGTTTTTCTAAAAAAAACTCCATAATTGAAGACTAACACATGCAAATATCTATTTTTTTCAAAAAAAATGAGAAGATGCCAAAAGTGAAGTCTAACACCTTCACAAAAATCAATTGTAATATTTTTCAAATAAATGCCACAATTTGTGTATAAATAGAACAAAATACTTAATATTGCCGTTTTTCTCAAAAGAACTCCAAAATTGAAGACTAACACTAGCGAATTTCTAATTTTGTTGTTCCAAAAATTGAAAAAAATGAAGTCTAACACCTTCAGAAATATGAATTATATTATTTTACAGATAAATGCCAAAATTGAAGTCTAGAACGAACAAAGCACATAATTTGGATGTATTCCATAAAAAGTCCAATAAATGAAGACATACACATGCAAATTTCTATTTTGTTTGTTCAAAAAACTTGACAAACGAAAAACGTGAAGTCTAACACCTTCAAAAAAATTAATGGTTTCCTCAAAAAATACTTAATTTTCTTGTTTTTCGAAAAAAGCTCCATAATTGAAGACTAACACATGCGAATATCTATTTTTTTCAAAAAAAATGAAAAGATGGCAAAAGTGAAGTCTAAGACCTTTCAAAAAATCAGTCGTAAATATTTTCTAGTAAATTCCACAATTGGTGTCTAAAAACAGCAAAATACTTAATTTGACCGTTTCCCTCAAACAAAACTCCATAAGTGAGAACTAACACGTGCAAATTTTTATTCTTTTTGGTACAAAAAAGTGGAAAAATTGAAAAAAGTTAAACCTACTACCTTCAAAAATATCAATTATCATGATTTTCAAAACATTTCCAATATTTCTATCTATAACGAGAAAAATACTTAATTTTCTTTTTTTTTCTTTAAAAGGCTAAAAAATTGAAGACTAACACTTGGGAATTTCTATTTTTTTTTTTCAAAAAATAAAAGAAGTGAAGCCTAACACCTTCAAAAATATCAACTATGAGTATTTTCAAAACATTTCCAATATTTCTATCTAGAACGAGAAAAGTACTTAATTTTCTTTCTTTTCTAAAAAAAAGGCTAAAAAATTGAAGACTAACACATGCGAATTTCTATTTTTTTATTCAATAATTTGAAAAAATAAAAAAAGTGAAGTCTAAAAATCAATTGTAATATTTTTCTAATAAATGCCACAATTGGTGTCTAAAAATAAGAAATACTTAATTTGACCATTTCCCGCAAAAAAAAAACACCAGAATTGAAGACTAACACATGCGAATTTCTAATTTTTTAGATCAAAAAAAAAATGAAAAAAGTGAAGTCCAACACCCTAAAAAATATCAGTTATAGTATTTTTCAAGTAAACACACAAATTGAAGTCTAGAACGAACCGAATACATAATTTTGATGTTTTCCTAAAAAAAAAAAATCCAATTATCGAAGAGTAACACATGCGAATTCCTATTTTTTTTGTTCAAAAAAGTTGAAAAAAATAAAAAAGTGAAGTCTAACACCTTCAATAATATCAATTATCAAGATTTTCAAAACATTTTCAATATTTCAATCTAGAACGAGAAAAATACTTAATTTTCTTTTTTTCTAGAAAAACACCAGAATTGATGACTGACACGTGTAAATTTCTAATTTTTTCAAAAAAAATTGAAAAAATGCCAAAAGTGAAGTCTAACACCTTCAAAAAAATCAATGGTAATATTTTTCTAATAAATGCCACAATTTGTGTGTAAATAGAACAAAATACTTAATTTTACCATTTTCCTCAAAAAACTCCAAAATTGAAGACTAACACATGCGAATTTCTAATATTTTTGTTCCAAAAATTGAAAAAAAATGAAGTCTAACACCTTCAAAAATATCAATTATTTTATTTCACAAATAAATGCTAAATTGAAGTCTAGAACGAACAAAACACATAATTTGGATGTATTCCACAAAAAGTACAATAATTTAAGACTTACAGATGCGAATTTCTATTTGGTTTGTTCAAAAAACTTGACAAACGAAAAACGTGAAGTCTAACATCATCAAAAATATCAACTATCACATTTTTATAATAAATGCCGAAATTGAGGTCTACGACTAAACAAATGCTTAATTCTCATGTTGTCCTTAAAAAAGTCGAATAATCGAAGACTAACACATGCGAATTTCTCTTTTTTTTTGCTCAAAAAAGTTGAAAAAATGCCAAAAATGAAGTATAACACCTTCAAAAATATCAATTATCACGATTGTCAAAACATTTCCAATATTTCTGTCTAGAACGAGAGAAATACTTAATTTTCTTGTTTTTGAAAAAAAGCTCCATAATTGAAGACTAACACATGCGAATATCTACTATTTTTCCAAAAAACATGAAAATATGGCAAAAGTGAAGTCTAACACCTTTAAAAAAATTAGTCGTAAATCTTTTCTAGTAAATCCACAATTGGTGTCCGAAAACAACAAAATACTTAATTTGACCGTTTCCCTCAAACAAAACTCCATAAGTGAGGACTAACACATTCGAATTTTTATTCTTTTTATTAAAAAAAAGTTCCAAAATTCAAAAAAAGTGAAACCTAACACCTTCGAAAATATCAATTATTATGATTTTCAAAACATTTCCAATATTTCTATCTATAACGAGAAAAATACTTAATTTTCTTGTTTTTTCTAAAAAAGGCTCAAAAATTGAAGACTAACACATGCGAATTTCTATTTTTTTTATTCAAAAAATAAAAGAAGTGATGTCTAACACCTTCAAAAATATCAACTATGTGTATTTTCAAAACATTTCGAATATTTCTATCTAGAACGAGAAAAGTACTTAATTTTCTTTCTTTTCTAAAAAAAGGCTCAAAACTTGAAGACCGACACATGCGAATTTCTATTTTTTTTATTCAAAAAATAAAAGAAGTGATGTCTAACACCTTCAAAAATATCAACTATGAGTATTTTCAATACATTTCCAATATTTCTATCGAGAACGAGAAAAGTACTTAATTTAATTTTTTTTCTAAAAAAAGGCTAAAAAATTGAAGACTAACACATGCGAATTTCTATTTTTTTATTCAATAATTTGAAAATATAATAAAAGTGAAGTCTAACACCTTAAAAAATATCAATTATGATGATTTTCAAAACATTTCCGATATTTCGATCTACAACGAGAAAAATACTATATTTTCTTGTTTTTCTAAAAAAAGCTACAAAATTGAAGACTAACACATGCGAATATCTATTGTTTTAAAAAAAACATCAAAAAATGCCAAAACTGAAGTCTGATACCTTCAAAAAAATAAATTATAATATTTTACTAATAAATGCCACAATTGTTGTCTGAAAAGAACAAATACTTTATTTGACCATGTCCCGCAAAAAAAAACACCAGAATTGAAGGCTAACACATGCGAATTTCTAATATTTTTGTTCAAAAAAATGAAAAAAGTGAAGTCTAACACCCTAAAAAATATCAGTTATTGTATTTTTCAAGTAAAAACACAAATTGAAGTCTAGAACGAACCGAATACATAATTTTGATGTTTTCCTCAACAAAAATCCAATTATCGAAGACTAACACATGCGAATTCCTATTTGTTTTGTTCAAAAAGTTGAAAAAAAAAAGTGAAGTCTAACACCTTCAATAATATCAATTATCATGATTTTCAAAACATTTTCAATATTTTTATCTAGAACGAGAAAAATACTTAATTTTCTTTTTTTCTAGAAAAACACCAGAATTGATGACTAACACATGCAAATTTCAATTTTTTTAAAAACAAATTGGAAAAATGCCAAAAGTGAAGTCTAACACCTTCAAAAAAGTAAATGGTAATATTTTTCTAATAAATGCCACAATTTGTGTCTAAATAGAACAAAATACTTAATTTGACCGTTTTCCTCAAAAAACTCCAAATTTGAAGACTAACACATGCGAATTTCTAATTTTTTTGTTCCAAAAATTGAAAAAAATGAAGTCTAACACCTTCAAAAATATGAATTATAATATTTTACAAATAAATGGTAAATTGAAGTCTAGAACGAACAAAACACATAATTTGGATGTATTCCACAAAGAGTACAATAATTTAAGACTTACATATGCGAATTTCTATTTGGTTTTTTCAAAAAACTTGACAAACGAAAAATGTGAAGTCTATAACACCTTCACAAATATCAACTATCACATTTTTATAATAAAGGCCAAAAATTGATGTCTACAACTAAAAAAATGCTTAATTCTCAAGTTGTCCTTAAAAAAGTCCAATAATCTAAGACTAACACATGCGAATTTCTCTTTTTTTTTGTTCAAAATAGTTGAAAAAATGCCAAAAATGAAGTATAACACCTTAAAAAATATCAATTATCACGATTTTCCGAACATTTCCAATATTTCTATCTAGAACGAGAAAGAAACTTAATTTTCTTGTTTTCCTAAAAAAAAGCTCCATAATCGAAGACTAACACATGCGAATTTCTATTTTTTTTATTCAAAAAATAAAAGAAGTGATGTCTAACACCTTCAAAAATATCGACTATGAGTATTTTCAATACATTTCCAATATTTCTATCTAGAACGAGAAAAGTACTTAATTTTATCTTTTTTTCTAAAAAAAGGCTCAAAAATTGAAGACTAACACATGCGAATTTCTATTTTTGTATTCAATAATTTGAAAAAATAAAAAAAGTGAAGTCTAACACCTTAAAAAATATAAATTATGATGATTTTCAAAACATTTCTGATATTTCGATCTACAACGAGAAAAAGACTATATTTTCTGGTTTTTCTAAAAAAAGCTACAAAATTGAAGACTAACACATGCGAATATCTATTGTTTTAAAAAAAAACTTCAAAAATACCAAAACTGAAGTCTGACACCTTCAAAAAAATAAACTACAATATTTTTCTAATAAATGCCACAATTGTTGTCTAAAAAGAACAAATACTTTATTTGACCATGTCCCGCAAAAAAAAACACCAGAATTGAAGGCTAACACATGCGAATTTCTAATATTTTTGTTAAAAAAATATAAAAAAAGTGAAGTCTAACACCCTCAAAAATATCAGTTATAATATTTTTCAAGTAAAAACACAAATTGAAGTCTAGAACGAACCGAATACATAATTTTGATGTTTTCCTCAAAAAAAATCCAATTATCGAAGACTAACACATGCGAATTCCTATTTTTTTTGTTCAAAAAAGGTGAAAAAAATAAAAAAGTGAAGTCTAACACCTTCAATAATATCAATTATCATGATTTTCAAAACATTTTCAATATTTTTATCTAGAACGAGAAAATTACTTAATTTTCTTTTTTTCTCGAAAAACACCAGAATTGATGACTAACACATGCAAATTTCAATTTTGTTCAAAAAAAATTGGAAAAATGCCAAAAGTGAAGTCTAACACCTTCAAAAAAGTAAATGGTAATATTTTTCAAATAAATGCCACAATTTGTGTGTAAATAGAACAAAATACTTAATTTGACCGTTTTCCTCAAAAAACTCCAAATTTGAAGACTAACACATGCGAATTTCTAATTTTTTTGTTCCAAAAATTGTAAAAAATGAAGTCTAACACCTTCAAAAATATCAATTATATTATTTTACAAATAAATGCTAAATTGAAGTCCAGAACGAACAAAACACATAATTTTGATGTATTCCACAAAAAGTACAATAATTTAAGACTTACATATGCGAATTTCTATTTGGTTTGTTCAAAAAACTTGACAAACGAAAAACGTGAAGTCTAACACCTTCAAAAATATCAACTATCACATTTTTATAATAAATGCCGAAATTGATGTCTACTACTAAACAAATACTTAATTCTCATGTTGTCCTGAAAAAAGTCCAATAATCGAAGACTAACACAAGCGAATTTCTCTTTGTTTTTGTTCAAAATAGTTGAAAAAATGCCAAAAATGAAGTATAACACCTTAAAAAAATATCAATTATCACGATTTTCCAAACATTTCCAATATTTCTATCTAAAACGAGAAAAATACTTAATTTTCTTATTTTCCTAAAAAAAAGCTCCATAATTGAAGACTAACACATGCGAATATCTATTTTTTTCCAAAAAAATGAAAAGATGACAAAAGTGAAGTCTAACACCTTTCAAAAAATCAGTCGTAAATTTTTTCTAGTAAATTCCACAATTGGTGTCCGAAAACAACAAAATACTTAATTTGACCGTTTCCCTCAAACAAAACTCCATAAGTGAGGACTACCACATGCGAATTTTTATTCTTTTTGTTAAAAAATAGTTGAAATATTGAGAAAAGCGAAACCTAACACCTTCAAAAATATCAATTATCATGATTTTCAAAACATTTCCAATATTTCTATCTATAACGAGAAAAATACTTAATTTTCTTGTTTTTTCTAAAAAAAGGCTCAAAAATTGAAGACTAACACATGCAAATTTCTATTTTTTTTATTCAAAAAATAAAAGAAGTGATGTCTAACACCTTCAAAAATATCAACTATGAGTATTTTCAATACATTTCCAATATTTCTATCTAGAACAAGAAAAGTACTTAATTTTATTTTTTTTCTAAAAAAAGGCTCAAAACTTGAAGACTAACACATGCGAATTTCTATTTTTTAATTCAATAATTTGAAAAAATAATAAAAGTCAAGTCTAACACCTTAAAAAATATCAATTATGATGATTTTCAAAACATTTCCGATATTTCGATCTACAACGAGAAAAATACTATATTTTCTTGTTTTTCTAAAAAAAGCTACAAAATTGAAGACTAACACATGCGAATATCTATTGTTTTAAAAAAAAACTTCAAAAAATACCAAAACTGAAGCCTGACACCTTCAAAAAAATAAATTATAATATTTTTCTAATAATTGCCACAATTGTTCTCTAAAAAGAACAAATACTTAATTTGACCATGTCCCGCAAAAAAAAAAACACCAGAATTGAAGGCTAACACATGCGAATTTCTAATATTTTTGTTCTAAAAAATGAAAAAAGTGAAGTCTAACACCCTCAAAAATATCAGTTATAATATTTTTCAAGTAAAAACACAAATTGAAGTCTAGAACGAAACGAATACATAATTTTGATGTTTTCCTCAAAACAAAATCCAATTATCGAAGACTAACACATGCGAATTCCTATTTGTTTAGTTCAAAAAAGTTGAAAAAAATAAAAAAGTGAAGTCTAAGACCTTCAATAATATCAATTATCATGAGTTTGAAAACATTTTCAATATTTCTATCTAGAACGAGAAAATTACCTAATTTTCTTTTTTTTCTAGAAAAACACCAGAATTGATGACTAACAGATGCAAATTTCATTTTTTTTTTAAAAAAATTGGAAAAATGCCAAAAGTGAAGTCTAACACCTTCAAAAAAGTAAATGGTAATATTTTTCTAATAAATGCCACAATTTGTGTCTAAATAGAACAAAATACTTAATTTGACCGTTTTCCTCAAAAAACTCCAAATTTGAAGACTAACACATGCGAATTTCTAATTTTTTTGTTCCAAAAATTGAAAAAAATGAAGTCTAACACCATCAAAAATATGAATTATAATATTTTACAAATAAATGGTAAATTGAAGTCTAGAACGAACAAAACACATAATTTGGATGTATTCCACAAAGAGTACAATAATTTAAGACTTACATATGCGAATTTCTATTTGGTTTTTTCAAAAAACTTGACAAACGAAAAACGTGAAGTCTATAACACCTTCAAAAATATCAACTATCACATTTTTATAATAAATGCCGAAATTGATGTCTACAACTAAACAAATACTTAATTCTCATGTTGTCCTTAAAAAAGTCCAATAATCGAAGACTAACACATGCGAATTTCTCATTTTTTTTGTTCAAAAAAGTTGAAAAAATGCCAAAAATGAAGTATAACACCTTCAAAAATATCAATTATCGCGATTTTCCAAACATTTCCAATATTTCAATCTAGAACGAGAAAAATACTTAATTTTCTTGTTTTCCTAAAAAAAAGCTCCATAATTGAAGACTAACACATGCGAATATCTATTTTTTTCCAAAAAAATGAAAAGATGGCAAAAGTGAAGTCTAACACCTTTCAAAAAATCGGTCGAAATTTTTTTCTAGTAAATTCTACAATTGGTGTCCGAAAACAACAAAATACTTATTTTGACCGTTTCCCTCAAACAAAACTCCATAAGTGAGGACTACCACATGCGAATTTTAATTCTTTTTGTTAAAAAATAGTTGAAATTTTGAAAAAAGCGAAACCTAACACCTTCAAAAATATCAATTATCATGATTTTCAAAACATTTCCAATATTTCTATCTATAACGAGAAAAATACTTAATTTTCTTGTTTTTTCTAAAAAAGACTCAAAAATTGAAGACTAACACATGCGAATTTCTATTTTTTATTGTTCATAAAATAAAATAAGTGATGGCTAACACCTTAAAAAATATGAACTATGAGTATTTTCGATACATTTCCAATATTTCTATCTCGAACGTGAAAAGTACTTAATTTTATTTTTTTTCTAAAAGTAGGCTCAAAAATTGAAGACTAACACATCCGAATTTCTATTTTTTTATTCAATAATTTGAAAAAATAAAAAAAGTGAAGTCTAACACCTTAAAAAATATCAATTATGATGATTTTAAAAACATTTCTGACATTTCGATCTACAACGAGAAAATACTATATTTTCTTGTTTTTATAAAAAAAGCTACAAAATTGAAGACTAACACATGCGAATATCTATTGTTTTAAAAAAAACTTCAAAAAATGCCAAAACTGAAGTCTGACACCGTCAAAAAAATAAATTATAATATTTTACTAATAAATGCCACAATTGTTGTCTGAAAAGAACAAATACTTTATTTGACCATGTCCCGCAAAAAAAAACACCAGAATTGAAGGCCAACACTTGCGAATTTCTAATATTTTTGTTAAAAAAAATGAAAAAAGTGAAGTCTAACACCCTCAAAAATATCAGTTAAAATATTTTTCAAGTAAAAACACAAATTGAAGTCTAGAACGAACCGAATACGTAATTTTGATGTTTTCCTCAAAAAAAATCCAATTATCGAAGACTAACACATGCGAATTCCTATTTGTTTTGTTCAAAAAAGTTGAAAAAAATAAAAAAGCGAAGTCTAACACCTTCAATAATATCAATTATCATGATTTTCAAAACATTTTCAATATTTTTATCTAGAATGAGAAAATTACTTAATTTTCTTTTTTTCTAGAAAAACACCCAGAATTAATGACTAACACATGCAAATTTCAATTTTTTTCAAAAAAAATTGGAAAAATGCCAAAAGTGAAGTCTAACTCCTTCAAAAAAGTAAATGGTAATATTTTTCTAATAAATGCCACAATTTGTGTCTAAATAGAACAAAATACTTAATTTGACCGTTTTCCTCAAAAAACTTCAAATTTGAAGACTAACACATGCGAATTTCTAATTTTTTTGTTCCAAAAATTGAAACAAATGAAGTCTAATACCTTCAAAAATATGAATTATAATATTTTACAAATAAATGGTAAATTGAAGTCTAGAACGAACAAAACACATAATTTGGATGTATTCCACAAAGAGTACAATAATTTAAGACTTACATATGCGAATTTCTATTTGGTTTTTTCAAAAAACTTGACAAACGAAAAATGTGAAGTCTATAACACCTTCACAAATATCAACTATCACATTTTTATAATAAAGGCCAAAAATTGATGTCTACAACTAAAAAAATGCTTAATTCTCATGTTGTCCTTAAAAAAGTCCAATAATCTAAGACTAACACATGCGAATTTCTCTTTTTTTTTGTTCAAAATAGTTGAAAAAATGCCAAAAATGAAGTATAACACCTTAAAAAATATCAATTATCACGATTTTCCGAACATTTCCAATATTTCTATCTAGAACGAGAAAGATACTTAATTTTCTTGTTTTCCTAAAAAAAAGCTCCATAATCGAAGACTAACACATGCGAATTTCTATTTTTTTTATTCAAAAATTAAAAGAAGTGATGTCTAACACCTTCAAAAATATCGACTATGAGTATTTTCAATACATTTCCAATATTTCTATCTAGAACGAGAAAAGTACTTAATTTTATTTTATTTTCTAAAAAAAGGCTAAAAAATTGAAGACTAACACATGCGAATTTCTATTTTTGTATTCAATAATTTGAAAAAATAAAAAAAGTGAAGTCTAACACCTTAAAAAATATAAATTATGATGATTTTCAAAACATTTCTGATATTTCGATCTACAACGAGAAAAAGACTATATTTTCTGGTTTTTCTAAAAAAAGCTACAAAATTGAAGACTAACACATGCGAATATCTATTGTTTTAAAAAAAAACTTCAAAAATACCAAAACTGAAGTCTGACACCTTCAAAAAAATAAACTACAATATTTTTCTAATAAATGCCACAATTGTTGTCTAAAAAGAACAAATACTTTATTTGACCATGTCCCGCAAAAAAAAAAACACCAGAATTGAAGGCTAACACATGCGAATTTCTAATATTTTTGTTAAAAAAATATAAAAAAAGTGAAGTCTAACACCCTCAAAAATATCAGTTATAATATTTTTCAAGTAAAAACACAAATTGAAGTCTAGAACGAACCGAATACATAATTTTGATGTTTTACTCAAAAAAAATCCAATTATCGAAGACTAACACATGCGAATTCCTATTTTTTTTGTTCAAAAAAGGTGAAAAAAATAAAAAAGTGAAGTTTAACACCATCAATAATATCAATTATCATGATTTTCAAAACATTTTCAATATTTTTATCTAGAACGAGAAAATTACTTAATTTTCTTTTTTTCTAGAAAAACACCAGAATTGATGACTAACACATGCAAATTTCAATTTTTTTCAAAAAAAATTGGAAAAATGCCAAAAGTGAAGTCTAACACCTTCAAAAAAGTAAATGGTAATATTTTTCTAATAAATGCCACAATTTGTGTGTAAATAGAACAAAATACTTAATTTGACCATTTTCCTCAAAAAACTCCAAATTTGAAGACTAACACATGCGAATTTCTAATTTTTTTGTTCCAAAAATTGTAAAAAATGAAGTCTAACACCTTCAAAAATATCAATTATATTATTTTACAAATAAATGCTAAATTGAAGTCCAGAACGAACAAAACACATAATTTTGATGTATTCCACAAAAAGTACAATAATTTAAGACTTACATATGCGAATTTCTATTTGGTTTGTTCAAAAAACTTGACAAACGAAAAACGTGAAGTCTAACACCTTCAAAAATATCAACTATCACATTTTTATAATAAATGCCGAAATTGATGTCTACTACTAAACAAATACTTAATTCTCATGTTGTCCTTAAAAAAGTCCAATAATCGAAGACTAACACAAGCGAATTTCTCTTTGTTTTTGTTCAAAATAGTTGAAAAAATGCCAAAAATGAAGTATAACACCTTAAAAAAATATCAATTATCACGATTTTCCAAACATTTCCAATATTTCTATCTAGAACGAGAAAAATACTTAATTTTCTTATTTTCCTAAAAAAAAGCTCCATAATTGAAGACTAACACAAGCGAATATCTATTTTTTTCCAAAAAAATGAAAAGATGGCAAAAGTGAAGTCTAACACCTTTCAAAAAATCAGTCGTAAATTTTTTCTAGTAAATTCCACAATTGGTGTCCGAAAACAACAAAATACTTAATTTGACCGTTTCCCTCAAACAAAACTCCATAAGTGAGGACTACCACATGCGAATTTTTATTCATTTTGTTAAAAAATAGTTGAAATATTGAGAAAAGCGAAACCTAACACCTTCAAAAATATCAATTATCATGATTTTCAAAACATTTCCAATATTTCTATCTATAACGAGAAAAATACTTAATTTTCTTGTTTTTTCTAAAAAAAGGCTCAAAAATTGAAGACTAACACATGCGAATTTCTATTTTTTTTATTCAAAAAATAAAAGAAGTGATGTCTAACACCTTCAAAAATATCAACTATGAGTATTTTCAATACATTTCCAATATTTCTATCTAGAACGAGAAAAGTACTTAATTTTATTTTTTTTTCTAAAAAAGGCTCAAAAATTGAAGACTAATACATGCGAATTTCTATTTTTGTATTCAATGATTTGAAAAAATAATAAAAGTGAAGTCTAACACATTAAAAAATATCAATTATGATGATTTTCAAAACATTTCCGATATTTCGATCTACAACGAGAAAAATACTATATTTTCTTGTTTTTCTAAAAAAATCTACAAAATTGAAGACTAACACATGCGAATATCTATTGTTTTAAAAAAAAACTTCAAAAAATACCAAAACTGAAGTCTGACACCTTCAAAAAAATAAATTATAATATTTTTCTAATAAATGCCACAATTGTTGTCTAAAAAGAACAAATACTTAATTTGACCATGTCCCGCAAAAAAAAAAAAAACCAGAATTGAAGGCTAACACATGCGAATTTCTAATATTTTTGTTCAAAAAAATGAAAAAAGTGAAGTCTAACACCCTCAAAAATATCAGTTATAATATTTTTCAAGTAAAAACACAAATTGAAGTCTAGAACGAACCAAATACATAATTTTGATGTTTTCCTAAAAAAAAATCCAATTATCGAAGACTAACACATGCGAATTCCTATTTGTTTAGTTCAAAAAAGTTGAAAAAAATAAAAAAGTGAAGTCTAAGACCTTCAATAATATCAATTATCATGATTTTCAAAACATTTTCAATATTTCTATCTAGAACGAGAAAATTACCTAATTTTCTTTTTTTTCTAGAGAAACACCAGAATTGATGACTAACAGATGCAAATTTCAATTTTTTTAAAAAAAATTTGTAAACATGCCAAAAGTGAAGTCTAACACCTTCAAAAAAGTAAATTGTAATATTTTTCTAATAAATGCCACAATTTGTGTGTAAATAGAACAAAATACTTAATTTGACCGTTTTCCTCAAAAAACTCCAAATTTGAAGACTAACACATGCGAATTTCAAAATTTTTTGTTCCAAAAATTGAAAAAAATGAAGTCTAACACCTTCAAAAATATCAATTATATTATTTTACAAATAAATGCTAAATTGAAGTCTAGAACATACAAAACACATAATTTGGATGTATTCCACAAAGAGTACAATAATTTAAGACGTACATATGTGAATTTCTATTTGGTTTGTTAAAAAAACTTGACAAACGAAAAACGTGAAGTCTAACACCTTCAAAAATATCAACTATCACATTTTTATAATAAATGCCGAAATTGATGTCTACAACTAAACAAATACTTAATTCTCATGTTGTCCTTAAAAAAGTCCAATAATCGAAGACTTAAGACATGCGAATTTCTCTTTTTTTTTGTTCAAAATAGTTGAAAAAATGCCAAAAATGAAGTATAACACCTTAAAAAATATCAATTATCACGATTTTCCAAACATTTCCAATATTTCTATCTAGAACGAGAAAAATACTTAATTTTCTTGTTTTCCTAAAAAAAAGCTCCATAATTGAAGTCTAACACATGCGAATATCTATTTTTTTCCAAAAAAATTAAAAATGGCAAAAGGAAAGTTTAACACCTTTCAAAAAATCAGTCGTAAACCTTAAGTGAGGACTACCACATGCGAATTTTTATTCTTTTTGTTAAAAAATAGTTGAAATATTGAAAAAAGTTTAACCTAACACCTTCAAAAATATCAATTATCATGATTTTCAAAACATTTCCAATATTTCTATCTATAACGAGAAAAATACTTAATTTTCTTGTTTTTTCTAAAAAAGGCTCAAAAATTGAAGACTAACACATGCGAATTTCTATTTTTTTTATTCAAAAAATAAAAGAAGTGATGTCTAACACCTTCAAAAATATCAACTATGAGTATTTTCAATACATTTCCAATATTTCTATCTAGAACGAGAAAAGTACTTAATTTTATTTTTTTTCTAAAAAAAGGCTCAAAAATTGAAGACTAACACATGCGAATTTCTATTTTTGTATTCAATAGTTTGAAAAAATAATAAAAGTGAAGTCTAACACATTAAAAAATATCAATTATGATGATTTTCAAAACATTTCCTATTTTTCGATCTACAACGAGAAAAATACTATATTTTCTTATTTTTCTAAAAAAAGCTACAAAATTGAAGACTAACACATGCGAATATCTATTGTTTTAAAAAAAAACTTCAAAAAATACAAAAACTGAAGTCTGACACCTTCAAAAAAATAAATTATAATATTTTTCTAATAAATGCCACAATTGTTGTCTAAAAAGAACAAATACTTAATTTGACCATGTCCCGCAAAAAAAAAAACACACCAGAATTGAAGGCTAACTCATGCGAATTTCTAATATTTTTGTTCAAAAAAATGAAAAAAGTGAAGTCTAACACCCTCAAAAATATCAGTTATAATATTTTTCAAGTAAAAACACAAATTGAAGTCTAGAACGAACCGAATACATAATTTTGATGTTTTCCTCAAAAAAAATCCAATTATCGAAGACTAACACATGCAAATTCCTATTTTTTTTGTTCAAAAAAGTTGAAAAAAATAAAAAAGTGAAGTCTAAGACCTTCAATAATATCAATTATCATGATTTTGAAAACATTTTCAATATTTCTATCTAGAACGAGAAAATTACTTAATTTTCTTTTTTTTCTAGAAAAACACCAGAATTGATGACTAACAGATGCAAATTTCAATTTTTTTCAAAAAAAATTGGAAAAATGCCAAAAGTGAAGTCACCTTCAAAAAAGTAAATTGTAATATTTTTCTAATAAATGCCACAATTTGTGTGTAGATAGAACAAAATACTTAATTTGACCGTTGTCCTCAAACAACTCCAAATTTGATGACTAACACATGCGAATTTCTAATTTTTTTGTTCCAAAAATTGATAAAAATGAAGTCGAACACCTTCAAAAATATCTCTTATATTATTTTACAAATAAATGCTAAATTGAAGTCTAGAACGAACAAAACACATAATTTGAATGTATTCCACAAAGAGTACAATAATTTAAGACTTACAGATGCGAATTTCTATTTGGTTTGTTCAAAAAACTTGACAAACGAAAAACGTGAAGTCTAACACCTTCAAAAATATCAACTATCACATTTTTATAATAAATGCCGAAATTGATGTCTACAACTAAACAAATACTTAATTCTCATGTTGTCCTTAAAAAAGTTCAATAATCGAAGACTTAAGACATGCGAATTTCTCTTTTTTTTTGTTCAAAATAGTTGAAAAAATGCCAAAAATGAAGTATAACACCTTAAAAAATATCAATTATCACGATTTTCCAAACATTTCCAATATTTCTATCTAGAACGAGAAAAATACTTAATTTTCTTGTTTTCCTAAAAAAAAGCTCCATAATTGAAGTCTAACACATGCGAATATCTATTTTTTTCCAAAAAAATTAAAAATGGCAAAAGTAAAGTTTAACACCTTTCAAAAAATCAGTCGTAAATTTTTTCTAGTAAATTCAACAATTGGTGTCCGAAAACAACTTCAAAATAGTTGAAAAAAATGCCAAAAATGAAGTTTAACACCTTCAAAAATATCAATTATCATGATTTTCAAAACATTTCCAATATTTCTATCTATAACGAGAAAAATACTTAATTTTCTTGTTTTTTCTAAAAAAAGGCTCAAAAATTGAAGACTAACACATGGGAATTTCTATTTTTTTTATTCAAAAGATAAAAGAAGTGATGTCTAACACCTTCAAAAATATCAACTATGAGTATTTTCAATAAATTTCCAATATTTCTATCTAGAATGAGAAAAGTACTTAATTTAATTTTTTTTCTAAAAAAAGGCTCAAAAATTGAAGACTAACACATGCGAATTTCTATTTTTGTATTCAATAATTTGAAAAAGTAAAAAAAGTGAAGTCTAACACCTTAAAAAATATCAATTATGATGATTTTCAAAACATTTCCGATATTTCGATATACAACGAGAAAATACTATATTTTCTTGTTTTTCTAAAAAAAGCTACAAAATTGAAGACTAACACATGCGAATATCTATTGTTTTAAAAAAAAACTTCAAAAAATAACAAAACTGAAGTCTGACACCTTAAAAAAAAAATTATAATATTTTTCTAATAAATACCCCAATTGTTGTCGAAAAAGAACAAATACTTTATTTGACCATGTCCCGCAAAAAAAACACCAGAATTGAAGGCTAACACATGCGAATTTCTAATATTTTTGTTCAAAAAAATGAAAAAAGTGAAGTCTAACACCCTCAAAAATATCAGTTATAGTATTTTTCAAGTAAAAACTCAAATTGAAGTCTAGAACGAACCGAATACATAATTTTGATGTTTTCCACAAAAAAAAATCCAATTATCGAAGACTAACACATGCAAATTCCAATTTGTTTTGTTCAAAAAAGTTGAAAAAAATAAAAAAGTGAAGTCTAACACCTTCAATAATATCAATTATCATGATTTTCAAAACATTTTCAATATTTCTATACAGAACGAGGAAAATACTTAATTTTCTTATTTTCTAAAAAAAACCTCCATAATTGAAGACTAACACGTGCAAATTTCTATTTTTTTCAAAAAAAATTGAAAAAATTCGAAAAGTGATGTCTAACACCTTAAAAAAAATCAATGGTAATATTTTTCTAATAAATGCCACAAGTTGTGTGTAAATATAACAAAATACTTAATTTGATCGTTTTCCTCAAAAAACTCCCAAATTGAAGACTATCACATGCGAATTTCTAATTTTTTTGTTCCAAAAATTGAAAAAAAATGAAGTCTAACACCTTCAAAAATATCAATTATATTATTTTACAAATAAATGCCAAAATTGAAGTCCAGAACGAACAAAACACATAATTTGGAGGTATTCCAAAAAAAATCACAATAATTTAATATTTACAGATGCGAATTTCTATTTGGTTTGTTCAAAAAACTTGACAAACGAAAAACGTGAAGTCACCTTCAAAAATATCAACTATCACATTTTTATTATAAATGCCGAAATTAATGTCTACAACTAAACAAATACTTAATTCTCATGTTGTCCCTAAAAAAGTCCAATAATCGAATACTAACACATGCTAATTTCTCTTTTTTTTTATCAAAAAAGTTGAAAAAATGCCAAAAATGAAGTATAACACCTTCAAGATTATCAATTATCACGATTTTCAAAACATTTCCAATATTTCTATCTAGAACGAGAAAAATAATTAATTTTCTTGTTTTTCAAAAAAAAAGCTCCATAATTGAAGACTAACACATGCGAATATCTAATTTTTTCAAAAAAAATGAAAAGATGGCAAAAGTGAAGTCTAACACCTTTCAAAAAATCAGTCGTAAATATTTCTAGTAAATTCCACAATTGGTGTCCGAAAACAACAAAATACTTAATTTGACCGTTTCCCTCAAACAAAACTCAATAAGTGAGGACTAACACATGCAAATTTTTATTCTTTTTGTTACAAAAATGTGGAAATATTGAAAAAAGTGAAACCTAACACCTTAAAAAATATCAATTATCATGATTTTCAAAACATTTCCAATATTTCTATTTATAACGAGAAAAATACTTAATTTTCTTGTTTTTTCTAAAAAAAGTCTAAAAAATTTAAGACTAACACATGCGAATTTCTATTTTTTTTTGTTGAAAAAATAAAAGAAGTGAAGTCTAACACCTTCAAAAATATCAACTATTAGTATTTTGAAAACATTTGCAATATTTCTATCTAGAACGAGAAAAGTACTTAATTTTCTTTCTTTTCTAAGAAAAGGCTCAAAACTTGAAGACTAACACATGCGAATTTCTATTTTTTTATTCAATAATTTGCAACAAAAAAAAGTGAAGTCTAACACCTTCAAAAATATCAATTATGATGATTTTCAAAACATTTCCAATATTTCGATTTACAGCGAGAAAAATACTATATTTTCTTGTTTTTTTAAAAAAAGCTTCAAAATTGAAGACTAACACATGCGAATATCTATTGTTTTAAAAAAAAACTTCAAAAAATACCAAAACTGAAGTCTGAAACCTTCAAAAAAATCAATTGTCATATTTTTCTAATTAATGCCACAAATGGTGTCTAAAAAGAACAAATACTTAATTTGACCATTTCCCGCGAAAAAAAACACCAGAATTGAAGACTAACACATGCGAATTTCTAATTTTTTTGGTCCAAAAAATGAAAAAAGTGAAGTCTAACACCCTCAAAAATATTAGTTATAGTATTTTTCAAGTAAACGCACAAATTGAAGTCTAGAACGAACCGAATACATAATTTTGATGTTTTCCTAAAAAAAATGCAATTATCGAAGACTAACACATGCGAATTCCTATTTTTTTTTTTCAAAAGAGTTGAAAAAAATATAAAAGTGAAGTCTAACACCTTCAATAATATCAATTATTTTGATTTTCAAAACATTTTCAATATTTCTATCTAGAACGAGAAAAATACTTAATTTTCTTTTTTTCTAGAAAAACACCAGAATTGATGACCAACACATGCAAATTTCTATTTTTTTCAAAAACAATTGAAAAAATGCCAAAAGTGAAGTCTAACACCTTTAAAAAAATCAATGGAAATATTTTTCTAATAAATGCCAAAATTTGTGTGTAAATAGAAAAAAATTCTTAATTTGACTGTTTCAAAAATTGAAGACACATGCGAATTTCTAATTTTTTTGTTCCAAAAATTGAAAAAAAAAGAAGTCTAACACCTTCAAAAATACCAATTATATTATTTTACAAATAAATGCTTAAATTGAAGTCTAGAACGAACAAAACACATAATTTGGATGTATTCCACAAAAAGTACAATAATTTAAGACTTACAGATGCGAATTTCTATTTGGTTTGTTCAAAAAACTTGACAAACGAAAAACGCGAAGTCTGACACCTTCAAAAAAATCAACTATCACAATTTTATAATAAATGCCGAAATTGATGTCTACAACTAAACAAATACTTAATTCTCATGTTGTCCTTAAAAAATCCTATAATCGAGGACTAACACAAGCAAATTTCTCTTAATTTTTGTTCAAAAAAGTTGAAAAAATGCCAAAAGTGAAGTATAACACCTTCAAAAATATCAATTATCTCGATTTTCAAAACATTTCCAATATTTCTATCTAGAACGAGAAAAATAATTAATTTTCTTGTTTTTCTAAAAAAAAGCTCCATAATTGAAGACTAACATATGCGAATATCTATTTTTTTCAAAAAAAAATGAAAAGATGGAAAAAGTGAACTCTAACACCTATCAAAAAATCAGTCGTAAATTTTTTCTAGTAAACTCCAAAATTGGTGTCCGAAAACACCAAAATATTTCATTTGACCGTTTCCCTCAAACAAAACTCCATAAGTGAGGACTCACACATGCGAATTTTTATTCTTTTTGTTACAAAAAAGTGGAAATATTGAAAAAAAGTGAAACCTAACACCTTCAAAAATATCAATTATCATGATTTTCAAAACATTTCCAATATTTCTATCTATAGCGAGAAAAATACATAATTTTCTTGTTTTTTCTAAAAAAAGCTTCAAAATTGAAGACTAACATATGCGAATATCTATTCTTTTAAAAACAAACTTCAAAAAATGCCAAAACTGAAGTCTGACACCTTCAAAAAAATCAATTGTAATATTTTTCAAATTAATGCCACAAATGGTGTCTAAAAAGAACAAATACTTCATTTGACCATTTCCCGCAAAAAAAAAACCAGAACTGAAGACTAACACATGCGAATTTCTAATTTTTTTGGTCCAAAAATTGAAAAAAGTGAAGTCTAACACCCTCAAAAATATCAGTTATAGTATTATTCAAGTAAACACACAAATTGGAGTCTAGAACGAACCGAATACATAATTTTGATGTTTTGCTCAAAAAAATCCAATTATTGAAGACTAACACATGCGAATTCCTATTTTTTTTTTGGTCAAAAAAGTTGAAAAAAATAAAAAAGTGAAGCCTGACACCTTCAATAATATCAATTATAATGATTTTCAAAACATTTTCAGTATTTCTATCTAGAACGAGAAAAATACTTAATTTTCTTTTTTTCTAGAAAAACACCAGAATTGATGACTAGCACATGCAAATTTCTATTTGTTTCAAAAAAAAATTGCAAAAATGCCAAAAGTGAAGTCTAACACCTTCAAAAAAAATCAATGGTAATATTTTTCTAGTAAATGCCACAATTTGTGTGTAAATAGAACAAAATACTTAATTTGACCGTTTTCCTCAAAAAACTCCATAATTGAAGACTAACACATGCGAATTTCTAATTTTTTTGTTCCAAAAATTGAAAAAAATGAAGTCCAACACCTTCAAAAATATCAATTATATTATTTTACAAATAAATGCTAAAATTGAAGTCTAGAACGAACAAAACACATAATTTTTATGTATTCCACAAAAAGTACAATAATTTAAGACTTACAGATGCGAATTTCTATTTGGTTTGTTCAAAAAACATGACAAACGAAAAACGTGAAGTCTAACACCTTCAAAAATATCAACTATCACATTTTTATAATAAATGCCGAAATTGATGTCTACAACTAATCAAATACTTAATTCTTATGTTGTCCTTAAAAAAGTCCAATAATCGAGGACTAACACATGCGAATTTCTCTTTTTTTTTATCAAAAAAATCAAAAAATGCCAAAAATGAAGTAACCTTCAAAAATATCAATTATCACGATTTTCAAAACATTTCCAATATTTCTATCTAGAACGAGAAAAATAATTAATTTTCTTGTTTTTTCTAAAAAAAAGCTCCATAACTGAAGACTAACACATGCGAATATCTATTTTTTTCAAAAAAAATGAAAAGATGGCAAAAGTGAAGTCTAACACCTTTCAAAAAATCAGTCGTAATTTTTTTCTAGTAAATTCTACAATTGGTGTCCGAAAACAACAAAATACTTATTTTGACCATTTCCCTCAAACAAAACTCCATAAGTGAGGATAAACACATGCGAATTTTTATTCTTTTTGCTACAAAAAAGTGGAAATATTGAAAAAAGTGAAACCTAACACCTTCAAAAATATCAATTATCATGATTTTCAAAACATTTCCAATATTTCTATTTATAACTAGAAAAGTACTTAATTTTCTTGTTTTTTCTAAAAAAAGGCTCGAAAATTGAAAACTAACACATGCGAATTTCTATTTTTTTTGTTCAAAAAATAAAAGAAGTGAAGTCTAACACCTTCAAAAATATCAACTATGAGTATTTTCAAAACATTTCTAATATTTCTATCTAGAACGAGAAAAGTACATAATTTTCTTTTTTTTTCTAAAAAAAGGCTCAAAAATTGAAGACTAACACATGCGAATTTCTATTTTTTTATTCAATAATTTGAAAAATTAAAAAAAGTGAAGTCTAACACCTTCAAAAATATCAATTATGATGATTTTCAAAACATTTCCAATATTTCGATCTACAACGAGAAAAATACTATATTTTCTTGTTTTTCTAAAAAAAGCTTCAAAATAGAAGACTAACACATGCGAATATCTATTGTTTTAAAAAAAACTTAAAAAAATCCCAAATTTGAAGTCTGACACCTTCAAAAAAATCAATTGAAATTTTTTTGTAATTAATGCCACCAATGGTGTCTAAAAAGAACAAATACTTAATTTGACCATTTCCCGCAAAAAAAAAACACCCGAATTGAAGACTAACACATGCGAATTTCTAATTTTTTTGGTCCAAAAAATGAAAAAAGTGAAGTCTAACACCCACAAAAATATCAGTTATAGTATTTTTCAAGTAAACGTACAAATTGAAGTCTAGAACGTACCGAATACATAATTTTGATGTTTTCCTCAAAAAAATGCAATTATCGAAGACTAACACATGCGAATTCCTATTTTTTTTTGTTCAAAAAAGTTGAAAAAAATAAAAAAGTGAAGTCTAACACCTTCAATAATATCAATTATCACAATTTTCAAAACATTTTCAATATTTCCATCTAGAACGAGAAAAATACTTAATTTTCTTTTTTTCTAGAAAAACACCAGAATTGATGACTAGCACATGCAAATTTCTATTTTTTTCAAAAAAAATTGAAAAAATGCCAAAAGTGATGTCTAACACCTTAAAAAAAATCAATGGTAATATTTTTCTAATAAATGCCACAATTTGTGTGTAAATATAACAAAATACTTAATTTGACCGTTTTCCTCAAAAAACTCCAAAATTGAAGACTAACACATGCGAATTTCTAATTTTTTTGTTCCAAAATTTGAAAAAAAAAGAAGTCTAACACCTTCAAAAATACCAATTATATTATTTTACAAATAAATGTTCAAATTGAAGTCTAGAACGAACAAAACACATAATTTGGATGTATTCCACAAAAAATACAATAATTTAAGACTTACAGATGCGAATTTCTATTTGGTTTGTTCAAAAAACTTGACAAACTAAAAACGTGAAGTCTAACACCTTCAAAAATATCAACTATCACAATTTTATAATAAATGCCGAAATTGATGTCTACAACTAAAAAAATACTTAATTCTCATGTTGTCCTTCAAAAAGTCCAATAATCGAGGACTAACACATGCGAATTTCTCTTTTTTTTTATCAAACAAGTTGAAAAAATGCCAAAAATGAAGTATAACACCTTAAAAAATATCAATTATCACGATTTTCAAAACATTTCCAATATTTCTATCTAGAACGAGAAAAATAATTAATTTTCTTGTTTTTCTAAAAAAAAGCTCCATAATTGAAGACTAACACATGCGAATATCTATTTTTTTCAAAAATAATGAAAAGATGGTAAAAGTGAAGTCTTTCGAGAAATCAGTCGTAAATTTTTTCTAGTAAATTCCACAATTGGTGTACGAAAACAACAAAATACTTAATTTGACCATTTCCCTCAAACAGAACTCCATAAGTGAGGACTAACACATGCGAATTTTTATTCTTTTTGTTACAAAAAAGTGGAAATATTGAAAAAAGTGAAACCTAAAACATTCAAAAATATCAATTATCATGATTTTCAAAACATTTCCAACATTTATATTTATAACGAAAAAAATACTTAATTTTCTTGTTTTTTCTAAAAAAAGCCTAAAAAATTGAAGACTAACACAAGCGAATTTCTATTTTTTTTGTTCAAAAAATAAAAGAAGTGAAGTCTAACACCTTCAAAAATATCAACTATGAGTATTTTCAAAACATTTCCAATATTTCTATCTAGAACGAGAAAAGTACTTAATTTTCTTAATTTTCTAAAAAAAAGCTCAAAACTTGAAGACTAACACATGCGAATTTCTATTTTTTTATTCAATAATTTGAAAGAAAAAAAAAAGTGAAGTCTAACACCTTAAAAAATATCAATTATGATGATTTTCAAAACATTTCCAATATTTCGATCTACAACGAGAAAAAATACTATATTTTCTTGTTTTTCTAAAAAAAGCTTCAAAATTGAAGACTTACACATGCGAATATCTATTGTTTTAAAAAAAACTTCAAAAAATGCCAAAACTGAAGTCTGACACCTTCAAAAAAATCAATTGTAATATTTTTCTAATTAATGCCACAAATTGTGTTTAAACAGAACAAATACTTAATATGACCATTTCCCGCAAAAAAAAAACACCAGAATTGAAGACTAACACATGCGAATTTCTAATTTTTTGGGTCCAAAAAATGAAAAAAGTGAAGTCCAACACCCTCAAAAATATCAGTTATAGTATTTTTCAAGTAAACGCACAAATTGAAGTCTAGAACGAACCGAATACATAATTTTGATGTTTTTCTCGAAAAAATCCAATTATTGAAGACTAACACATGCGAATTCCTATTTTTTTTTGTTCAAAAAAGTTGAAAAAAATAAAAAAGTGAAGTCTAACACCTTCAATAATATCAATTATAATGATTTTCAAAACATTTTCAATATTTCTATCTAGAACAAGAAAAATACTTAATTTCCTTTTTTCTAGAAAAAAACAAGAATTGATGACTAGCACATGCAAAATTTCTATTTTTTTCAAAAAAAAAATGCAAAAATGCCAAAAGTGAAGTCTAACACCTTCAAAAAAATCAATGGTAATATTTTTCTAATAAATGCCACAATTTGTGTGTAAATAGAACACAATACTTAATTTGACCGTTTTCCTCAAAAACTCCAAAATTGAAGACTAACACATGCGAATTTCTAATTTTTTTGTTCCAAAAATTGAAAAAATGAAGTCTAACACCTTCAAAAATATCAATTATATTATTTTACAAATAAATGCTAAAATTGAAGTCTAGAACGAACAAAACACATAATTTTTATGTAATCCACAAAAAGTACAATAATTTAAGACTTACAAATGCGAATTTCTATTTGGTTTGTTCAAAAAACTTGACAAACGAAAAACGCGAAGTCTAACACCTTCAAAAATATCAACTATCACATTTTTATAATAAATGCCGAAATTGATGTCTACAACTAATCAAATACTTAATTCTCATGTTGTCCTTAAAAAAGTCCAATAATCGAGGACTAACACATGCGAATTTCTCTTTTTTTTTATCAAAAAAGTTGAAAAAATGCCAAAAATGAAGTATAACACCTTCAAAAATATCAATTATCACGATTTTCAAAACATTTCCAAAATTTCTATCTAGAACGAGAAAAATAGTTAATTTTCTTGTTTTTCTAAAAAAAAAAGCTCCATAATTGAAGACTAACACGTGCGAATATCTTTTTTTTTAAAAAAAAAACAAAAAGATGGCAAAAGTGAAGTCTAACACCTTTCAAAAAATCACTCGTAAATTTTTTATAGTAAATTCCACAATTGGTGTCCGAAAACAACAAAATACTTATTTTGACCATTTCCCTCAAACAAAACTCCATAAGTGAGGACAAACACATGCGAATTTTTATTCTTTTTGCTACAAAAAAGTGAAACCTAACACCTTCAAAAATATCAATTATCATGATTTTCAAAACATTTCCAATATTTCTATTTATAACCAGAAAAAATACTTAATTTTCTTGTTTTTTCAAAACAAAGGCTCAAAAATTGAAGACTACCACATGCGAATTTCAATTTTTTTTGTTCAAAAAATAATAGAAGTGAAGTCTAACACCTTCAAATATATCAACTATGAGTATTTTCAAAACATTTCCAATATTTCTATCTAGAACGAGAAAAGTACGTAATTTTCTTTCTTTTCTAAAAAAAGGCTCAAAACTTGAAGACTAACACATGCGAATTTCTATTTTTGTATTCAATAATTTGCAAAAAAAAAAAAAAGTGAAGTCACCTTCAAAAATATCGATTATGATGATTTTCAAAACATTTCCTATATTTCGATCTAAAACGAGAAAAATACTATATTTTCTTGTTTTTCTAAAAAAAGCTTCAAAATTGAAGACTAACACATGCGAATATCTATTGTTTTAAAAAAAACTTCAAAAAATGCCAAAACTGAAGTATGACACCTTCAAAAAAATCAATTGTAATATTTTTCTAATAATGCCACAAATGATGTCTAAAATCAACAAATACTTAATTTGACCATTTCCAGCAAAAAAAAACACCAGAATTGAAGACAAACACATGCGAATTTCTAATATTTTTGGTCCAAAAAATGTAAAAAGTGAAGTGTAACACCCTAAAAAATATCAGTTATAGTATTTTTCAAGTAAACTCATAAATTGAAGTCTAGAACGAACCGAATACATAATTTTGATGTTTTCCTCAAAAAAATGCAATTATCGAAGACTAACACATGCGAATTCCTATTTTTTTTTGTTCAAAAAAGTTGAAAAATATAAAAAAGTGAAGTCTAACACCTTCAATAATATCAATTATAATGATTTTCAAAACATTTTCAATATTTCTATCTAGAACGAAAAAAATACTTAATTTTCTTTTTTTCTAGAAAAACACAAGAATTGATGACTAGCACATGCAAATTTCTATTTTTTTCAAAAAAAAAATGCAAAATGCCAAAAGTGAAGTCTAACACCTTCAAAAAAATCAATGGTATTATTTTTCTAATAAATGCCACAATTTGTGTGTAAATAGAACAAAAGACTTAATTTGAGCGTTTTCCTCAAAAACTCCAAAATTGAAGACTAACACATGCGAATTTCTAATTTTTTTGTTCCAAAAATTGAAAAAAATGAAGTCTAACACCTTCAAAAATGTCAATTATATTATTTTACAAATAAATGCTAAAATTGAACTCTAGAACGAACAAAACACATAATTTTTATGTATTCCACAAAAAGTACAATAATCTAAGACTTACAGATGCGAATTTCTATTTGGTTTGTTCAAAAAACTTGACAAACGAAAAACGTGAAGTCTAACACCTTCAAAAATATCAACTATCACATTTTTATAATAAATGCCGAAATTGATGTCTACAACTAATCAAATACTTAATTCTCATGTTGTCCTTAAAAAAGTCCAATAATCGAGGACAAACACATGCGAATTTCTCTTTTTTTTATCAAAAAAGTTGAAAAAATGCCAAAAATGAAGTATAACACCTTCAAAAATATCAATTATCACGATTTTCAAAACATTTCCAATATTTCTATCTAGAACGAGAAAATAATTAATTTTCTTGTTTTTCTAGAAAAAAGCTCCATAATTGAAGACTAACACATGCGAATATCTATTTTTTTCAAAAAAATGAAAAGATGGCAAAAGTGAAGTCTAACACCTTTCAAAAAATCAGTCGTAAATTTTTTCTAGTAAATTCCACAATTGGTGTCCGAAAACAACAAAATACTTATTTTGACCATTTCCCTCAAACAAAACTCCATAAGTGAGGACAAACACATGCGAATTTTTATTCTTTTTGCTACAAAAAAGTGAAACCTACCTTTAAAAATATCAATTATCATGATTTTCAAAACATTTCCAATATTTCTATTTATAATGAGAAAAATACTTAATTTTCTTGTTTTTTCTAAAAAAAGGCTCAAAAATTGAAGACTAACACATGCGAATTTCAATTTTTTTTGTTCAAAAAATAATAGAAGTGAAGTCTAACACCTTCAAATATATCAACTATGAGTATTTTCAAAACATTTCCAATATTTCTGTCTAGAACGAGAAAAGTACGTAATTTTCTTTCTTTTCTAAAAAAAGGCTCAAAACATGAAGACTAACACATGCGAATTTCTATTTTTTTATTCAATAATTTGCAAAAAAAAAAAAAAGTGAAGTCTAACACCTTCAAAAATATCAATTATGATGATTTTCAAAACATTTCCAGAATTGAAGACTAACACATGCGAATTTCTAATTTTTTTGGTCCAAAAAATGTAAAAAGTGAAGTCTAACACCCTCAAAAATATCAGTTATAGTATTTTTCAAGTAAACGCACAAATTGAAGCCTAGAACGAACCGAATACATAATTTTGATGTTTTCCTCAAAAAAATGCAATTATCGAAGACTAACACATGCGAATTCTTATTTTTTTTGTTCAAAAAAGTTGAAAAAAATAAAAAAGTGAAGACTAACACCTTCAATAATATCAATTATCATGATTTTCAAAACATTTTCAATATTTCTATCTAGAACGAGAAAAATACTTAATTTTCTTTTTTTCTAGAAAAACACCTGAATTGATGACTAACACATGCAAATTTCTATTTTTTTCAAAAAAAATTAAAAAAATGCCAAAAGTGAAGTCTAACACCTTCAAAAAAATCAATGGTAATATTTTTCTAATAAATGCCACAATTTGTGTGTAAATAGAAAAAAAATACTTAGTTTGACTGTTTCCTCAGAAAACTCCAAAATTGATGACACATGCGAATTTCTAATTTTTTTGTTCCAAAAATTGAAAAAAAAATAGAAGTATAACACCTTCAAAAATAGCAATTATATTATTTTACAAATAAATGTTTAAATTGAAGTCTAGAACGAACAAAACACATAATTTGGATGTATTCCACAAAAAATACAATAATTTAAGACATACATATGCGAATTTCTATTTGGTTTGTTCAAAAAACTTGACAAACGAAAAACGTGAAGTCTAACACCTTCAAAAATATCAACTATCACAATTTTATAATAAATGCCGAAATTGATGTCTACAACTAAAAAAATACTTAATTCTCATGTTGTCCTTAAAAAAGTTCAATAATCGAGGACTAACACATGCGAATTTCTCTTTTTTTTTTATCAAACAAGTTGAAAAAATGCCAAAAATGAAGTATAACACCTTCAAAAATATCAATTATCACGATTTTCAAAACATTTCCAATATTTCTATCTAGAACGAGAAAAATAATTAATTTTCTTGTTTTTCTAAAAAAAAGCTCCATAATTGAAGACTAACACATGCGAATATCTATTTTTTTCAAAAAAAATGAAAAGATGGCAAAAGTGAAGTCTAACACCTTTCAAAAAATCAGTCGTAAATTTTTTCTATTAAATTCCACAATTGGTGTCCTAAAACAACAAAATACTTAATTTGACCATTTCCCTCAAACAAAACTCCATAAGTGAGGACTAACACATGCGAATTTTTATTCTTTTTGTTACAAAAAAGTGGAAATATTGAAAAAAGTGAAGCCTAACACCTTCAAAAATATCAATTCTCATGATTTTCAAAACATTTCCAATATTTCTATTTATAACGAGAAAAATACTTAATTTTCTTGTTTTTTCTAAAAAAAAGCTCAAAAATTGAAGACTAACACATGCGAATTTCTATTTTTTTTGTTCAAAAAATAAAAGAAGTGAAGTCTAACACCTTCAAAAATATCAACTATGAGTATTTTCAAAACATTTCCAATATTTCTATCTAGAACGAGAAAAGTACTTAATTTTCTTAATTTTCTAAAAAAAGGCTCAAAACTTGAAGACTAACACATGCGAATTTCTATTTTTTTATTCAATAATTTGAAAGAAAAAAAAAAGTGAAGTCTAACAACTTAAAAAATATCAATTATGATGATTTTCAAAACATTTCCAATATTTCGATCTACAACGAGAAAAATACTATATTTTCTTGTTTTTCTAAAAAAAGCTTCAAAATTGAAGACTAACACATGCGAATATCTATTGTTTAAAAAAAAACTTTAAAAAATGCCAAAACTGAAGTCTGACACCTTCAAAAAAATAAATTGTAATATTTTTCTAATTAATGCCACAAATGGTGTCTAAAAAGAACAAATACTTAATTTGACCATTTCCCGCAAAAAAAAAACACCAGAATTGAAGACTAACACATACGAATTTCTAATTTTTTTTGTCCAAAAAATGAAAAAAGTGAAGTCTAACACCCTCAAAAATATCAGTTATAGTATTTTTCAAGTAAACTCACAAATTGAAGTCTAGAAAGAACCGAATACATAATTTTGATGTTTTCCTCAAAAAAATCCAATTATTGAAGACTAACACATGCGAATTCCTATTTTTTTTTGTTCAAAAAAGTTGAAAAAAATAAAAAAGTGAAGTCTAACACCTTTAATAATATCAATTATGATGATTTTCAAAACATTTTCAATATTTCTATCTAGAACGAGAAAAATACTTAATTTTCCTTTTTTCTAGAAAAACACAAGAATTGAGGACTAGCACATGCAAATTTCTATTTTTTTCAAAAAAAAAATGCAAAAATGCCAAAAGTGAAGTCTAACACCTTCAAAAAAAATCAATGGTAATATTTTTCTAATAAATGCCACAATTTGTGTGTAAATAGAACAAAATACTTAATTTGACCGTTTTCCTCAAAAACTCCAAAATTGAAGACTAACACATGCGGATTTCTAATTTTTTTGTTCCAAAAATTGAAAAAATGAAGTCACACCTTCAAAAATATCAATTATATTATTTTACAAATAAATGCTAAAATTGATGTCTAGAACGAACAAAACACATAATTTTTATGTATTCCACAAAAAGTACAATAATTTAAAACTTACATATGCGAATTTCTATTTGGTTTGTTCAAAAAACTTGACAAACGAAAAACGTGAAGTCCACCTTCAAAAATATCAACTATCACATTTTTATAATAAATGCCGAAATTGATATCTACAACTAATCAAATACTTAATTCTCATGTTGTCCTTAAAAAAGTCCAATAATCGAGGACTAACACATGCGAATTTCTCTTTTTTTTATCAAAAAAATAAATGCAAAAAATGAAGTATAACACCTTCAAAAATATCAATTATCACGATTTTCAAAACATTTCCAATATTTCTATCTAGAACGAGAAAAATAATTTATTTTCTTGTTTTTCTAAAAAAAAAGCTCCATAATTGAAGACTAACACATGCGAATATCTATTTTTTTCAAAAAAAATGAAAAGATGGCAAAAGTGAAGTCTAACACCTTTCAAAAAATCAGTCGTAAATTTTTTCTAGTAAATTCCACAATTTGTGTCCGAAAACAACAAAATACTTATTTTGACCATTTCCCTCAAACAAAACTCCATAAGTGAGGACAAACACATGCGAATTTTTATTCTTTTTGCTACAATAAAGTGAAACCTAACACCTTCAAAAATATCAATTATCATGATTTTCAGAACATTTCCAATATTTCTATTTATAACGTGAAAAATACTTAATTTTCTTGTTTTTTCTAAAAAAAGGCTCAAAAATTGAAGACTAACACATGCGAATTTCAATTTTTTTTGTTCAAAAAATAATAGAAGTGAAGTCTAACACCTTCAAATATATCAACTATGAGTATTTTCAAAACATTTCCAATATTTCTATCTAGCACGTGAAAAGTACATAATTTTCTTTCTTTTCTAAAAAAAGGCTCAAAACTTGAAGACTAACACATGCGAATTTCTATTTTTTTTATTCAATAATTTGCAACAAAAAAAAAGTGAAGTCTAACACCTTCAAAAAAATAGAAGTATAACACCTTCAAAAATATCAATTATATTATTTTACAAATAAATGCTAAAATTGAAGTCTAGAACGAACAAAACACATAATTTTTATGTATTCCACAAAAAGTACAATAATTTAAGACTTACAGATGCGAATTTCTATTTGGTTTGTTCAAAAATCTTGACAAACGAAAAACGTGAAGTCTAACACCTTCAAAAATATCAACTATCACATTTTTATAATAAATGCCGAAATTGATGTCTACAACTAAAAAATACTTAATTCTCATGTTGTCCTTTAAAAAGTCCAATAATCGAGGACTAACACATGCGAATTTTTCTTTTTTTTATCAAAAAAGTTGAAAAAATGCCAAAAATGAAGTATAACACTTTCAAAAATATCAATTATCACGATTTTCAAAACATTTCCAATATTTCTATCTAGAACGACAAAAATAATTAATTTTCTTGTTTTTCTAAAAAAAAGCTCCATAATTGAAGACTAACACATGCGAATATCTATTTTTTTCAAAAAAAATGAATAGATGGCAAAAGTGAAGTCTAACACCTTTCAAAAAATCAGTGGTAAATTTTTTCAATTAAATTCCACAATTGGTGTCCGAAAACAACAAAATACTTAATTTGACCATTTCCCTCAAACAAAACTCCATAAGTGAGGACTAACACATGCGAATTTTTATTCTTTTTGTTACAAAAAAGTGGAAATATTGAAAAAAGTGAAACCTAACACCTTCAAAAATATCAATTATCATGATTTTCAAAACATTTCCAATATTTCTATTTATAACGAGAAAAATACTTAATTTTCTTGTATTTTCTAAAAAAAAGCTCAAAAATTGAAGACTAACACATGCGAATTTCGATTTTTTTTTGTTCAAAAAATAAAAGAAGTGAAGTCTAACACCTTCAAAAATATCAACTATGAGTATTTTCAAAACATTTCCAATATTTCAATCTAGAACGAGAAAAGTACATAATTTTCTTAATTTTCTAAAAAGAGGCTCAAAACTTGAAGACTAACACATGCGAATTTCTATTTTTTTATTCAATAATTTGAAAAAAAAAAAAAAGTGAAGTCTGACACCTTAAAAAATATCAATTATGATGATTTTCAAAACATTTCCAATATTTCGATCTACAACGAGAAAAATACTATATTTTCTTGTTTTTTTAAAAAAAGCTTCAAAATTGAAGACTAACACATGCGAATATCTATTGTTTTAAAAAAAACTTCAAAAAATTCCAAAACTGAAGTATGACACCTTCAAAAAAATCTATTGTAATATTTTTCTAATTAATGCCACAAATGGTGTCTAAAAAGAACAAATACTTAATTTGACCATTTCCCGCAAAAAAAAACACCAGAATTGAAGACTAACACATGCGAATTTCTAATTTTTTTGGTCCAAAAAATGAAAAAAGTGAAGTCTAACACCCTCAAAAATATCAGTTATAGTATTTTTCAAGTAAACGCACAAATTGAAGTCTAGAACGAACCGAATACATAATTTTGATGTTTTCCTCAAAAAATTGCAATTATCGAAGACTAACACATGCGAATTCCTATTTTTTTTGTTCAAAAAAGTTGAAAAAAATAAAAAAAGTGAAGTCTAACACCTTCAATAATATCAATTATCATGATTTTCAAAACATTTTCAATATTTCTATCTAGAACGAGAAAAATACATAATTTTCTTTTTTTCTAGAAAAACACCAGAATTGATGACTAACACATGCAAATTTCTATTTATTTCAAAAAAAATTAAAAAAATGCCAAAAGTGAAGTCTAACACCTTCAAAAAAATCAATGGTAATATTTTTCTAATAAATGCCACAATTTGTGTGTAAATAGAAAAAAATACTTAATTTGACTGTTTCCTCAGAAAACTCCAAAATTGAAGACACATGCGAATTTCTAATTTTTTTGTTCCAAAAATTGAAAAAAGAAGAAGTCTAACACCTTCAAAAATACCAATTATATTATTTTACAAATAAATGTTCAAATTGAAGTCTAGCATGAACAAAACACATAATTTGGATGTACTCCACAAAAAATACAATAATTTAAGACTTACAGATGCGAATTTCTATTTGGATTGTTCAAAAAACTTGACAAACGAAAAACGTGAAGTCTAACACCTTCAAAAATATCAACTATCACAATTTTATAATAAATGCCGAAATTGATGTCTACAACTAAAAAAATACTTAATTCTCATGTTGTCCTTAAAAAAGTCCAATAATCGAGGACTAACACATGCGAATTTCTCTTTTTTTTTATCAAACAAGTTGAAAAAATGCCAAAAATGAAGTATAACACCTTCAAAAATATCAATTATCACGATTTTCAAAACATTTCCAATATTTCTATCAAGAACGAGAAAAATAATTAATTTTCTTGTTTTTCTAAAAAAAAGCTCCATAATTGAAGACTAACACATGCGAATATCTATTTTTTTCAAAAAAAATGAAAAGATGGCAAAAGTGAAGTCTAACACCTTTCAAAAAATAAGTCGTAAATTTTTTCTATTAAATTCCACAATTGGTGTCCGAAAACAACAAAATACTTAATTTGACCATTTCCCTCAAACAAAACTCCATAAGTGAGGACTAACACAGGCGAATTTTTATTCTTTTTGTTACAAAAAAGTGGAAATATTGAAAAAAGTGAAACCTAACACCTTCAAAAATATCAATTATCATCATTTTCAAAACATTTCCAATATTTCTATTTATAACGAAAAAAATACTTAATTTTCATGTTTTTTCTAAAAAAAGGCTCAAAAATTGATGACTAACACATGCGAATTTCTATTTTTTTTTATCAAAAAATAAAAGAAGTGAAGTCTAACACCTTCAAAAATATCAACTATGAGTATTTTCAAAACATTTCCAATATTTCTATCTAGAATGAGAAAAGTACTTAATTTTCTTAATTTTCTAAAAAAAGGCTCAGGACTTGAAGACTAACACATGCGAATTTCTATTTTTTTATTAAATAATTTGAAAAAAAAAAAAGTGAAGTGTAACACCTTAAAAAATATCAATTATGATGATTTTCAAAACATTTCCAATATTTCGATCTACAACGAGAAAAATACTATATTTTCTTGTTTTTCTAAAAAAAGCTTCAAAATTGAAGACTAACACATGCGAATATCTATTGTTTTAAAAAAAACTTCAAAAAATGTCAAAACTGAAGTCTAACACCTTCAAAAAAATCAATTGTAATATTTTTCTAATTAAAGCCACAAATGGTGTCTAAAAAGAACAAATACTTAATTTGACCATTTCCCGCAAAAAAAAAAAACCAGAATTGAAGACTAACACAAGCGAATTTCTAATTTTTTTGGTCCAAAAAATGAAAAAAGTGAAGTCCAACACCCTCAAAAATATCAGTTATAGTATTTTTCAAGTAAACGCACAAATTGAAGTCTAGAACGAACCGAATACATAATTTTGATGTTTTCCTCAAAAAAATCCAATTATTGAAGACTAACACATGCGAATTCCTATATTTTTTTGTTCAAAAAAGTTGAAAACAATAAAAAAAAGTGAAGTCTAACACCTTCAATAATATCAATTTCTAATTTCTTTGTTCAAAAAAAAGTAAAAAAGTGAAGTCTAACACCCTCAAAATATCAGTTATAGTACTTTTCAAGTAAACGCACAAATTGAAGTCTAGATCGAGCCGAATACATAATTTTGATGTTTTCCTCAAAAAAGTCCAATAATTGAAGACTAACACATGCGAATTCCTATTTGTTTTGTTCAAAAAAGTTGAAAAAAAAAAGTGAAGTCTTAACACCTTCAATAATATCAATTATCATGATTTTCAAAACATTTTCAATATTCTATCTAGAATGAGAAAAATACTTAATTTTCTTGTTTTTCTAGAAAAACACCAGAATTGATGAGTAACACATGCTAATTTCTATTTTTTTCAGAAAAAATTGAAAAA
The DNA here is from genome assembly GCA_946800325.1 of Luzula sylvatica. Classification (NCBI taxonomy): domain Eukaryota; kingdom Viridiplantae; phylum Streptophyta; class Magnoliopsida; order Poales; family Juncaceae; genus Luzula; species Luzula sylvatica. Next base: position 23,332,293 of record OX326958.1, read on the forward strand.
ATGTCAAAAGTGAAGTCTAACACCTTCAAAAAAATCAATGGTAATATTTTTCTAATAAATTCCACAATTTGTGTGTAAATAGAACAAAATACTTAATTTGACCGTTTCCTCAAAAAACTCCAAAATTGAAGACACATGCGAATTTCTAATTTTTTTGTTCCAAAAATTGAAAAAAATGAAGTCTAACACCTTCAAAAATATCAATTATATTATTTTACAAATAAATACCAAAATTGAAGTCTAGAACGAACAAAACACATAATTTGGATGTATTCCACAAAAAGTACAATAATTTAAGACTTACACATGTGAATTTCTATTTGGTTTGTTCAAAAAACTTGACAAACGAAAAATGTGAAGTCTACAACACCTTCAAAAATATCAACTATCACATTTTTATAATAAAGGCCAAAAATTGATGTCTACAACTAAAAAAATGCTTAATTCTCATGTTGTCCTTAAAAAATTAAGTCCAATAATCTAAGACTAACACATGCGAATTTCTCTTTTTTTTGTTCAAAGAAATTTAAAAAATGCCAAAAAAGAAGTATAACACCTTCAAAAATATCAATTATCATGATTTTCAAAACATTTCCAATATTTCTATCTAGAACGAGAAAATACCTAATTTTCTTGTTTTTTTTTTAAAAAAAGCTCCATAATTGAAGACTAACACATGCCAATATATATAATTTTTAAACAAAATTCAAAAAATACCAAAACTGAAGTCTGACACCTTAAAAAAAAACAATTGTAATATTTTTCTAATAAATGCCAGAATTGGTGTCTAAAAAGAACAAATACTTAATTTGACCATTACCCTCAAAAAAACTCCAGAATTGAATTTCATAAAGATCAATGTTCGGTCAAGACTCTTATGCGATGCACGATAATATAGATTATGGGCAAAACTCCTACAATTATTGCCTCCATGCTCGGTCTCGTAATATTTTTTTGATTAATTGAGGCGAGTTCAAAATCCCGCACCTAAATGTCATATTAATAAATATAACACTAATGTGTGCTATGGTATTTACAATATTATTTACATTTGACGACACCTTGCCTTATGTCAACCCTCTTCTTACTTTGTTAACGTACATTTTCACTTGTTAGTATCTTCTTCGTTGCTTTCTGGTAACAATTAATCTCAACCTTAATGTCGTTCACAAGCTCCATGCACGATCTTGATTTGTCTTGAAATATTCTTATGCAGGGCCGGTCCAAGGTTTTGAAATACCCGAAGCCAAATCGAAGATTGGACCCATAAATTCATTAAGTTACTCAAAAATATCGAATGTAAAATTCAAAAAAATAGGCATGATTTATCAACCGTTCTCTTCAGAAAAAAATAATCAAACACTACTCATTGAGAATAAATAAAAACATCAACTTTTTGGTTATTTTTTCTCTTTTGAGAACCAGAAACAAACATGATACGCCTAATTATAAAATAATATCAACATAATTATTCATCAAATTCAACATGATCAATTAACATAATTATCCGACATAATCAACAAATTCGACATAATTATGATCATTTTTGTATCGATTCACAAACAAATTAACTATGATTAGAAACAAATTCAAAATCGATATTCAACACAATAGATTCGTAACCCACCAGAAATTACTAAGAGAGAGAGAGAGAGAGAGAGAGAGAGAGAGAGAGAGAGAGAGAGAGAGAGTACATACTTTAAAACCTGCCAGAAAAAACCCTTCAGAATCGGCAGAAAATCAGGGCTGAAATAAAAAATGCGAAATCTGGGGTTGAAATACATAACATCAGAAAACAATTATAATTAGTAAACAAAAATAGAAATACATACTTTAAAGCCTGAATTAGATGCTGAAATCAGGGCAAAAATATAGATTGAAATCAGATGTTGAAATCAGGGCAAAATCAGGTCGAAATCACTATCAGATGTTGAAATTGAGTAGTGCACTTCGTTAGATGCTGAAATCAGATAGAAATACAACTATAATTAGTAAACAACGGGTAAAGATTCAAAGAATCGACAAAAAGAGCGATTATTGAATCTATGCAAGAGAATAGAGAGACATTACGACTTACTTGGAGAGAAAGACCTGAAGGAGAGATGAAGATCGTCGCCGCTTGTTGTTGTTGGTCGTGTCATCAGATCGTCGCCGTAGCGCAGCCGCAGAAATCGGCGAATCCCGTATGAATCGCCTTCGCCTAGGGTTAGGCCGAGTTCGACAGAAACGCAGGGAGAGAGAGAAGCGTGCGGGTTGGGTATGGGTTATTGCGGAGCGGGTCTGGGCTGGCGAGTGCGGGTGCGGGTTGGATTTTGGTTTGGGTTTGATAAAAAATGAGATTATTTATGTATGTATATATATACACTAATTTTTTTTTTGTTGGACCCCCAACATAATTGGACCCGAAACCTTGGCTTCTCAGGCCTTTAAGATGGGCCGGCCCTGTTCTTATGCATCTTTCTTTCCACATGTTAAAGATTATGAATACTACTATTTGTCTCTTCTCATCCTTCTTTGATTTGTTGTTCACCAATCATTTAAAAAATTTCAATTGTGAGATTCTACACCAATTTTTTATATCTGATTTTGTCAATGTTCGGATGATGCATGTTAGTGATGTAACACGAATATCCATTATCGTTTTATTATATTGTTTGGCATATATCTTTGTCAATGAGTTCGGATGATTAGAGGTGGCAATCGGGCGGGTCGGGTCGGGTTCGGGTCGGGTCATTTCGGGTTCGGGTCGTTTCGGATTGCGGATCATCGGGTCGTTCGGGTCGCGGGTCGTTCGGATTTCGGATCGTTCGGATTTCGGGTCGTTCGGTTTTCGGGTCGTTTCGGTTTTCGGGTCGTTTCGGTTTTCGGGTCATTCGGGTTCGGATCGTTTCGGTTTTCGGGTCAATCGGGTCGTGACTATTTTGATTTTCGGATAATTCAAATTTCACAATATTTGATTTCGAATCATACGATTTTCCAAAAATTTAGTTTTCGGGTAATTTCTGATTTATTTTATTGATTCCGAGATATTTTAGCAATATTATATTGATTTTAACAATAATATTTTAATTTTCGGATCATTCGGGTCGTGAATTTCGGGTCATTCGGGTTCGGGTTAGTTCGGGTTTCGGGTCGTTCGGGTTTCGGGTCGTTCGGGTTTCGGGTCATTCGATTTCGGGTCGATTTCGGGTTCGGGTCATTCGGTTTCGGGTCGATTTCGGGTTCGGGTCATTCGGTTTCGGTTTCGGGTTCGGTTTCGGGTTCGGTTTCGGGTTCGGGTTCGGGTCGTTGACTTTTCAATATTTTCGGGTCGGGTCGGGTTCGGGCGGGTCGGATCATTTTTTCGGGTCGGGTCATTTTTTCGGGATGATGCATGTTAGTGGTGTACCATGAAGATTCGTTATCGTTTTATTATACTGTTATGCCTATCTCGAAAATATATTATACTGTTTAATAAAGATATAGGCATCATCCGAACTCATTGACAAAGATATAGGCATCATGGTACACCACTAACATGCAATATCTCAAAAATATATTATACTGTTTAATAAATATACAGGCATCATCCGAAAAATATATTATAATAAAACGATAACGAATCTTCATGGTACACCATTAACATGCATCATCCGAACTCATTGACAAAGATATATGCCAAACAGTATAATAAAACGATAATGGATATTCGTGTTACATCATTAACATGCATCATCCGAACATTGACAAAATCAGATATAGAAAATTGGTGTAGAATCTCACAATTGAAATTTTTTAAATGATTGGTGAACAACACATCAAAGAAGGATGAGAAGAGACAAATCATAGTATTCACAATCTTTAACTTGTGGAAAGAAAGATGTATAAGAATATTTCAAGACAAATCAAGATCGTGCAAGGAGCTTGTGAACGACATTAAGGTTGAGATTAATTGTTACCGGAAAGCAACGAAGAAGATACTAACAAGTGAAAATGTACGTTAACAAAGTAAGAAGAGGGTTGACGTAAGGCAAGGTGTCATCAAATGTAAATAATATTATAAATACCATAGCACACATTAGTGTTATATTTATTAATATAACATTTAGGTGCGGGATTTTGAACTTGCCTCGATTAATCAAAAAAAATATTACGAGACCAAGCATGGAGGCAATAATTGTAGGAGTTTTGCCCATAATAGATATTATCGTGCATCGCATAAGAGTCTTGACCGAACATGGATCTTTATGAAATTTATTGGTTAAGATTCTTGACATATAATCAAGAGTCTTGTCCATAATTGCTTATGTGAATCATGGATCCGTATGAAAAAAATCAAAATTCTTAATTAATAAATCACACAATCATATCTAAAACATTAATTTTCATTAATAATTAATTTAATGTGTATTGTATAAAATTGAGTTCGGGTCCTAATGTTTGGACTAGCCCTGGTATTAAATGCAAAAATAAACCTTACTTTTGGGGTAATCAAACTTACATCTAGCTTCGAAGGAATCATCAGTCCACATGGAAAACAGTTTCGCAAGACTTGAGTTTTGACCAAGGATTATAATATCCATTTATCATACAAAAATAATTAATCCTTTTGTTTTCAGTTTATAAATGAGTCACACAAATATTGATCGAAATTAACATAACTACTAGCAATATGCAAATGTCTAATCATCTCTCCGTTCTTGGATACAAGAAGCCATTGGTGGCTCTCTCCATATGTTTGATTGTTCTTCCTGTGATTGTTTTTCTCGTAGGGGGGCGTTCAGTCTCACCCATTGTTTGGTTACGGGGCACATGTAACGCAGTTCGCCAAGGTAACAACAATTTAATTCTCGCTTTTTTCGTATTAAATGCTGAAAAAGTTGTTGGTTCATATATATTTTTTGTTCTTTTCCTGTTTGTTTTAAATCAGAGGAGAAGGAAAAGGAAATGATACCTATCGAACAAGGAGATAAGCTCCTGGGCGGCTTGCTCTCCCCTCGATTCGACGATGACTCGTGCCTCAGCCGTTACAGATCAGCATTTTTCCGCAAATCCTCGCCTCACTCTGTATCTTCATACTTAATTTCTAAACTACGTAAATATGAAGAACTCCACCGGAAATGTGCACCAAATACCCTTCTTTACCAAATATCAATTGAACAATTAAAGTCAGGGCATAGCAATGAGTCAATGGAGTGCAATTACGTAGTGTGGACTCCTTTATATGGTTTAGGAAACCGAATGCTAACTTTGGTTTCGGCATTTCTTTACGCTATACTCACAGAAAGGGTTTTACTGATCGACCAAACCGAAGATATGACTACTTTGTTTTGTGAACCTTTTCCTGAAACCTCTTGGATTTTACCCTCAGATTTCCCAATTAAAAACTTAAGGAGCCTTGGCCGAGGCTCCGAAGTTAGCTATGGAAATATGATTAAGAACAAAAAGTTAAACAATAGCGATGCGGAATCCCGTTCCGAATCGTTACCATCTTATGTGTACCTCCATGTAATGGATAATTACCAGCATTTTGATCACCTTTTCTATTGTGACGAGGATCAAACACTTCTGAGGAAGATAAACTGGTTGGTATTCCGATCCGATCTATACTTCATTCCGAATTTGTTTCTAATTTCGCAATTTGAAGATGAATTAGGGCTGATGTTTCCATCAAAAGAAATGGTGTTTCACCATTTGGGCCGGTATCTCTTCCACCCGAAGAATCGAGTATGGGATATCATAACAACATACTATTCTGCTCATATGGCCAATTCTGACGAGAAAATAGGGATTCAAATCAGGATTTTCCCGTGGCCGTGGCAACCTATCTCGAATGAGAACTTCTTGAAACAAATCTTGGCATGCTCTCAACAAGAAAAAATCTTACCTGAATTAGATCTAAACTCAACTTCAATACCAACGAACAACAAAATAAGATCAATATCAGTTCTTATAACTTCTCTATCCTCTGAATACTTGGAGAAGTTACAAGCAATGTATGACGAGAATAAAACAAAAAATGGAGAAACAATAAGCTTCTTTCAACTAACACAAGAATCACAACAACATTCTGCGGATAAATTGCACAATGAAAAGGCCCTGGTGGAAATGTTTTTAATGAGTTATACTGATATATTGGTGACTACCGGTTGGTCTACATTTGGTTATATGGGCCAAGGTCTCGGGGGTTTGAAACCTTGGATTTTGCTTATTCCGAGACATGGTAAACCACCAGAGCCTTGTACAAGAGATTTTTCAATGGAGCCCTGTAACCTAACACCACCAACTTATAATTGCAGATTAAAGAGAGAGGGTGATGTGGGTTCAATTGACCGTCACGTGAGGCATTGCGAGGATGCCGAACTCGCTGTCAAGCTAGTCGATTAGTTCCTTAATTCATCTTACATTGCTTTATTACACTAGAAAATTAGTCCGCGCTTCGCTGCGCGTTTTGATGTATTTTTTATTGCTGGTTTTTTAAATATATTTTTTGTTGTGATTTTATGGATGGATTTATTGATATATTGGTTGGAGAGTATTGTGGTTTAGAATTGGGGATTGTAAACAAAAAATAAATAAAGAAAACACCAAATAGTGCACACATAATAATAAACAGAGACAATATAAACGTGGGATTGTTTTCTCCAATATTTACTCTATTTTACTATGTTGCACTGATACGGGTACGAGTATCGTATTCGACACGATACGGCGATATGACAGTTTTTAAAAAATCTAAGATACGACACGATATGTTATAGATATATATTATTTAATTTTAATTTAATATAATTAAGTATATATATATATATATATATATATATATATATATATATATATATATATATATATATATATATATATATATATATATATATATATATATAATTTTATTAAATTATTATAAAAATCAAGATTTTGTATTATTGATTTCGATATTTTAAGAGTAAGTAAAATAAAAAAAAATGTGATGTGAAAAACTATTGAGTAGTAAAAATATTGGGTATTTTTATGTTGAGCCAAAAATCAAAAAACAATGGATCAGCCATATTGAAACTATATCTAGATGTATCCGAACCGTATCCAGTCGTATTGAAAATGTATCGTGCCGTATCAGAAGAGTATCTATTCAAATTTATATGTTAAAATAGCCTGATACGTCACGTGCCATATCGGATACATATCGGTGGCGTATCCATATCTGATACGGGTACGGTTCATTTTTTAAAGTATCCGCGCAACATAGCTATTTTGTCACATAATTGTTTTTCAATATTTTCTCTCTGTAATAACATATGAGATTGATTGCATTTACATATTCACATGCATTCTCTCAAATACAACTATTTGTTTGGATAATACAATCCTACGCCACAACTTAATATTTATACATTCACACTACCTTTAACACTAATTTATTTATTACATAAATAAACATAATCTAAAAAACATTAAGTTCAATATTTTTCTCCCAAATCTAATTTAATCCTCCGTACCTCTTCTTCTAAATGATTCGGATGGGAAAAATCGATTAAAACGAATAGCGCGATCTCGGTAATATTTTTATAATTCTTTTTCAATATATAAATTGGAATGCCGCCTAATATTTTTTTCATATAAACTGTTATAAAATATTACTTTTAAATATTTATAATTTCGCACATTATAATAATATATAATCTATTTTATAGGATATTTTAAAATTTCTGAAAATAATATAAGTTATTCAAAATAAGATCATAAATGTTATTTGTATCGAATATACGACTATGATTCGACCCACGAATCGATGGCGATCGCTCTGATACCACTGTAGGGAATTCAACCGACCCCGGGCCCGCGCAGCGGATATGAAAGCCCGGTCCGGTTCCCAAAATCCAAAATCACGTCATGACTTCGAGGGTACGATGCAATAAAAGGATAGATTCATACCGGTGCAAAATTGATTGCACTCGAAGGGTTGATCGCTATTCCTTCTTTCTCCTGTGTCACGTTGGTGACTAGCCCGTGCGTCCCATACCACACGTCTCCCACCGTCTTGACACGCCTCCGGTTGTCTTCGTGCATCCCACGTCCACACGCTTCCACAGATTTTCACTCTCGTTGACGTTCCTTGTTCCTCCGGTTCGATCACAATCGAAGAGCCACACATGTCGCTTCTCTACTCGTATCCACCTTGAGTCGTAAGACTTCGGTCGCGGGTGCAACTGCCTAGACGAAGCACCGGCGAACTTGCTCGATTAGATTGATTCTCTATTCCGAGAAAAACTCTTTTTCTCGGTTTTCTCTATTCGCACTCTTTCGCTCTCTGAAAGATGACTCTCTATATTATGGATTAATCTTATTAATTCAACAGGTTGGACTGAATAGAGGAGAGAGAACTATCCTATTTATATCACATAGGATAAGGATGGGCCAAAAAGTATGTATATCTAATATATACATTTTCAAACAGAAAACTGCAGACACCCTTTCAGTATTATGTTGAAACGAAAATATTAAATCGTTCCAACCGACTTTAAACCTTCATGAAAGTTGTAGATAATCTTATTATCTTTCCAACCCAATTTGGCCTGGCCCAATTGGAGTTCGGATGCGAACGTTACGGCGCTTTTACTAACAGTATGTCAAACTGTCGTACCCTTTCGGTATTCCATTAAAACGACACTCATACATCGTTCAAATGAACAATAGTTCTACATGAAAGCTCTAGATAATCTGATTATCTATCTAACCCAATTTGAACCATTCAAATTGGAGTTTCCCACTGAAAGTTATGCTAGTTTTACTAAAACTATTTCTTATGTCTACGAACGCGTACGTTCGTTTATCCTTGTGTACACTTTTACGGTTGATCCGAAACTGTATTTCTTTCAAAAACGACCCCATAAACTTGTACTCTCGCGTCTCTCTAAAATTGCAGTCATTATAAAATCTTAGTTTATTTTAATTTAAATGACTCACAAGCACACATATTCACTATAACTAGAGTGACTAAAAAACAATTTTCCAAACCGGTTTTATTAAGGACCAACAACCACTAAGTTATAAATTAGATAATAGAAAACTTGTTATTTTACAGTATAATATGGTTTATATATGAATTGCAACCAGTGATACAAAATGGATATAGATTAATATTAACATTCACTAAACGGATTCCTTTTTCAGATTCTTAATAAACATATAATCACAAAATTTGAATCTTTATAGAAAATTTATTCTATTTTATAACTATGATGGATTTCGTTATTCATATAATTATTTTTTATTGGAACCTCATCAATACGAATAAGGCAATAACCTAGTTATTAATTTCTTTTATATAAGTCTTCAGTTTGATATAATTATGAATTAGGTGTATATAATTGTAAATTAGGTTTTTTTAAGTATAAATTCCTTTGATTATATATATTTTAGCTCTCTTCTTTTGCAGAAAATCCCTCAGCATTGATTATAAGATCGTGGCTGATTCATCTTCTTCCTACTGGCCATTCTTCTTAGCTAAGAAACATTCTTGTGAGACAAGAAAGAAAGAGAGGAAAAGAGATTGAGATTGAGCAAGTTTACGACAATTTTAGGGGAATCACGCGTAACCGAGAGACGAGGCTCGCGGTGGATACGAGTACGAAAATTTCAACTGAAACTTTCTGTTGTGATCAAGGTCGAGCAAGGTCGGAGACAAACCGGAACAATTCCGGTTGTATACGACAAATCGGAGGTTCGATCTAGGTATCGAATCGCGCGGGCATGGGACGTGCGTTTCGCCGGAGTCGAAGCAAGGACAGCAGCAACTACGCAAGAATCAATCCGTCTCCGTGATCAATTTCACGTGGTATGATTCTCTATGAATTAATAGTTAATTTCATAGGTATTAGTTGCATTTCATGATTTGTGCGTTCGGATCGGTGACGTGGACCTCGGGATCGAGACCGGGCCTCACAATCCGCTGCGCGGGGCTCGGTAGTGACGCCGAAACCCAACACTTGCGTGTTTGTTTGTGGCGACGATCCTATCAGTAGGTTCATTTAACGATGGCAGTAAGGTTTGGCTAAGCCTCACAAGCTCATGAGCGGGATCTAGTCACTCCATCATAGCTATCCATGTTAAAACGAAAAATGATTGTGATCATTGTTCCTATCTCGAATAGTGGTCACTAGTCCTCTTGTTAGCGATATCCGTCAACAAAAAGACATGGTGGTAGTCATCCTTATATTTTGATCGACTCTACTTATTCCCGATACCAAACCGAATTAACAAGTACAATCGATAATAACTTCTAATATCATTGACTTTGCACAAAGATTTCGTTAATCGATTCATCGAGTGGCCTAAGGGATATCTGTTTCTTACGAAACTAAAAATTCCTATCTTGGTAACTCAAATCAATTGCCATGTTTCGGACAATACCCAATAATGATCCTTTTGGCAACTTTTTACAGATATCAGAAGACCACATCATAGCATTGTGTTGCGCATGCCAAATGATCAATGGTTACCTCAAGTATGAAGAACCAAAACCCTACTCGTTGCGAGTCCAATTTCAATGACTAAACCATGGTATGTTATGGCTCACACTTTTGGTCAAGTCCAATATGTATAACCTAATGCATATCCATATTCCCGATTCGACAAGTATTTTTGTCCTATGATTAGTAAAACATAATCATATCTTGGGCTAATATGCTAGTGTACACGTTTAGTCTATTATCATATAATAGATATGCTTGTCTCTTATGCATCCTAACTGTGACTAGGGACAATTTAGAAATGGTAAATTATAGTGTAACAATTTTACTTAACATATTCACGTATTATGTAGAAGCTCACGCAAGCCCAAATCAATCATGTAATCAAATTACATAATCCAGCGCACGTTTATCATATAAGATAAATGCAAATAAAATTTAAGTAAACAATTTTTTTTTAAAGTAAAATGCATTCATATAGATTAAGTATTTGGTCGATGCAGCATTTACATCTATAACCCGCGAGGACTATCATGATCATGTTTGACTAGAGAGAGCAGTTTTGTAAACGGGTCCGCTACGTTTCCGCCAGTGTCAATCTTCGTTCGGTATCACATACATATGATCATATTCCTTTATAAAATTTCACGGATCAAATGAAATTTTCTGGGTATTGTCTAGAAGCGGTGGTGAGAGCTCAGCTCCTTGGCTTGTGCTATTGCGACAATCACAATACACAACCATATGATTCGATAAATCGAGACTACACCGAGTTTGGTCACGTACACTTGATCCATACCGCTTCCTTTTCGGCTCGTAAACCGCAATATGCTCGCCTCCGCAATACATAATCGTGTCTTCAATTATGCACACTTCGTGATCGAAAGTCGTGGTACGTACATATTTGGAAACTGCCGTTGGTTTAACTTTTTACTATCAACCCGTCCTCCACACCAACATAGATGAGAAATATATCCACAATTCTTTCTAAAATAACATGTGAATTTATTTTTTTATTCAAAAATTTGAAAAAAATAAAGTCCACCTTCAAAAACATCAATTATCATGATTTCGAAACATTTCCATTATTTCTCTCTAGAACGAGAAAAATACTTAATTTTCTTATTTTTTTCTAAAAAAAACTATATAATTGAAGACTAACACGTGAGAATTTCTATTTTTTCAAAACATTTGAAAAAAATACGAAATGTGAAGTCTCACACCTTAAAAAAAATCAATCATAATATTTTTATAATAAATGCCAAAATTTGTGTAAAAAAAGAACAAAATACTTAATTTAACTATTTCTTTCAAAATAGTCAAATATTGAAGACTAACACATGCAAATTTCTATTTTGTTTTGTTCAAAGTAGTTGAAAAAATTAAAAAAGTGAAGTCTAACATCTTCAAAAACATCAATTATCATATTTTTATAATAAATGCCAAAATTGATTTCTAAATTGAACAAAATACTTAATTTCGATGTTGTCCTTAACAAAAAGTTCAATAATTGATGACTAACACATGTGAATTTCCTTTTTTTTTATTATTCAAAACAGTTGAAAAAATGAGAAAAGTGAAGTCTAAAACCTTCAAAAACATCAATTATCATGATTTTCAAAGAATTTTCAATATTTCTATCTAGAACGAGAAAAATACTTAATTTTCTTGTTTTTCTAAAAAAAGCTCCAAAATTTAAGACTAACACATGCGAATTTCTATTTTTTTCGAAAAATTTGAAAAAAAAATGTCAAATGTGAAGTCTAACACCTTCAAAAAAATCAGTTGTAATATTTTTAAAATAAATGCCAAAATTTGTGTCTAAAAAGAACAAAATACTTAATTTGACTATTTCCCTCGAAAAAAAACTCCAATATTGAGGACTAACACATGAGAATTTCTATTTTTGTTGTTTAGAAAAGTTGAGAAAAGTTCAACAAATGAAAAAAAGACTAACACCATCAAAAATATCAATTATAATATTTTTCTAATAAATGCCAAAATTGAATTCTAAAACGAACAAAATACTTAATTTGGATGTTTTCCTCAAAAAAGTCCAATAATCGAATACTAACACATGCGAATTTCTACTTTAATATGTTTTTTCCCCTACCACACCTACCCCCCTACTTTTCGTGTTTAACTTGCTATATTTTAAAATGTTTTTTTGCTGATTTACCTCCTACTTTCATCATGCTGGTTGTCGTGTTTAACTTGCAGAATTTTATTATGTTTTTTGGCGGATTTACCCCCCTGCTTTTCGCCATGCTTCTTTTCTTGATATGTTTTTTTGGCTGATTCTTAATATGATTTCTTTTCTGATCTTTTATCGATTTCATGATTTCTGTTTGTTTTTTCGCTGATTTACCCCCCCCCCCCCCCCCCCCCCCCCTACTTTTCGTGTTTAACTTGCTGGATTTTAATATATATTTTTGTCATATTTTTATCAATTTCATGATTTCTGTTCGTTTTTTGCCTGATTTATCTCCTAATTTTCGTGTTTAACTTGCTTAATTTTAACATGTTTTTTGGCTGATTTACCTTCCTACTTTTCACCATGCTGCTTTTCTTGTTTGACTTGTTGAATTTATTTGGTTTTTTGGACTAATTTTTGAAATTTTAATTTTTTTTGGCTGAATTTTAATATATTTTTTTGCTGATTTTTTATCGATTTCATGATTTATGTTCTTCAAAAAAAATAAAAATAAGTGAATACTCGATTTTCTAAGACATAGTTGGTGAGAATATGATTACCATCCAAATTTGTGTCCTTCATTTCCCATGAAAAATAAATAATTTTTTTTTCTTTCCAACAATTAATAGATCAAATCTTCTGTAAATACATTCATTTTTAAACGTTTAGAATATGTCATGAATGAATAAATGTATCAAATAAACATAATAATAGAGTATGTCATTAAATGATTTTGTCATGACTTGAGATTATTTGGCATAATTTATGCTAAGACATTCACCAAAGCACAGACGAAACGGCCCCCTAATTTGATGATTGTTGTACAATTTGACGAGTTGTGATTTAATTCAATGATTTACAACTTAGTGTCAATTTTCTTTGGTTATATTTTTAGAACATACTACGAAACGGAATGATATTTTGTAACACCATTCCAAAGACATCTAATTTTGTTAGTTATTATGAGAATAATTTAAAAACAACAAATTACTAACTTGAAACATAATTACCAAATTATTCTCATATTACTGATCATTCAACGAAATATCAATTCAACGCAAAAAATTTAATTAAATCTGATAATCAAGCATCTTTCATGGCCTAGAAAAATAAAAGAGCGGGCGAATAGTTCCCATTTCCAGTGCATCAGATTGTTAAGAGCGAAAGAGTTTGCTAGTTTAACGGGTCCGAACTTTTTAATTCAGTTATGACAGTCTCGAGAACCCACATGGTTGTCCTTCAGAGTACATTCATTGCCAGTTCAGCATCCAACAATACAAATCTCATGTATATATTTGTTGAATCAATCTTTGAAAAGCCAACAACAAATTACACAGAAACAATTTTGGAAGAAAAGGAAAACTTGCCTTGTTAGTTTACAATGAGGAAGGAAAGACATCTTGTAATAACATTAATAATAGTTTTCCTCAATATCTCAACAAGTATTGATATTGTTGCATGTCTTGATACTTATTTGTTGTAACCTAATACCTAACAATAAATTGTCTAATAATAATACATTGTAAACTTCGTCATCTATACAACCTTAGGAGTGAAAATGCATGTTATGAAATGCTAATGGCATGAATTTGCAACTAAACTAGCCGCCCCACAACATTGATTGGATGTTTAACTTGAAACTTCTATTACGAAGTTCTTGCTTTTGCTTTTTTGCAAAAAAAGAAAGTCTGAGAAATCTACTTCGAAGAAAGGGATCATATCATCCTTCAATGTTTTTTTGCCAAAGCGGTTTGGCGCATCGCCCGGACACATGCACAAGCGATTGGTTCATACTTGGAGGGTAACAAACCCTTTGAAAAATCGCTACCAAAGACGGATCGAGCGAGGTGGAACACTATCTGGATGGCAATCAATTGGAATATATGGAAAGAACAGAACAGACGAATTTTTCAATCAAAAAGCCGAACGCCAACATTAATTGCCCACAAGGCCTAGATGACCTAACCTCGTGGATTAGGTTCAGAAATTAAGTTTAGATAAGTATTAGGGCTAGTTAAAATGGTCTCATTAAGACCTTCAATTAATTACTTGTCTATGTACTCTTCCTCCTTTTCTGTTATATATAAAAACTAAGGCACTCTTCCTCCTTTTCTGTTATATATAAAAACTAAGGCATAGCACTTGCTATCCTAATTCAAAAAAAACAAAACAAAAAAGGCTAACAGTGGATTTCGTTTTAACAATTTAGACTCTAAACCAATCAGTCTAAGAAGAATATTGATTTAATACCAATATTTAAGTCTAGCAAAGTTTAGCTAAAAATGTCAGTGTGCTCGTAGTCTAAATGGTTGACACTTGAGTGGTTCACGTAAAATACTGCATGTTATGATAGGTTGCAGGTTCAAGTTTCATTGGAACCATACAAAAAATCGAACTAAAAAATGAACATGATTCATGATCTAGAATTCACCCTCAAAAGAATTAAGCTAATAAAACTTAAAAAAAAAAAAAATGAAGGAAGATTCGATAGTTCTCTATCCATTGATGTTAATGAGACTCGAACTTACAAATTCTCACAACATATAATTTTTTTATCTCATATCCAATCACTGAGTCATTAGTCCGTTAGCATCTGATAAATGGATGGAGTACTACCGAGACTTCTCCATTTACTCATTTTTTTGACATCAATGAATGGAGGATGGAGAACCATCGAACCTTCTCCATTTACTGGTTCCTTTTTTTTAATAAAACTTAAAAGTGTAAACTATAGAATAGTAGTAATTATTATTTTTTTTTGGGGCAGTAGAAAAATTCAACAAAGAACGATATCTAGAAACCTATAATATCAATTACAAGAAAAACACACATAAAACAGAATAAAAAAAACTATTCAAAGCACATCTAATTCAACAAACCCTAATCTTTTTTCCTACCAGTGATACATCAGCGAGTTCCTGAACATATATTTGGCAAACCAGAATCATACTTCCGTAATGAACATTTCCTCCAAGGGTCATTGTGCAATTTATAATGCAAAACCTATTCGAACCAAACAATAATTTAATACTAAACAAATTCACGAATGTTAGCATAAACCATTTTTTATAATACCTGTATGAACGTTGCAAAAACATCGTCATCGTGAATAAGTTGAGAGAACTGAAGAGCCCATTCTTCCTCGTGATCGAATAATTTCCTTTGTCTATTTGCTTCGAGCAAAATCGAGTCTTTATACAAAAATCTCTTCCAAATTCTCCTCACGTTACTCAACATATGCTCTATTTCCATTTCATTATATCCCTTCAACAAAAAAATTCAAAAAACTCATTATCATATATATTAAAATAAATAAATAAAATATTTCGAACCTGAAGAATAGTAATTAAATTCGGAATATCGTCTTCCAGTATTCGAACCGCAAAACTCTTATAATTCAACACATTCTCGTAAGGCAAAAAAATCCCATCCTAAAAAAATACGTAAATCCAAATTAATTCAGAAAATAATTCAATTATTTTAATTTAAATTATAATACCTGAATAATTACAGGAATGCAACCATGAAGAATACTATCTTCCATGCGACCGCTCCATCCATCGCCAGGTAAAACCCCGCAAAAAGTTGACGACGAAATTTCTTCAAAATATTTAGCGGACCGTATATTAGTCACAATAATGTTATCTTTATGTTGTTTACCCAATTTACCCTCCTTGTTAGGTGTTGAACCAAATTCCTCTCCCATTTTTTGTCTTATCCCCATACTATACCTGTCATCAGAATTAACACAACAAAATCAACCAAACTATATTCATTGAATATATTAATTCTCTCCAAACAAATTAAATAATTAAATGTACTTTTGTGAAAAAGACATGCACACCTATCTTGACGTCGACCATTTTCATAGGCGGGTCCGAGATTTTCGTTGAAATAAAACAGTATTTTTCGCTCCTCTCTTGGCCTGTATACATGATCATTAATAAAACAAGGGAGGGTTTCTTTGTAATTTTGAAGAATCTAGTGGGTGGTTTTACTCAAGTTTACCTGGACCAATGTTTGAGCCAAATAGCACCAGGATTGGGGTTTTTCCAAGCGGGCAGAACCAAATCCTTGCGTGGGTCGAAGCAAGGATGAGCCCCTCGTTTCATAAGAGGAATCTGGTCCCACATGTCACCCCACCACGCAGTGGTGGAATTCTTGTGCTTTGTGTTGGTGTTGCCCCAGTGGACTAGCATCATGCTTGCCCATATCTCTTTCGGCGCATAGCACGCCCCTTCGTCCCACGAAAAGAACTGTACATTATAAATTAGGGTGTTAGATTACTAAGGTTTTATAACAAATAGGCAAAGAAGAGAAGGTAAAAGAGAAATTGAGAAATGTAAAGATCGAAAATGGGTAATACATGGTAAAAATATTGAGACTACCTAAAAAACGTAAACCCCTTTTACAAGCAACCTCTCTACATATCTCTTCCTAAGTTCACCACAAACCTACATGAAATCTCTTTTTACCGGTCACCATTGACATCAACCACTCTCCCCAAGGTATCCACCATTGACATCAACCACTCTCCCCAAGGTATCCACCAGTTAATTCTTCTAATGCCAAGGAAAGCAAACAAAGGCCAACGAACTCCAACAAGATGTCAAG
The DNA here is from genome assembly GCA_946800325.1 of Luzula sylvatica. NCBI lineage: Eukaryota > Viridiplantae > Streptophyta > Magnoliopsida > Poales > Juncaceae > Luzula > Luzula sylvatica. The sequence continues at coordinate 23,349,549 of OX326958.1, forward strand.
GAACTATGCCAAAGACAATAAACGGACCAGAGTTCGAAAGGTCGTCAAGGCAGGCAACCCCACCACCCATTTAACACGAAATATGGCACACACAACATGGATTCGAGAGATACGTATTGTAAATATCTCAAACAAGGCCATCCAACTAAAACATGTAGTAGGAAGTAGAAATGCATTATATTTAGAGGAGAAAATCAGGCAGCCAAAGAATGGTCGTCATACGTGGGCCTCGCCAACACGCTAATGGCACAATGCTTCACGGTTCACATGTTCGGTCCTCTAAAACCACAGGGTATCCTAGCCCCGAAATTGTCTCCCGGAGAATAGACCGGAGAAAACCAAAGTTTGCATTACACAAATTGTCAAGCAATTGGTAAAGATTGCTTGATGGAGACGAGTTGTGGTTCTCGACAGCTGCCTAGTCAAGAACCATAATTTACATGTCATTTGAATACGCCTACAAAAAACTGGTCATCACAAGCACAACTTGTCACTAGTATGTTGTCATGAAATACAAGAAACTAATGCAATATCCAAACCATTGTTGTGAATGTAATCCAAATATTATTTGCAAATTTACCCCCCCGCTTCTCCAGTTATGCGGTACTTGCATGCTGATGATACATTCATCTATGTGGATGCACATTCAAAGAATCTCAAAATGTTGGGATATGTCCTAAACCTTTTCTCTCATATCACGGGCCTCTCCATAAACAAAAGCAAAAGTATTTTTGGCCCAATTGTCGTCCCGGAGAATTCAATGAAACAATAAAGACTATTTTGGGTGCCCAAAATGAGCATTACCGATCAAATATTTAGGCCTCCCACTATCCGTCAACAAGCTGAAACACACCCACTTCCTACCTCTCATCCAGAAAATGCAAACAATCTTGCTTCTGGAGGGTAAAATATTATCAACGGGTGGACAAGATACTCTTGTCTAGTCCGTAAATAACGCAATGTCTACCTCTTACATGCATGTTCCTATAAATCTTATAAGTGAAATGGAGTCACTCATGCGTGTTTTCACTGGAAAGGAGACAAGAATTGCAACGGAGGTCATTGTTAGATGCATTGGCAATAGGTTTTCATGTCGAAAAGACATGGAGAATTAGGGTTATTTCATATAGAAACTCAAAACCAAACCTTACTCACCAAATCACTACATAGGGTCAACACAGAGCCCCACACTTTATGGACAGAAACATTCGGAGAACTCAATAATATCTCAAATACTAGAGGTTTACAAGCAGTCAATCCGAGTATTTTTCTCTTTTTTTTTATGCGGGGTCTAATCAAAATTATAGAATCCTACAATTCTTCAGCAAGGGCATCCTCCTCGAGTTCCGATATGACATGGTCCTAGACCAATAACGGCACATTCTCAACTACATTAGCCTACCAAACACTACGAGGTACGGGAGTTCGTTCTAGTTGGAACACTCGATTATGGAAATGCCAAGCTTCCATAAAAGTATGTGTATTCGCATGGTTAGCCTTTAAACAATCACATTCTAACAACGGACAACCTCGAAAAAAGGGCATGGCCGGATCTTGTAGGATGCTTTCTATGTGCTCAAGGCAACGATCTGGAATAAAGTCTACAACGAACTCAATGTAACACCAGGCACTAAAGTGTTGTGCATTTGGTTCAACAACTATGAGAAGGGAGATAAAGAACACACCAACTATGTGGTGGGCTACTCTTTGACACCTAGGGAAAGAGTGCAACATGCGATTATATTCCTCCAAGGCCATGCCCATTTCCAATCTTCTACTCATTATTAAAACGGATGCACGACAATGGCTTCAACACTGCTGAAGTATGGCTCGAGTTCAAGCCAATAGTTAGCTACTTCTCATGTAGCGCTATTATTCTGAATGTAATAGTTGGCTATTTCTCATCTTGAAGTATTTTTTTACAATTATAACTTTTATTTTTGTTAATATATCGAGTGATGGCTATTGTCTCCTCCTTCAAAAAGCAAAAATATGTGGGTTCTAAAGGAGGCCATCTAACGTCTTACACGGATATCATCACTTTGGTTAACCACTATGTTCTATCGTTCTCACTCAATGTAACACTCAAATGCCCCAACAAATTCTCTTTCTTTTTTCTAACATCTACGATCCCATCAATAGTGGACTCCAACAACAATTCCTGCAACAGTTGCTACAAATTTTCCAATCAAATAATCTACTATGGGTTCTAATGAGAAATTCTAAACTTCTTGGGGCCACAAATGACTCCACGTCGGACATCTCTAGCCAACAAAGTTATTGACTTCTACAATACTTGGAATCAATTACTAGTAATAGAGATTCCCCTAGTAGGTCGATCCTACACAGGGTCAAAGAAACGTCTAACTACCCTTTTATTAAAACTAGATAGGGCCTTTCTTTTCACTCATTTCCTCAATAAGAATACTATACATCTCTAACCGATTTGCCAAGAATCATATCCAATCATGCTCCATTTAAAACTTCTCATAAAAAATATCACATAGATCCAACATGCCATATTTTACATTTTTGTGGGATTACGAAGAGGTCAAAGAATTAGTCATCCACACTTGGAACTCCACACCTAACTTTATCTCGTCAGGCAACTTCTTATTAACAAACTCATCAAAACAAAAACAAAAAAACTCGGAAAGTGGGTCAAGGTAAAGTTCTCAAAAAAAATACTCCAACCTAAGGATGGCTAAAGATCTAGTTCCAAATCTCAATTTAACCGAGGAAGTTAGGCTCCTAACGAGTGATGATTTTTTTACTAAGAATACAATTCAACGAGAAAGTTTGTGACTTGGCAAATTTCAATGAAATAAAATAGCAACAAAAAAGTTCAAGTAAAAGGTTGGCCCAAGCGGACAATGACACCTCCATTGCATCACTCAAGAGACAATCTCATCATGTATCCTTAATCTCATTAAACAGTCAAACAATCTCAGACTCCAAGAAAATTTTCCTTGCTTTTATTATATATTACCAAGATCTCCTAGGTCATGAATCTCATTGTCCAAATATCTAGACCTAACACTACTCTACCCTCTCTTTACCCAATCTACAAATTTAAACTCCCTAGGATCATCTTTTAACCTTGAAGAAATCAAATTGGTCGTTACTACAATGGCCAACGGCAGAAGTGTAGGACTGGACGAATTCCCAATGGAGTTTTATCAATGCTATTAGGATATTATCAAATATCATATATTATCTTTTTCAATGAAATAGATTCCAATACTACCGCTCTCTAAAGAATTAATAACTCTATGATTACTCTTATTCCAGAAAAGAAGGGATCAACAATTTCGAGGACTTTAGGTCAATTAGTATTATATATGGAGTAATAAAGATATTTCAAAAAATAATGGCTGCAGATTAGAACCGTTCATGAAAAGTCTCATCTCCATATTATTTAAGAAAATCCATAACAGAAACATTCATTTCAATGAAGAAGATTCTTTGTATCCTAAATGAAAAGAAAATCTTGTCCATACTCTCAAAATTGATTTTTCGAAAGTCTTCGATATGGTCAACTAGGATTTCATACACCTAATATTGCAATCAAGGGGTTCCCACAATCTTGGATTCAAGGGATATGTGAAATGTTCCAATCATCACATTCATCAATCAAGGTCAATGGGGTAACGGATTGTATTTCACACATAAGTGAGGACTCCAATAAGGACACGCACTCTGACCAGATGTTTTTATTTGGTTGTGGATTATCTCCAAAAAAAATCAACAATCTCCCTTCACTACTCTCAGCCCCAATATGCCTAGCTCCCAAGTCATTTTAATATGGCGATACTATCATATTCACAAATCAACGGATTGTTTTTCACAAATAACAATCAAGAAGATATACTTGAGGCACATCCAACCAATCTCAAAATAATCTCACTTGCAACAAATCTTTTTTCACAAATCAACGGATTGTTTATTAATTGTGTAAGGAAAGTATTTGCAGATAAAACGACTACTCCGGCCTTGATCTTCTGCATGGCAGGAGGCCCTCTCGTGGATCAAGCACTGTTAACGGGGATGCGTGAGATCGTACACTGAAAAAGGAACAAGCGAGACAATGGGACGCCATTTTTGCTGCAATAGCCCGGGCTGTGTGGAAGGAGCGCAATTGGAGAGCATTTGTAGATAAAGCCACCACTCCAGCCTTCATCTTCTCGGTTGCACGGCAGGAGGCCCTCTCGTGGATCAAGCACTGTTAACGGGGCTGCGTGAGATCGTACACAGAAAAAGAAACAAGCGAGACAATGGGATGCCATCTTTGCTGCAATAGTTCGGGCATTGTGGAAGGAGCACAATTGGAGAGTATTTGCAGGTAAAGGGACCACTCCAGCCTTCATCTTCTCGGTTCCATGGCAGGAGGCCCTCTCGTGGATCAAGCACTGTTAAACGGGCTGCGTGAGATCAATCAGATGCCATTAATACCACGAAGCTCTCCCCCTCCTTAACTCTCTTTGATCCTTCTTAACGGTATTTTTGTCAAAATTGTAATTTATATGTCTCGGTTTATGTAAACTCTTCACTAAATAGAGCAGCACAAACTGACTGCCCTCGTTAAAAAAAAGAGGGAGTTTTTCGAAAATTCCATTGTGTTTTTTAATGTTTTCATTGATTTCTTACCCAAATGTGGTCTCGTCCAGAAGAGCGGTTCCAAAATGGGTAGTTTTCGACGATGTGGTTGTATGTGTTTTTGTAGTAATCCAGAGTCATATGGCTTCTTAAACCTCCGTGTTTCTGAAATATAATTTGCGGTTTAGAATGGCAAATTTGATCTTTTTGTTTTGTGGAAAGTTATTTGTGAAATTCAGTCTTCCGGTTCCCAAACAAAATATATCAAAATGACCCGCACGAATTCAAATTTATATAAAAATTACCCTTCTAAGTTCTAAAACTCATGATATCAAATTTACCCTTTTCAAAGATGATTTGGATAAATATTTTTTGCAGTTTGGATGAGGGTGAATTTAATAGTTTGAGTTTTTAAAGGGCATACGCGAAATTTTGAACTAAACAAAATACATACCCAAATACTTAGATGAGGAGCTTGACCTGCTCGAGTTATAATACATGAATCGAAAACTGGTACGTAGAAATAATCTGCTTCTTCGCCATTTAATGTTCTATATGGACTCGCAAGAATACTCTCATAAAGAGCCATCTACAAACCAAAAAATGAAATAAACTTAATTTAATATGTACCCTTCAAAATCCCAAAATATCAAAAATATGCCCACAGAAATTACCTGTGCACCATATAATTGTGGTAACCACACAGTACGGTTTTTTATATTGTAAATTCTATTTACACAATCTCGCTTAAAATGCCTCCCCTAGACAATAATAACAATACAAAAAATCCTTAAGCATAATTTCATATAATTATAATTGACTCTTTAATTAAAGAGTTCAATGCAAAATAACATAAATAAGAGAAAGGGGTTACTTCGAGGAGCTGGCTATTGAACTCTGGAGGAAGATCATAGACATAAATAAGAGGCCGTCTTTTCCTAACAAAAGTGTTAGTATAAACATTATCATTGTCCTCTCCAGTTATATTTTTAACTGGAGGGATCTCAACTGCACCGGGTCTGAGGAAACTCGGCCATTCTTGCATATCTGATATTGTACTTGGAATACTGCAATCTATCCCATAATACCCTCTCTCGCACTGCCGTTGAAAAAAAACAAAAAAATATCACTTTTGCCCTTACAAAATTGATGTACTATTTGATATTTACCTGACAAAAACCACCACGACAATGTCCATGACCAGAGCACTGATTGATACAGGTACAAGTCACGGGAATTTCGCAAAAACGCCCCTCCAAACAATCCAACCTACAATCACAGTCCTCCTTGAACTTTGATTTGTGTGAATTACCATCTTGAGGATGCACATTGCACCAACCAGGCTCGCTAATGTTTGTTGTGAAAATATTCTCCAAATCGGCCTGGGACCAATTCGTTACTTTTGGACCCTTCGGTGTTGTTGGCGGTCTAATTTCAAAAAAAAGTTAAACAAGCACAAAAAAAAGAGAAAATGTGTGGTTACATTATTTTGAAGCCACAACGTTCTGGTGCGGGGCGATTTGGGTATTTTGTGCCCTGTCCGCAAAAACACATTGCTCTGGATTTATCACAATGAGCAGAGCAAATGGAAACGATCCATGGCCCAAATGGCTTATCTTTTAATGCTGGTAAATTACATTCTAATTGCAATTCCTTTTCGCATCCTTTCCCTACATGAAAACCAGTACTTGTATTCTCATTTTATTCCTCATCCAAAAATAAATAGTAAAACAATGTAAGAAATCACTAACCAGCAAAACCGTGAAAGCATCTGCATTCTCCCAAGTCGTGATTGCAAATTCCTTGTCCACTACAGTTATTCTCACATCTCTTGCTACTTATAGTCTGTGAAATTCATGAATCTCGCCAGTTCAGCATAAACATATGCAAGTTTTATTATATAATTAACCATGCAAAATATAAATACCTGGATAATATCAACTGTGGTTAAGTTTGATTGACATCCTAAAAGCCATCTCCCAATCTCAACTCTCCAAGGAGCATCACGGTATGTTACTGCGCCATGAGAATCAGGGGGGAACCTTAATTTAAGCTCGGAATCCCATAAATAATGGGTCCTTGAAAATGACTGAGCAAAGAAATCGAGTGGAGAAGGAAACAGAGGTGTGAGAAGTAGATGGAATTCAGAAACGAGGAGTGCTACAGAGACGACTGAGGCTATGAATGGCCAAGAGAATGCACAGGATCTCAGATAAGGCACTGGCCTGACAAAACGACTCGAACCCATTTCAGTAAAGCTTAATCTCAGTGTAGCTCAAAACGGTTTTCTCAAAAAAAAGTATAGCTCAAACGGTAACATGTTTTGGAGTCTTTATTTTCTGTTCAGAGAAGAAGACCGACCAGAACGAGGTAGGTAGTAAATGAGGCACAAACGTGAAATATACTTCGGAGAGGATGGAACGAGGTGGAGAACGAGGTCAGAACGAGGTACACAATGAGGCTCAAACGTGAATTATATACTAAGGGTCGATGGAGGCATCAGAATTTTGGGTTTTGTTTTATTTGGAATTTTTTCCGAGTAATTTAACTCTTCTTAAATTTCCAAGAGCCCATTTCCTATGCCCTTCGAATTCTCTCCGAAGTTTTCTATATCATAAATTAATTATCATAGTAATTAGTAAAAAAATATTTCACTAACAATTAATTAATATATAATTAAAATATGTATATATTAATAGTTAATAATCAATATTAATTAACTTTTAACGAAGTGTATTTTTGTTAAATACCATGATGATTAACCACTAATTCGTGATATAAATGGTGTTAGAAAGAATTTAAGGGGAATAATAGAATTGTCCAAATTGAGCATTTCCAATCCATTCTAGCAATCTACAAATGTCATATTTTTCTTTATCAACTATTTGATCAAGATATTGGATTAAATCTAGACCATTCAATTTTTTCTTTATTGCTTTATTGATCTAAACCATTCTTTTTTTGTCTTTACGCTTTTTGTGTTAAATTATGTTATGTCAAATGACACATTTCTCTTTATCAATCATTTGATTAAGATATTGAGCTAAATCTAGATCATCCATTTGTTTGATTTATTAATTTTTATGCTCCAATTATGTCATGCTTTTATTTAACTACCAAAAATCAAAATTCAAGTTAAAATTCATTAGTTTAACTTGACTTTTGTGTTAAATAATTTATGCCAAATGTCACATTTCTCTTTATCAACCATTTGATCAAGATATTGAGTTAAATCTAGATCATCCAATTTCTTTGCTTTATTGACTTTTGTTTTCCCATTATGTTATACTTTTATTTAACTATCAAAAATCAAAATTAAAATTAAAATTCATTAGTTTAACCTCTCGTTAAATTTTCAATCCATTCAAGCAACCTACAAATACCACATTTTTCTTTATCAACCATCTGATCAAGATATTGGATTAAATCAAGATCATCCAATTTTTTGCTTTATTGCTTTATTGACTTTTGTGTTAAATTATGTTATGCCTAATGCAACATTTCTCTCTATCACGAGTATGTTATTGATCTAGACCATATACTTTTGTTTTATTGACTTTTGTGTTAAATTATTGTTTTATTGTTTTTTGATTTATTGTTTTATTCAGCAAGATATTGAGTTAAATCTAGACCATCCAGTTGTTTGATTTATTGACTTTTGTGATCCAATTATGTTATGTTTTTATTTAACTATCAAAAATCAAAATTCAAGTTAAAATTCAGTAGCTTAACTTGACTTTTGTGTTAAATTATGTTTATGCCAAATGCCACATTTCTCTCTATCAAGCATTTGATCAAGATATTGAGTTAAATCTCGACCATCCAATTTGTTTGTTTTATTGACTTTTGTGATCCAACTGTGTTATGTTTTTATTTAACTATCAAAAATCAAAATTCAAGTTAAAATTCATTAGTTTAACAAATATAATTACAAGTACGTTTAACTAATATAATCATAAGTATGTAACTGACCATTCAATTTTTTGTTTTATTGACTTCTTATTAAATTATGTTATACTTCTATTTAACTATCAAAAATCAAAGTTCAAGTCAAAATTCATTCATCTCCTCTCGGTTCACAATTGGATGAAAAATTTATAGAATTAGAAGTACGTTTAACTAATATAATTATAAATATGTTGAAGAAAATACAGTTTTGAATCAACGATAAAATGGTACGTAGAAGAACAAACGAACACACGGGTTCGTGGGCATAAGAAACAGTTTTAGTAAAACTGGCATAACTTTCAGATAACGACTCCAATTTTAATGGTTCAAATTGGGTTGGATAGATAATAAGATTATCTAGAACTTTCATGAAGAAATATATTTCATTTGAGCGATGTATCAGTGTCGTTATAATGGAATACCGAAAGAATGTGACAGTTTGACATACAGTTAGTAAAACCGTCATACCTTTCGCATCCAAACTTCAATTGGGATGGTCTAAATTGGATTGGAAAGATAATAATATTATCTACAACTTTCGTGAAGGTTTGAAGTCGGTTGGAACGATTTAACAATTTCGTTTCAACAGAATACTGAAATGGTGCATGCAGTTTTCTGTTTGAAAAGGTGTATAATATATATACATACATTTTGACCCATTCTTATCCTATGTAGTATATATATATGATGTTTCTCTCTGATCTAAAAGGTCAATCAAAGTCAATTAAAGAGTTAATCCTGAATCTAATTCATATTAGACTAATTGAGATGATCATTCGAAAGAACACCATAAATAGTTGAATGAGTGTCATGAGAAAGAGAGAAAAGAGAAAAGGGGTTTTCTCGGATTAGAGAATCAAACGCGATCAAACAAGTTCGTCGGTGCATCATCTAGGCAGGTGCATCCACGACCGAGGTGATGCGACTCACTGTGGATACGAGTAGAGGAGCGACACATGTGGCTCTTAGTTGTGATCAAACATGAGGCGTTAATGGAGTCTAAACGGTGGGAGACATGTGGTATGGGACGCACGGGCTAGTCACCAACGTGACACCAGAGAAGGGAAGGATGCGATCGATCAACCCGTCGTGCGTGATCAATTTCACGTTGGTAATCGTCTATCCTACTTTGCATCGTACTCTCGAAGTCGAGGTGTGATCTCGGGATTTGGAAACCGGGCCGGGCCTTCATATCCGCTGCGCGGGCCAAGGGTCGGATCGATTCCATTCATATGTCATACAATTATTAGTTCTCGAGATGTGTCTATTTAATGAAAAATAGTTTTAAATAAAAAATAATAGTAAATAATATCTTAAAACCCGCAGCGAAGTGCGGGAAAATTTCCTAGTTATTATTTATTTTTAATATCTAACAAACTAATCCATTATATATGGGAAAGGGTAATTTTACCATGTCCCCTCATTTTCCCCCAACATCGTTTATATTACTGATTAATTAATTAATGACCCAAATAATTAACAAAAGTACATCCCATTAACAGTTAATTGATAATAATTGAGAATTATTAATACATATATACCTTAATTATGTATTAATTAACTGTTAATGAAATGTATTTTTGTTAATTACTGGGATCATTAATCGGATAATATAGATGATGTTGGGAGGAAATTAGGGAGTACCTAAATGGCCTCTATTGGAAATTATACTATTTTCAAAAAAATAGAATGAACTTCATCGATGACATCATCACGGATGTGTTAATCGGTTTGTACCTATCATAATCATAATTGAAATTTTTTATTTTTAATTTCTTTGTTTGTTAATTGGTCCGTACTTGTCATATTTAATTAAAATTAATGTCCCCTCACAATCTTAAGTTTTCTGCACAGTGCGTCATGATGCACGGCTTGGTCAAACTAGCTGTTACGTTGAATATATTCAAAACTAGTGTGTACCGTCATGACGCATCATATGGTGCGTCATGACGGTAGCATGTGTACTTGAAGGTTCGTTAGAACCCTTGAATGGTTCGTTATAACAAGTCCTCTCCTGTGACATTTCTCAAGTGGTCTGTCATGACGCTTGGTGAGTGCGTCATGACGGACAGTACAAGGATTCTTTTTATGAGCTGTGCTTGCGTCACGACGCATGATATTGTCCATCGTGACGCTACACAACTCAAGACACATTTTTCCTTATGTGCGTCATGACGCTTGATATCTTGTGTCATGACGCACTGCAAGATAAAACTGAGTATGACATGTAGGTGCGTCATGACGTATGGTATTGTGCGTAATGACGCACCATGACTTAGGGTAGGTATACTTTAGTTTTTATTGTTTTGAATATTGCCAACTTATTTTCTTGAGTTTAATTATTTCAAAGACAAGTTCAGGGATACATATTGGTTATTTGAGGTGATGATTTGATATCTCAACTTGCGAAATCTTCGACTTGTTCTTCGATGTCTTGATTCTTTATTGTTCTTGATTGTTCTTGTGCGTCCTGCTTCTTCTTTTGATCCTTTTGCAGGCTACGTCTTTTATCTCTACAAATGTCACTTACGCAAATTGATTAGTAGTATCGACATTATTTTGAGATAATCAAACCTTAGGAAATTTGAACGAATATTAATAATAGTAGAAATATTAGAATTACAACAATATCAAGATTTAATTAATTTAATCATTAAAAATTACGCAATGAAATGCGTCCAAAACAATGAATGTTTTCATTGAAAAATAAAACTTATTAGTATGGTGTGTTTTCTTTAGGGATGTCAACGGGACGGGTCGGGTTCGGGTAAGCCTCCCCCATACCCGAACCCGAATTTTCAGGTATGACCCAAACCCGAACCTACCCGCGGGTAAAAACCATACCCGTGCCTGTGGGTAATGGGTATACCCGAACCCAAACCCGTTACCCGAAAATCACCAATACAAAATCTAAAAAAATAATAATTTAAAAATTGTTATACAAATATGTAAAATCACCAACAAATTAGTATACATAAAACATAAAACAAACAACTTGTACAAAATACATTATAAAATGCAAAAATTACAAATAATTAATCTATAAAACACCACAAAATTTCATATCATTGAGTATTTTCGGGTTTGGGTTCGGGTATACCCGCGGGTAAAAATTTACCCCCGTACCCGAACCTGAACCCGGAGCGAGTATTTTTTCGGGTAATACCCGACCCGCGGGTATTTTTTTTTTCAGGTATTACGCGCCCCGTTCGGGTCGGATACCCGCGGGTTAGGATTTTACCTAGAGGAGAAAACATGCGGGTTTGGGCGGTTTCGGACTGAACCCAACATGTTTCGGGTTAATTTTTGGTTTCGGATCTCATCGGGTTAAGTCAATTCGGATCAAGCCGGGATCGGATCGGATCATATTTCGTCGGATCAATTTTGAGTTGAAAATTATAGTCGGGACGGATTATCATGTTCGGGTTGATTCACGGACGCGATTTTTGCCGGATTCGGATTCTTTCGGAATTCGGGTTAGTCAAATTCGGATTGTGTCGGATTTTTTTTTAATGATTCTATAAATTAATTTTGTTAAAATATTTCATATAAAATTAAACTATTATGCAAATTCAGGTCTCTGTTTTTTTTTTTAAAGCATCGATGTCATCTCATTCTCGAAAAATATAATATTAACTAGCAAATTAGTATGAAGAATCACATGATTATATACAGAAAAAAGTTGTTTGAAATAATTACACCGAAAGAAATAAGATCCATGTCATACATAAAGATATACAGAGATTAGTTAATAGATTGAATTAACAAAAACGATAACACCGGGTCAATTTGGGTTCGGACTATTTGAGTTCGGACTTGTCATAATCGGGTTTATCGGGTTTCGGACAACTCAGATTCGGGTCGAGTTGGGTCGGAATAATAATTATAATATGTCACGCCGGGTCAATTTTGGGTCGGATTTCTCGAGATCGGGTCGGACGGGTTCGGTCGTTTGAATTTTCTGAATTTTTCGGGTCTCAGGCGAGTCGGGCAGTTTTTTCGGGTTCGGGTCGGATTTGCTACCTCTAGTTTTACCCGACCCATTGACATTCCTAGTTTCCTTCAGTGAGTCATTATTTCTATAAATTTTAGAGTAAGAACCGTATGAATTATTCAAGAGCTGGCTATCCTGAATAATTCAAACGGTTATTGCTATAAAATTTGTCTATTTTTTATACATCATCGGCAGAAACCGAAAATGGAAAGAAGACTCTTGAACAATTCAAACGGTTATGATGATGATGAGGAGGAGGAGGAGGATATGACGATGATGACGACGATGATAATGATGATGATGATGATGATGATGATGATGATGATGATGGTGATGATGATGATATAGTGTTTATGCTTTCACATTTCGGCAGTAACGTATAGATTTACGACTTTGAGGAAAGCATACGGCCACACACTAACCCCAACACACTCAAATCAGACGGTCGAAACAATACATCATATTAAACAGCAGATCAGACGACAACACACACTCATAGAAAAAACATCATCGTCCGGCAGAAAGAGGCCAAACGTGGCAGCACCAAATGCAACGAAAAAACGCCTGCATTAGAATTCTTTTTGGATATGTGTGCCTAGGCCCGGTCCAGGTTTTCAAGTACATGAGGCCTAGTTGGAAAGTGGACCCCGTATACAATTTGAAGGAAAGTTAATATATTTTGTCACAATTCATTGTGTAGCTTATTGGTTGAGACTCTAAATTTTTTCTCAATAGATTCAATGTTAAAATCACGTCTAGACCCATTTTTTTCATATTTTCATTGTGTTTTGGAAAAAAAAAATTGTAGCTTGTGTGGTTTGAACCAATGATCTCTCACAAGGGATATAATTGTTTTACCAATGAGTTACAAGATCTTTTATGATCTTTAATAGTTTTATTGTAATTATATTAATTTTTAACTGAATAAATCATGTTTTTAGAAAATTTTGGACTCCCTAAAATTTTGGGCCCGAACTCCGAACCTCTTGGACCTATAGCTGGGGCCGGACCTGACAATGCGCCATAAAAGAAACAAAATAATTCTCAAATCAAAGTCATCATTCCCATAGTGAACCAACACACAAGGGTGAGAGTTATAAAAAAGAGAGAATATCCAAATCCTCATAATAATTCTAAAACTAATGTATTAACGATAAAAAGAAAGTAGTATATGGACACTTAAATTGGTGTATTTATGTCCAAAAAAAAATATTGACTTTTGTAATAATTGTTCTAAATATAAATGATACAAAAAAAAAATATTTGTTTACCTTCGCTTGCTTAATTCTAATTTTTTAATGGAAGTTCGTTCGATGCGAACCAACTATTTGGCAGGCTATTGTACTCCTCTATGGAGTAACATTTGTACCGAATTGTATACTAACCTTGCACAATAATAACAATTGACAAAGATTTATTACAAGGTAATTATCATGTTTTATTTTTTTATATAATAGACTGTAATTATCATGTTTTATTTTTTTATATAATAGACTGTAATTATCATGTATTATTTTTTTACGTAATAAAAGGAGAAGACTCGTATGCTATGTTGCACGGATACGAATACGGATATCGTATCCGATACAATACGGATATGACGAAACGATAATTTTCAAAAAATTACGGATACGAATGCGGCAATATAATAATTTTTTTAATATATTTATATTATATATAATTAATAAAATAAAATAAATAAATAATATTTGTAAATTAAATCCACAAACTCTCACAGCATATGATTTTTGTGTCTCTCAACAAACTGAGTTATGAGCCCATGGGCAATTATCATGTATTATTAATTATTAATAGATATAATGTATTATACTAAGAGAAAAAACATGAAAATTTATTGTCAATTTAAAAATGAAACACTTTTCGAGAATTTTTTTTTAAAAAAAAAAAAAAGCCAAAACAATGTTTCTAAAAAAAACGATACTTATAAACCTATAATACAAGAAAAAAAAAACACATAAAACCGAATGAAAGAATGTTAAAACCGCATCTAATTCAACAAATCCTAATGTTTTTCTCTACAATTCTAACACTGATTCTATAAGCAAGAAAAGAGAAGTAAAAAGAAAATGTATAACCAAACCCCCCAAAAATAAACAAGAAAGTATACTTCTTCAAAAAAAAATCCTGCTCTTGTGGATCTGTAATATACGCAGATACATCAGCGAGTTCTTGAACATGTATTCGGCAAACCAGAATCAAGCTTTCGTGATAAACTTTTCCTCCAAGGGTCATTGTGCAATTTGTAATGTAATACCTATTCAAGCCAAACAATAATTTAATACTAACCAAATTCATGAATGTTAGAATAATTTTTTTTTATAATATACCTGTATGAATGTTGCAAAAACGTCGTCTTCGTTACTAAGTTGAGAAAACTCACAAGCCCAATCTTGATCATGACCGAATAATTTTCTCTGTCTATTTGCTTCGAGCAAAATCGAGTCTTTATACAAAAATCTCTGCCAAATACTTAGGGGTGTCAATGGTGTGGATATTGCCCGAACCGACCCGAACCGTATCCGAAAAAATATCCGGATTCGAAAAAAATATCCGAATCCGAGTGGATCCGGATATGGATCTGGTTGCTAATTTTAAGATCCGAAACCGGATTCGATATTCGGTTTTGGTGCGGGAACCGGATCCGTGTTCCGGATCCGGATATTTTTAGGATCCGGATACTCGAAACTAGATTCAAGTATCCGAAACCGGATCCGGATACTCATATTATATATTATTTTATGTATTATATTTGATATTAGTCGAAAAATCATATACAAATTAATGATTTGTAAGTGATTTAACTCACAATCGTAAAATTATGTTTAAATATAATCATATTTATCGTTCATGTCACAAATTATATATATTTATAACTAAAAAGTAAGTTACGTTATGATAACATAGTATCCGTTTTAATATCCGAAACAGAACCATATCCGTATCCGTATCCGACAATATCCGAACCGTATCCGTATCCGTTTATTATCCGAACCGTATCCGGATCCGACAATATGGATATGGATCTGGTATGACCACTATCCGAACCGGATCCGAACCGTTGACACCCCTACAAATACTCCTCACATTACTCAACATGTGCTCTATTTCCATTTCATTATATCCCTTCCAACAAAAAATAAAACAACATGTCAATATTGTATAATTTCAAATTAATTAAAAAAATAATTATATAACAGACCTGAAGAATAGTAACTAAGTTGGGAATATCGTTTTCGAGTATTCGAACCGCAAAACTCTTATAATTCAATACATTCTCATAAGGCAAAAAAATCCCATCCTAAAAATACCAAAACTCGTAAATCCAATCTAATTCAAAAATAATTTATTTAATCTAAATTATAATACCTGAATAATTACAGGAATGCAACCATTAAGAATACTATCTTCCATGCGACCGCTCCATCCATCGCCAGGCAAAACACCGCAAAAAATTGACGTCGAAATTTCCTCAAAATATTTATCCGCTCTTAAATTAGTCACGATCACGTTATCTGTTTGTTGTTTTCCCAATTTACCCTCCTTGTTAGGCGTGGAACCAAATTCCTCTCCCAATTTTTGTCTTATTCCCATACTATACCTGTTATCATCAACACAAAAAAATTAACCAAACTATATTCATGAAATAAATTAATTCTCCTCTCCAAAGAAATTAAATAATTAAATATACTTTGAGAAAAAGAGATACACACGTGTCTTCAGGTCGACCATTTTCATAGGCGGGACCGAGATTTCCGTTGAAATAAAACAACTTTTTTCGCTCCTCTCGTGGCCTATATATCATTCAAAAAAGGGATATTTACATATTTGCCCTTCCAAAATATCATCTTTACCCTCTCAAAAATAAAAATTATCATATTAACGCATACCCTTACAAAACCTCAAAATTTCACGTATCAATGGTAATATAGAAGAAAAGGAGGGTATAATAAAAATATAATCTTATATCTTGTAGGGGTATATGTGATATTTCCTACTTTGGGCGGGGCTTTTTTACAATTTCGAACAATCTAGGGGGCTTTCAGCAAGTTTACCTGGACCAAAGTTTGAGGCAAATAGCGCCTGGATCGGAGGTTTTCCAAGCGGGCAGAACCAAATCCTTCTGCGGATCGAAGCAAGGATGAGTCCCTCGTTTCGTCAGAGGAATGTGGTCCCACTCGTCAGCCCAATACTCGGTGGTGGAATTCTTGTGCTTCGTGTTGGTGTTGCCCCAGTGGACCAGCATCATGCTCGCCCATATTTCCTTCGGCGCGTAGCATGCTCCTTCGTCCCATGAAAAGAACTGTAGATTATAAATAAATTAGGAAGTTTTTCGAAAATACCCCTGTATTTTTGAGAATTTTATTAGTTACCCAAATGTGGTCTCGTCCAGAAGAGCGGTTCCAAAATGGGTAGTTTTCGACTGTGGTTGTATGCATTTTTGTAGTACTCTAGAGTCAATGGGTCCATAGCCTAGTTGGTTGAGTGTGTGACACAAAAAATCATATGTTGTGAGAGGTTGTGGGTTTGATCCCTATTGACATCAATGGATGTAGGACATATGAACCTTCTCCATTATTATCTAAAAAAAAAAACCTCCATATTCCTGAAATATATTTTAAATTTCAAAGGGTAAACTTGTTAATTTCCAGTTCCAAAACAAAATACATCAAATCGACCGTCACGAACTGAAATATATACCAAAATTACCCTTCTGAACCCTTTGAATAAACACAATATTATTTTCTGCTAAAAGGGTAAATTTGATATTTTTGCATTTCGGAAGAGGGTAAATTTGGTATATTTTGATTTTTCACATTTTTGAAGGGCATACATGAAACTGTGGATAATAAAAAAACCTCCCAAATGTTGAAAATTGCAAAAATAAAAAATAATAAAAATATTTCTTGTAAAAACAGACCTAATGATTGCTGAAATTATCATATATGCCCATGTGAAATGTGAATTTATCATGTCTGCCCCTATAAATTTTGAAATTTTGAAATTATGACGTATACCCAATTACCCATATATAATCAGAAACAAGTCATTAATTATTATAATTTTAATTTAGTTATTGATTTAAGGATAAACCCCAAAAAACACTACAAGAAGTATAAATTTTCAAAAAAAAGTCCCTGTTCTTGTCGATCTGTTATATACACAGATACATCAGTGAGTTCCTAAACATATATTTGGCAAACCAGAGTCGTATTTTCGTAATAAACCAATCCTCCAAGGGTCGTTGTGCAATTTGTAATGTAATACCTATTCACCCCAAACAACAATTAAACAAAATATTAAACAACTGAACTAAACTACAACTAAATATAATATAATTAAATTCATGAATGCTAGTATAAACTTTTTTTTATAGTACCTGTATGAATGTGCTAAAAACATCGTCTTCGTTACCAAGTCGGGAAAACTCAAGAGCCCAATCTTGATCATGACCGAATAATTTTCTCTGTCTATTTGCTTCGAGCAAAATCGAGTCTTTATACAAAAATCTCTGCCAAATACTCCTCACGTTACTCAACATGTGCTCTATTTCCTTTTCATCATATCCCTTTAACATACAAAATAAATACAACATAAACCAAAATGCAAATACTTATGAATAAAAAAAATTAAAATTTCAGACCTGAAGAATAGTGACTAAGTTAGGAATATCGTCTTCAAGTAGTCGAACCGCAAAACTCTTATAATTCAACACATTCTCATAAGGCAAAAAAATCCCATCCTAAAGAAACAAAAACTCGTAAATCCAAATTAATTCAAAAAATAATTGTCTTTTTTCTTTAATATAAATTATAATACCTGAATAATTACAGGAATGCAACCACTAAGAATACTATCTTCCATGCGACCGCTCCATCCATCTCCAGGCAAAACCCCACAAAAAATTGACGTCGAAATTTCTTCAGAATATTTATCCGCTCTTGAATTAGTCACGATCACGTTATCTTCATGTTGTTTTCCCAATTTACCCTCCTTGTTAGGCGTCGAACCGAATTCCTCTCCCAATTTTTGTCTTATTCCCATACTATACCTGTGATCAGAATCAACGCAAAAAATTTAACCAAACTATATTCATGAAATAAATCAACTATTCAAAAAAATAATTAAAAAATTAAATGTACTTTTGAGAAAACATAGGTACACACCTGTCTTCGGGTCGACCATTCTCATAGGCGGGACCGAGATTTCCGTTGAAATAAAACAGCTTTGTTCTCTCCTTTCTTGGCCTACATATCATTAAAAGGGGAGATTTACATATTTACCCTTTCTAAAAATCCAAAATATCATATTTGCGCTTCCATACAAAATATACCATATTTATTTAGCCCTCTCAAAAATCTTAAACAGGAAAATAATTTGACTACATTTGCAAAGTTAAACCATGATAACTAGGGACAATTTTGTAATTTTGAACAATCTAAGGGGTTTTATGCAAGTTTACTTCGACCAGTGTTTGAGACGAATACTGCCGGGATTGGGGGTTTTCCAAGCAGGCAGAACCAAATCTTTGCTCGGATCGAAGCAAGGATGATCTCCTCGTTTCGTCAGAGGAATGCGGTTCCAGTTGTCAGCCCAATATGCGGTGGTGGAATTCTTGTGCTTCGTGTTGGTGTTTCCCCAGTGGACCAACATCATGCTCGCCCATATCTCTTTCGGCGCGTAGCACGCCCCTTCGTCCCACGAAAAGAACTGTATTATATTGAAGTTTTTCAAAAGTACCCTTGTGTTTTTTAATGTTTTGATGAGTTACCCAAATGTGGTCTCGTCCAGAAGAGCGGTTCCAAAATGGGTAATTTTGGACGATGTGATCATATCCGTTTTTGTAGTAATCCAGAGTCATATGGCTTCTTAAACCTCCATGTTCCTGAAATATATTTTGAGATTTTAAAAGGTCAAATTTGATATTTTTAATGTCTGTAAGGATGTCTATGAAATGCAGCCTTCCGGTGAAGTCGGAAAAATCTCAAGCAAGGTTTTATGGTTTTTGTTGGTCTTCTCTTTTTTTTTTTTCTTTTTGCTGTTAATTTTGATGTCCTTTGCTGTTAATTGGTTGTTTTCTTTATTATTGCAGGAAGAAAAGGCACAAATTGCTGTTAATTGTTTTCCTTTTTTTGCTAATTTCGTTATTCTTAATTATTATTATTTTTAGATTAATTGTGAATTATTTCCCGGTAGTTCTTATTATTTTTTTTGCAATTTTCGGAAATATTGTGTAATTTGATGGAACTGTCAAGGATTTTTTTGTAAGTTCAGGGGGTTTTGTAGATTTTCAGGACTACTTTGCAAGTCCAAGGATTTTTCAGGGTGTTTCTTTTGCATTTTGAGAGCTTTGTTTTCATTTTTTGCAATAAAATTTGAATTTTGTGTTTGTCTTTGGTAACGGTCAAACCTTTTTTTGCAGATTTTTCAGATTTTGCGGGTTTTATCTTTTGTTTCCATTTTTTCAGATTAATGAGGATTTTTTTCAGATTAATTGTGTTGCCTTTTCTGCAGATCTTTTTGCTATTAGATTTTTTTTAATTAATTTTGAGTTTTCCAGATTTGCAAATTACCTCTGTTTTGTGTTAATTGTTAATAAGGATTTTTTTTGTTTATTTGGTAAATGATTGGTTTGAGGTAAATTCTTGGTAATTACATAATTTTCTGTTAATTCCCATAAATGGAGTATGTGTTAATTGGAGAATTATTTTTGTAAAAGAACTTACTAATTTTCCAAAATTTATGTTAATTGGAGAATTATTATGAATGTATTTATCATATATAGATCAGTGAGACTATCAACTTGTCGGGATTATAATTGATAATCTTTTGCATTGAACGAAATGTTAATTTTCATGTAAATATTATACTTGACAATATTTCATATATTGATAGTTAATTGCTATGCTTATAATCAAAATGGAAAATTTTATACAATTAATGATTAGCATCACCAAGTCAAGTCTGATTAAAAATGTTCCAAATAAAAATCTTTCAACTAAACGTGCCTGTTAATGACTCGTACCTACAAGTATAATTATCATATTATGTATAACTATTACCAAATTTATTCAAAAAATGAATACCAATTATATTATAATTAAAATTATGCTAACTATCGTCCTTTCAATTATTATTGATTATATTATAATTAAAATTATGCTAACTATCGTCCTTTCAATTACTATTGATTATATTGTTAATTTCCTCGTCACGATATTTCTGCTAATTAATTTGTACTAAAGTAATATTAATTATATTATGGAAAATGAGGCGTGTAATATAAATAGTGAAAATAAATTTTCTCCGATAAGATGTCATATGAAGAAATTACTTCGTAAAAATCATGATAATTTATTATGTTAATAAGATTTTTGGTGATCACAATTTCATAATTCTTAGACCTAAAGTTTAGTGAAAAATATATATGTACTAATGATGAAGTATTGTTAGTTGGGTATCATATTTCCAGAGCTGGTATTTCTTTGTCTAGAACGGTAATCTAATTTTACAAAAGTCTCCAAAATACCCTTTTTAGTTATAATATATATATTAAACAATTAATTTTATTAATAATTTGTAAATCAAATATTTTCTCAAATTAACATAACAAATAGAGTGAATATTAAGTGAAGTTGATTATGAATGTATGAATGAATATTATTCTTGATTTATATAATTACACAAAGCACAATCATTGATTATTTTCTTATCTGCATTAATCGTCATTTTTATTTTTTTAATATTAATTTCAGAAATATATGTTTAGACAATTAATGAATTATTTGTTTATATCATAGCTAAGGATGGGTATTTTGGAAATTTTTGTAAAAATATGAGTAACCGCTCTTGATAAAAGAAATATCAGCCCTATAAATATCGCTACCAACAAATTAACAAAAGAATCATTTCTATGGAGATGGGACATGTACCGTCCAATTAACAAGCGTTGACTTCAGTCATCGAGGATGCTGCGGTGAATGATGATATATGGGGCAAAGTATAATTTCCCAATAAAATACATCAATACATTCACGAACTAAAAATATATATCAAAATTGAAAACTCAAAATATGAAATTTATCCCTTTCAAAGATAACTTCATTTTGATATACATTATGATATCATTTTATTGTAAATGAGTAAATTGGGTATATTTTGAGTTTTCACTTCTTTGAAGGATGTATATAAAAAAAAATTGGATTATAAAAATATACCCACATACTGAGGTGAGGAGCATCATGGGCCCGAGTTATAATGCACGAATCGATAACAGGTACATAAAAATAATCTGCTTCTTCGCCATTTAATGTTCTATGCGGACTCGCAAGAATACTCTCATAAAGAGCCATCTACAAATGCGAAGACGGGTATATATGATATTTTTACGTTTACAATAGGAAAAATAGAAGTACCTGTGCACCATATAATTCTGGAATCCAAACCGTGCGGTTATTTATATCGTATATTCTATTTACACATTGAAACTTATAATGCCTTCCCTACACAATGATAACAATTCAAAAAAAAAATCATATTAACATAGTTTCATATAATTAAAGTCTATAATGCAAAATCATTTAAATAAAAGAAATTACTTCAAGGAGATGGCTGTTGAACTCAGGAGGAAGATCGTAGACATAAATAAGAGGCCGTCTTTTCCTAACAATAGTCTTAGTATTAAAATTAACATTGTCACCATCCTCTCCAGTTATATTTTTAACCGGAGGGATCTCAACAGTAGAAGGTCTCAGAAAACTCGGCCATTCTTGCACATATGATGTTGTACTTGGAATGCTGCAATCTATCCCATAATATCCTGTCTCACACTGCCAAAAAAAATACTCAACTAATATCAATTTTACCCTTACAAAATTGATATATATTTTGATTTTGATATTCACCTGACAAAAACCCCCGCGACAGTGACCATGATCAGAGCACTGATTGATACAGGTACAAGTAGTGGGTATTTCGCAAAAACGCCCGGCCAAACAATCGTATTTACAATTACACTCCTCCTTAAACTTTGTTTTGTGTGAATAACCGTCTTGAGGATGCACATTGCACCAACCAGGCTCGCTAATGTTTGTTGTGAAAATATTCTCCAAATCGGCCTGGGACCAATTCGTTGCTTTTGGACCCTTCAGTTTTGTTGGCGGTCTAATTTAAAAAAAAAAAAAAAAAAAAAAGTTAAATGTTTTTAAAAGCAAAAGATATCAAGATAAATTTTTTGTTACATTATTTGGAAGCTGCAACATTCTGGTGCAGGGCGATTTGGGTATTTTGTGCCCTGTCCGCAAAAACACATTGCTCTGGATTTATCACAATGAGCAGAGCAAATGGAAGCAATCCATGGCCCAAATGGCTTATCTTTTGATGCTGGTAAATTACATTCTAATTGCAATTTCTTTTCACATCCTTTCCCTACATGAAAATCAGTAATTGTATTCTCAGTTTATTCCTCATCCAAAAATAAATAAATAAATATAGTAAAACAATGAAAGAAATCACTAACCAGCATAACCATGAAAGCATCTGCATTCTCCCAAGTCGTGATTGCAAATTCCTTGTCCACTACAGTTATTATCACATCTCTTGCTACTTATAATCTGTGAATTCATGAAACTCGCCAGTTCAGCATGAACATATGCAAGTTTATTATATAATTAACTATGCAAAATATATATACCTCGATAATATCAACTGTGGTTGAGTTTGATTCACATCCTAAAAGCCATCTCCCAATCTCATCTCTCCAAGGAGCATCACGGTATGTTACTGCGCCATGAGAATCAAGGGGAAACCTTAATATAAGCTCGGAATCCCATGAAGATTCCGTCTTGGAAAATGATTGAGCGAAGAAATCGAGTGGAGAAGGAAACAGGGGTGTGAGAAACAGATGGACTCCAGAAACGAGGAGTGCTACAGAGACGACTGAGGCTATCAATGGCCAAGGAGCACAGGATCTCAGATGGGGCATTGGTCTGAACGAGGTAAAGCTTAATTTGGAATGTTTATGTTCTGTTCAGACTCAGTGAAGAAGAGCGACCATAACGAGGTAGAAAAGGACGCTCAAACGTGTATATACCTCGGAGAAGAGAATGAGGCTCAAACGAGGGGGGGAACGAGGTCAGAACGAGGTAGAGAATAGAGAATGAGGCTCAAACGTGAAATTGTAAAATATATATATTAGAATGAAAATATTGGACATACTCCCGTCTCTTCTTTGACATCTTTTCCTAGAGTCTCGATGACATGAATAACACTAAACATTTTAAAAATTAATATTTTAATTCATAATTAAACATTCAATTAAAATATTAAATTATAAATTAAAACAATTAAATATAAATTAAGTTGTTAAATCATATATTTATAAGTTAATTTTTAAAATATTAAGTCATATTGCATTATCAAAATTTTTGAAGGAGAGCATTAAGGAGATGTGCATCACTACTCATTTTAGAATTGGCAAGTCTTTTCTAAGATTTTTTTTTGTAACCTTTTTGGCAAAAAAAAGTTGTAACCTCTTTTGTATAACGGTCGGGTAACGAATCTATGTTTAGTATGTAAAAAGCATGAATTTTTATGCATCCGTTCCAGTCTGCAGTGATGCAGCGACATAACCATATTCTCTTTTATGCATCTGTTCAAGCATGATTTTTTGGAAAAAAATGATTGATTGTAGTACCGGTACTTGTATTTTTTATTGTAATGCCAATAAAATTCTTAAAAAAAAAATGCAAAACTTTACAGAATTATGTGACTATTTATAGTTATTATCATATAAATAAACATGATGTTTCTTTTGCCAATTGACCCATAGTCTAGTTGGTTGAGTATGAGGTACAAAAAATCATATGTTGTGAGAGGTTATTGGTTCGATCCCCATTGACATCTAAAAATTAGGTATCAGTAACGAAAGCAATCGCTTGTCGGATACCAATAAAAAAATAAAAAATAAACACGATGGTAACATACTTTATTCTTTCTAGACAATCAAAACAAAATTATCTAAAAAACTGAGAAAGTTCACTGCCCCCCCCCCCCCCTCCCAGTGTATTTTACGATAGAACTGTAGTATATATGTGATTATTCCAGTGTATTTTACGATAGAACTGTAAAATTATGTACTACTGCCCCCCCCCCCCCCCCCCCCAATTGATTTGGGACAATATCCGTCACTGCTCAATATGTTGTATTTATAAATTTTCAAATTATTTGTATAAAAACATAATGTTAAGACAAAAGAAAGTTCAGTGCTTATGTATATTATTTTTGTACCCATAATATATCAAATTGTGTCCATACAGTATATTATTGTGCCTCTTATATATTATTTTTGTATCTTTATATATTGTTTTGATATCATTAATTTTATATTTTTGTTTATAAAATTATTTGTAAATTATTTTCATTGTTGAAAATATAATAAAAGAGAGAAAATTGAGAGAGATAAAATTATATTCGAAAATGGAGCAAGCATTACAATAGCCACTACCTTTTTATATAATAGTTGATGAGTGCAAGAATTAAATGAGATGTTACAAATAATCAATACTAGTTCTCTAGCTATAATCATTCCTTCAATATAATTAATTTTAAGTTACAAAATTGACATTCATATATTCATAACATTCATATTATTATTATATTTTTTTTTCACCTTTGACTGTTCATTAATAAAACTAAATTACACCAATCATTAATATATTTCCATGTATGGGTTTAACAGTGAAATCTGTGATTTAACCTACCGTTTAGTAAAGAATCATGAAGGGTGATAATTCGACAGTGATTAATAAGTTGGTCGGAGCATGCTCCAATGCATGTTGAACCGTACCCCAACTCCTAAAAACAATATATGGTGGTTTGAGTTGTACGGATACGACGATAGCTCTCTTCTACTCTTCTAGATTGAGGAAGCTGCATCTAGAGTCCGCGACTGAATGACTGATAGGGACAGAAGAGGCTACTAGAAGACGACGACACGGTAATACGCATCGGATTCGACGATACGACATTTTAACATGTGATTTATGATACGATTCGGATACGGCGATACGGATAAAGTCCGTTTTTCGAAGTATCCATGCAACATAGCTGCTGGGATGATGGTGGGGTGATGGTTCTCAAAATAATATTTGAGTTAGAATTAAAATTTTAATTTAATAGAATTATGATGAAATTTCAATTTAAGATGTAGAAATCTCATATATTTTATGATTTCACAATTGCATTAGAATGACTCATAAAATATTATTTCACTAGAGAATTATAGTCCAATAATTAAATAAGTAATTTGAGACAGAAAATAAAATATTAACTCGTTATATAATATAAGATAATCTTGAAAAATACAAAACTCGTTGTTTTCTCACAATTCTTCTTTGGAGCAACTCTACATTCTATGATTTTAGCTCTCGTCCAAACAACATAGACAATCTTATTTTCATCAAAATTTATGCTCAAAATTGATCAAATAAAAATAGTATGAGTTATACAATATCTAAATTGTTCTTTTATTTTTCTTTTATCTTTATTTTGGTTGACATGTACATAAATGAGATTTTTGCAAGATTTATGTTGAAATTATTTTTTTTAGTTGTTTATTAAGATTTTTGAAGGTTATAAATATGAATATGACTTGTACGAAAATTTAGTATGAGATCATTTTTTATTTGTGTTGGTGTATGTTAGCTATTTTATTTTATGGTTATTTAACTTATGTTCGTGTATATTAGATGTTTCATTTAATTTTAGTTTGATTAGTCCTGATTTGATTTGAACTTTGTATCGCATAATACTCGTTATAGTATGAAACGGAAAAATGTATCAATATTTTTATTAGTTATGGATAATATTTGCGTAGCTATGAATAGTTCAATTTTTGTATATCTATAATGTATTGCATATGAATACAAGATTTGAATTTTGATATTTTTTCATGTTCAAATGAAAAAATAAACTATGTCAGTTAAGTTATATTCTTTTATTTAAAAAATCGTTGTCGTTGAATTAATTTTCTAATTAATGTTCATTTTTCATAGAAATATATTATTATTAATTAATTTTTATTAAAAATATATAGTGAATATATTGGGAATTACTTTAATTCATTATGATATATAATGATCACGTAAAAAATCGTTATTTCAAAAAATATATTATACGTACAAAAATTATTATTCAATGAAATTTTAAAAAGAATAATATGTATTTTAAAATGTATCCGACTCATCTAAAAAAGTACTTCATGCACTAAGAGTATATAGTACATCTAAAAATATATAATTCATAACCAAGAGGGAAATCACAATTCTTCGATAAAGGGGACCGGACACGAGACGCAAAAAATGACTATATATTTTGTTATTGTTATTATTATATATTGATATTCATTATATAAAGGATATTTTTGTTGTCCCGATGGTCCAGAGGGGTGAATAGGCTCAAATGCAAAAGTTCTAACTTAAATTAAATATGTAACTATATGATTATTTCAGTCATTTTTAATCTTCGTACTTTTAAGTTACATGTTGTGCTAATTAACAAAAGTACTGGAAGTAAAAATTAATAAAATTATTTATATATTAAAATACTTTAAAGTAAAATACGGAAAGTAAAAGTACTAAAAGTACAGGAAAGTAAAGTGCAAAAAGTAAAGGTAGTGAAAGTAAATTGCGAAAAAGTAGAGCGCGCAAAAATAAAAGTATTGAAAAGAAAGTGCAAGAAAGTAAATAGGTTGACACGAGATATAACAAATTTCAATATGCACCGAGACGACCGACTCGCCTCAATAATGTATCTATGTCTCCGGAAAAGTCTTGCCGCCAACAATCTGGGCAAACATTTTTAAATGATATGTATTAAGATGGACACGAAATTAATAATGTGTATATTCGATAAACATATGTATATTGGATATACATAGTTAAATGAGAAATTTTCAAAAAAACTAACTTTTTTGGATGGAAAATGCTGTACCTCCCCCTTATACTCCCCCCCCAACTCTTGATGTGGTCATCATAAGGATTAACACCATCAAAACTTAACATCTTAATTATGGTTTAACATCTTAATTTATGATTTAACATCATAACTAAGATGTTAAATCATAAATTAAGATGTTAAACCATAATTAAGATGTTAAAGTTGATGGTGTTAATTTTTATGATGACCACATCAAGAGTTGGGGGGAGTATAAGGGGGAGGTACATCATCACTCTTTTTGGATATTGGAAAAAAAAACCTGTCTTTTTGGAAACTCCAAAAAATCTCTCTACCAAACTTTTATTTTGAAATACCCCCCTATAGGGGTTAGAATTAGAACTGACCATGGATGGTGTTCAAATTTTTTTTGACCAAAATACCCTTCTATTTAGATATGTAGTAATTAAAAAAATTGTCTTTTATTAATTTTTAAAAAGTCCTTAACTTTGTTAGCATGTAATAATTTTGAAAACTAAATATTATATGTTATATTTATATAATTTTAGTATTTCATACATTATATATATTCGACTTTTGTATTTGTTTCTTGAAAAACTAACATAAAGTAATAATAAGATGAAAAACAATATTAAAAGAACACCTTGCAAATATTTACAAAATAAAATATTATGAAACTATTAAAAAAATACACAAAAGGAGAATGAAAATAAAAAAATACATGTTTAAACAAATGAAAATAAAAAAAATAGATGTTTAAACAAATATTTTGTTATCAATATATTTTCAAGGTGTTTATTTATTGTTGCTTATTTTATTATCTGATGTTAGTTTTTCATGAATAATAAATGAAATATTAAAATTATATAAACACAACATGCAATAATTGTATTTTTTTTTTTTTTGAAATCACTACATGTTAAAAAATAATTATGAATTATCTTAAAATTAATACAAAAATAAAAAAGAATTTTTTAATTACTACATATGAAATTAGAAGAGTATTTGGTCTAAAAAAATTAACACCATCCATGATTAGTTTTAATCCCAATAGGATGCCATTTGAAAATAAAAGTTTGGTTGAGTGATTTTTTTGGAGTTTTAAAAAATATAGGGGGTCTTTTACAATATTCAAAAAAGATAGGGATTTTTTTGAAATTTCCCTAGTTAAATTGATAATAAACGGTTTTATGAAGAAAATTAGAAAATTCAGTTTAAATAGTTTTTAGTAAAAATGTCATAACTTTCACATAATAACTCTAATTTGGATAATTCAAATTGGGTTGGATAGATAATGAGATTGTCTAGAACTTTCACCAAGCGTTGTTTTTCATTTGAGTCATTTACCATTTTCGTTTTAATGGAATATCGAAAGGGTGCGACGGTTTTATATACATTTACTAAACTGTCATAATTTTCGGGTTCGAAGTCCAGTTGAGTTGATCCATATGGGGTTGGAAAGATAATTAGATTATCTACAATATTCGTCAAGGTTTCGAGAATAGTGAAAAAGTGCAAGCAATTTTAATGTTTCAAAATGTGTCTATTCACTAGATCTTATCAATATGTGTGTATATATCCCAAAAATGTGTTTCTTTCTCCAATCCAATCATTCTACACCAGACGAATCTTTTAGAGGAGAGAGGAAACTAGAGAGAAAGGGTTTCTCCATTTTTGGGTTTGAGTATAGTGAGATAAAACGCATAAGTACTGAACGATTGAACTACGAGAATTGTTGACTATCCGAGAAGATGCTTTCACTGTGGATTACGAGTACATGTATTCGAATAAGGAAACTTGTGATCAATCACACGATACAAACAGGAGAAAAAGGAGGAGAACGTGCAAGACGGAATACTAGCGTTTCAACTCGTCGTTCACCATCAATTTGGCGAGTTATGGTTCAAACTCTTCCTTCCGTACACGAACTATATCGAAACGAGATCCTATGTTACGGGAATCCCGCATTTATCTTGCATCATGTATGGTACATGAGTACTAGAATTCCCAACACTTTTCACTAGTTTCAACTTTGAAAAGACTAACAAGGGTGTAGGGACTTTACAACAAATAACTAGCCTACTACAAAACTATGGATATAACAACTATCCTAGTTAGCACACGATCTTGATACCGCTATCTTGATTAAGTCTAACATAACATTCGTTTAGAGGTGGAAATAATTTAGATAAAATAAGCACATAAAATAGTAGAACTTCGCTAGCGTAATAATTCTCTCTCTTGGTGTTGTGCGGTTAGGGTAGGGGTGGGGCTCTGTTTATAGCATTAGTAGAGCAACCGCCACCTCCTACACATGCAAAATAACCTAAAACCCCTAGCAAACATGTGTCCTAGATCTAACAATAGCAAAATCTGAATGTAGACCTGGTCTTGGCAGAACATGTACTATACGCTCGAATGAATGAGTTCTTGCGCACATAGTGTACATTCTGCATAATTGCCTATTTTGCGATTTTTTTGTTATTGTTTGATCTAGGTTAAATCATTTCACCTGTGTAAGGATAAATTCGGAATCTATCTTATAACAGTATCAAGATCGAGGAGGTCTTCATGTGGTCTTCAAATAATCTTCAAGTCTTCACATGATATTCGTAACTTCGGTTATGTATTTTCCGCGTAATCTTCAACGTAATTTTTTCTTGATTAATTCTTCATATCTTCTTGTATATTTTTGAATCTTGTATCTTGTAATCTCCATGATTTTGTATGTCGTGTATTGTATATCATGTGTAACTATTTATGAGGGAAATGGTTAGTAACTCAATATTGTTTTGAACCACATCAAAAATGCCAACATTTTTCACCTCGCCTATGATCAATAAGATATCATGTAACACAGGGACTAGTTATTTCTGTTTGAGTTAGGTTTGTGATAATGATCATATTTGATTTAATATAGGTGTTCTTGACATTCGTCTAGGAGCCAGTCATGATTAATGAATTGCGTAGTCCATTGTTAGCATTAAACGAACCTACACGGTCACACCTTAGATGAATAATGACCGAGCACGGAACAAGTGATATGTATGTTGGACATATATATATATATAACTTGTTTTTCACCTCCTTTAGCTAGGGGAAGCGCCGGGGTGAGCAACATTTGTTCGACCTATTGCAACAGCTAGTTGGTAATAAGGAGGGTCCTTGAGTGGCAACTCCATCTCCAATTCCATTTCCATCGTCTTCCTTCCTCTGCTCCGATTCTTTAGTATACTCATTGACATACGGGAGTTCTCTTCTCCGACGCCGCTCATACGTCATTGGAGTGAACTGAATTCCGGAGAAGAAGTGCACACCAAATACCAGTTTCAAGCTCCGTCCGAAGAAATCAAGGCAGTAATCCATTTTCATGTTTTTGAAGTCAGCATCATGGATCTCTTTGTAACAGCCCTCCAACTACACTCAATCCTCCGTTATCTATACTCTTTGTCAGAGTTCGGATTCTGAAACTGCTAGGAAGCATCCAAAGCAAATCCTCCCCGAAAAGCTTGAGGCGAAGGAAGCCTCAGTCGGCAGTGCTTGGCAATGAGATCCTTCTTCCTCTGAACAGATTCTGATTGGTCGTTCCGCAGCTAGTTCTTCCGGAACTCAACCACTTCGTTCGTATGGTAGTAATCTATTTGCACCAGTAGAACGACCAGCTAGTCTACCAGATCCAACTCCTGCTCCTTCTCCTGCTCGTGCTCCTACCTTGCTAGTTTAGACAAAGATGACGTAGTCAAAACTCCGTAGGTCTTCAAAGGTTGGTTTTCCCTATTCATTAGGCAACTCTTTGTCTTCAGCCAATCACGTGTGAACAAAAACCCCCGAGGTGAGGCCTTTGCCGGCTACTGAGAATCATCCTTTGAAGACGATGATTTTGGTGTTCGTTCGCTTTGATGAAAACTAGTTGGATTTGGTTTGACGGCCAACTCATCTTCTCTTGTTCTCTGCCTTGTCTACATGACAAGTATACCAAGAACGATAGCTAATAGTATGGTTGGATACCCAACGAAATTACCTTTGAGTGACATCATGTCTAATCTCAAATCCGTTCTTGGTGAAAGTGATGTTTATGGTCTCCTTGATTCCATCTTTGCTAATACTCTTGTTGATTCAGCAGGGAATGAGATTCCATATTTTTCCTTTCGAGATCTCTTGCCTGCGCGAGACCTTCTCACTGAAGCCGTCATATCACCATTGATACGTGCTTGTAAATGAGTCATGAAGGCTATGAAGCACATCAAGGATCTTGATTCCACTTTCTGAACCTTCCTTACCGACGACGTACCAGTAGGTACCAGAGGAGATTGCGAAGGTTGCGTTGATGAGAAAGATCTCTGGGGAAACCGCTAAAAAAAGATTGAACATGTGGGGGGGAGGGGCGCATAGCGGGGATAACGAATTCTGCTTTCATTTTCCCCGTTTTCCAAATCACGAGAAGCTTTTATTGATTTGTTAGGATACGTCCAAATTCAGTGCAGTTCAATCGTCGAAAGTCACATATTATATGGTAGCCGAGGCTGACCTTTAGCTAGTCAACCATGCGTCAAAAGCCTATACAAACAGAATTTGGCAACGGCTATGAGCTCTGGTTACGGGGCCTGAAGCGGAAGCGGCTATCAAACTGTCGGGGGGACTGGTCCAATCAGTGCCTGGCATTACTTTCCTCATTCTCTGCACATGTTTTCAAGGAAGTAGCCATTTCTTCTTCTATTAGAAAATGTCCTTACTTGCCCCGCTGCGCGCCCCTTGACATCAAGCCCTCAATTTGGTTAATGCAGTGCACTGGAGAGAGCTGAGTCGACAGTTTTCGGTGTTTAAGGAGCTAGTAAAGGAGAGTACACTGAGTGTGCTAATAAGGAATCCTTCTACTCTGGAACTGCTGCTTACCCAGGCTAGTCGTCTATGACCAGCGCTATGTCATTAGTCAGGGAGGTCTGAGACTATCTAACTCTACTGCGAGAAGAGAATCAGTCTTCTCTTTGCTTTGATCTCTTTGTTGTTCCTTCGGTGTAGTTAACAGGTGTAATTCCTGCGCAATGGAGAGAAAGTGGTGAAATTTTGCGAGCTATTCCAACCGCTGCTGGTAAGTGCCTCAGAAACTGTCATTCAAGACCTTCATCTCATGTTCTTTTCCGGCAAGTGATAAAACCTGTCAAACCTTGTCAAAAGGAATGGACTGAAACAATACATCAGACGACGACGACGATGATGATATAGTGTTTATGCTTTCACATTTCGACAGTAACATATAGATTTACGACTTTGAGGAAAGCAGACGGCCACACACTAACCCCAACACACTCAAATCAGACGGTCGAAACAATACATCAGATTAAACAGCAGATCAGACAACAACACACACTCATCGAAAAAACATCATCATACGGCAGAAAGAGGCCAAACGTGGCAGCACCAAATGCAGCGAAAAACGCCTGCATTAGAATTCTTTTTAGATATGTGTGCCTAGGCCCGGTTCAGGTTTTCAAGTACCTGAGGCCTAGTTGGAAAGTGGATCCCGTATACAATTTGAAGAAAAGTTAATATATTTTGTCACAATTCATTGTGTAGCCTTGATTGAGACTCTAAATTTTTTTCCAATAGATTCAATGTTCAAATTTCATCTAGACCAATTTTTTTTCATATTTTCATTGTGTTTTGGAAAAAAAAATTAAAAATTGTAGCTTGTGGGGTTTGAACCAATGATCTATCACAAGGGAGATAATTGTTTTTCCAATGAGCTACAAGATCTTTTATGATATTTAATAATTTTATTGTAATTATATTAATTTTTAACTGAATAAATCATGTTTTCGAAAATTTTGGACTCCCTAAAATTTTGGGTCCGAAATCCGAACCTCTTGGGTCTATAACTGGGACCGGACCTGTCTGTGTGCCACAAAAGAAACAAAATAATTCTCAAATCAAAGTCATCATTCCCATAGTGAACCAACACACAAGGGTGAGAGTTATAAAAAAGAGAGAATTTCATGTGTATCCCTACTTAACACTTAAATAACGAATTTGTCCTTCTTAATTTACTAATATCATATTTATCCCTACTAAATATAATTTGTATCAAATTTATCCAATTAAAACTTACTCATGTCAAATATACCCAAACTGTTAAACTACTGTCAAAAAAAGTTTAAAATATGATCAAATCAACAAATATATAAATTTAAATGACCAAATTACCTTCGTAATTATTTTTCAATTAACCCCCTGTAATAAAATTCTTTCTCGCTCAAAAGCCCTTCACCCCAACGCCTCTAGCTGATGGGAATTCTATCCGTCCCCGAGCCCACGCAACGGATATGTAGGCCCGGTCCGGTTCCCTTAATCCAAGATCACGTCATGACTTCGAAGGGTACGATGCAAATAAGAAGATTAGATTCATACCAGTGCAAAATTGATTGCACACGACAGGTTGATTACTAGTCTTCTATCTCCTGTCACGTTGGTGACAATCCGCGCGTCCCACACCACGCGTCTTTCACCGCTCGTTGACCATCTTCTCTCTCCCTCGGGTTGATCACAACCGAAGAGCCACAAGTGTCGTTCCTCTACTTGTATCCACCGTGAGTCGGAGTTCGTCGGTCGCGAGTGCAACTGCCTAGACGATGCACCGGCGAACTTGCTTGATCGATTGATTCTCTATACCGGAAAACTCCTTTTCTCGGTTCTCTCTCTTTACACTCTTTCACTCTCTAGAAAGATGTCTCTCTAGAATTCTGGAATATTCTGAATAATCCGAATGATTGGACTGAATGAAGCGTTTTTTGATGAGAGAGAATTATCCTATTTATATCATATAGGATTAGGATTGGCCAAAAGACATGTATATCCAATATACACTCTTTTACACAGAAAATTGCATGAACCTGTTCAGTATTCTGTCCATACGAAATTGGTAAATTCCTTTGAAAGAAAATCAACCTACACGAAAGTTGTAGATAATCTTATTATCTACCCAACCCAATTTGACCTGGCCCAATTAGAGTTCGTATGCAAAAGTTATGACTGTTTTACTAACTGTATATCATACTGTTGCACCCTTTCGATATTTCATAGAAACGGCACTTATACTTCGTTCATATGAAATATATTTCTACATGAAGGTTGTAGATAATCTTATTATCTATCTAATCCAATTTGAACCATTCAAATTGGATTTTCCTACTGAAAGATATGACCACGAATGTACGCTTACATTCGTTTATCTTTGTGTACATTTTTACGGTTGATCCGAAACTGTATTTCCTTCACTAGCCCCCACCCCCAGCTCGAACGAGGAGAAATGACCCTGACTAGCCGTCAATCTTTAAAGAGAAAGAGAACTCTCGCTTCTCTGCACCCCACGCCTCTAAACCTCCAAGTTGCTTGTGCATAAAACGATATATTAGCCCTGAGGAAGTATTGAAATTGGTTGAGCCAGTAGTAATTGTTAATTTTAATAGTGTTAGTATAATTTTCCAAGTGTCATAAATCTTTTTGGGTATGAAATCATGTTTAAATTTCTTGTTTGTTTAACCTTCGATTTCATGATTTGTGTAGATATAGAGCAAATATTATTGATAGCTCAGCACAGGTGGTTACTCCCAGCTGAATTTGTAAAATTTTAAGAAACCACAAAAAAAATTGAATTGCTCCTGAACCCCTCAATCAGACCTCCTAGTATGTTTCTTCCCCATCTCATCCAAATTGTAATCGATCTTCTTTTTCTTTCTTCCTGTACAGATTTAGGGTTTCAGTAACAAAAATTACAGTTGGTTCGTTTTTTCTGTTCGATCGAAAAATTTGAGATACTTCGGAAAAGATGGTCACAATTGGAGAAAGAAAAATGATGGCAAGCTTTGAGTAAATCATACTGTATTATTCATGGTTCTGAGACTCGGCCGAGTCAAAAAAAAACTCGGCCGAGTTGACTCGGACTCGGCCATGAACGAGCTAAACTCGGTCCGAAATACTCGGTTTTTTGTTTTTTGGCCGAGTTTTGAGCTTTTTTGCACTTTTGGCCGATTTTTTTTATGATTATAAGTTATTCAAAGGATGAAGAACAAGTGATCAAATCGGAGAGTTGAATGTACCAGGTTTCGACCCGAGCCGAGCATGAGTTTTTTAGTGAGTTTCTTATTTCTTTGCCATGGCGGCATGGCTGAACAAAGAGGAAGGAGTTGGAAGAGATGAAATGATTTTGTGTGGCCATTTATTTTTATATAATTTATATAACTCGTTATTTTAATGATAGTTCACCCACGTCAAATATTTCAAAG
Source organism: Luzula sylvatica (assembly GCA_946800325.1). Lineage (NCBI taxonomy): Eukaryota > Viridiplantae > Streptophyta > Magnoliopsida > Poales > Juncaceae > Luzula > Luzula sylvatica. The sequence continues at coordinate 23,385,339 of OX326958.1, forward strand.
ATAAATATGATACGATCTCATCTTTATGATGGGGGGCCCACCATATTGCTTTTCTGAGTTTTCTCAAAGTACTCCGATAATATTTATTCAATTTTTTTGTCCAAAGATACCCACTAAGATACCCACTAATGTTAGTCATTCATTTATTTATAAAATTATTTTCTTAATAATATTTTAAACAAAATTTACACAAATTTATTTATATATTGTTATATCATTAAATATTACAATTTTACAAAAAACAATCAGATTATTTATTCTTGTTCAATTATTTAATTCATAGAGTAAAATGTGATAAAAATCATGGTTCTGAGACTCGGCCGAGTAAAAAAACAACTCATGGCTATGTGATTATTTATTCTTGTTACAATTTAATTCATAGAGTATTTACAAATATACATACATACCATCCAGATTAGAATGATATTTTGCATATGAGATGTGATTTTTTTTTTTTAAAGATTGTTATATTAAAATGGATTGTAGTTGTATAAAAATTGTCTTTATTTTACACATCCTTCAATTTTATTTTTACAGTGCATAAAGATTTTACAGTATATATTTTGTTTCGGCCATACTAGCCATACTAGACATACTTCACTTTACAGTATAAAAATTTGGGTTTTATTAGTTGAATTTGTGTGTATCATGTTTATGAATGGTTATCTATTTTTAAAATAATTTTTTTTATTTTTTTTCTATTTTTTCCGATTTTTTTACTAATCTTCCGAGTTTTTTTTTTGACTCGTCCGAGTCTTGTCCGAGTCGTCCGAGTTCCGAGTCTCCGGAGCCAACCGAGTCCGAGTCCGAGTTTCAGAACCATGGTATTTTTCTCATTTTTTCAGAGATTTCATGCATATCGTCCTCCCACAAAGTCAAAGTACTCATCCTTAATTTCAATTTCCATCCAAAATTTAATTAATCACATTAATTTGAAATTTGAAATTTCATGTTTTCAGGGAAGAAAATCGAGCCTCCACATAATGTGAGAAGTGGAACCACCAAAATATCATCGTCACATACATAGTTTAATACATTGTGGAGTCATACAATATTCATGTTGAAATTATTGTTGTATTGAATTGATATTTAAATTTGAATGTATTTGAAATGTAGTATGAGTATGGTTTTTTAATGAAATTGTATATGATAAATGTAGATGTTATGCTTCACTTGTGAATCATATTCTTTCATTCTCTCAAAAACCTCCTATCTTTTTGTTATGTTTTCCAAAAAATTACCATTATATCTCATAGTTTTATTTTTTAAATCTCTATAATTTAATAAATACTAAATATTTATTAAACTATTATTAAAAATGTTAAAACATAAATAATGCATGATATTAAAATATTATAATAAATAATACATAGATATTAAAATATTATAATAAATAATATATTGATATTAAAATATCATTTTCAACAATTATTATAATATTTTAATATCAATATATTATTTATTATAATATTTTAATATCATGTATTATTTTTTTTATAATAATTTAATATATATTCATTATTTATTAAATTATAGAGATTTAAAAAATAAAACTATGGGGTATAATGGTCTTTTTTTAAAAACATAATAAAAGATAGGAGGTTTTCTAAAAATATAGGAGGTTTTTGAGAGAATCTAAAAAAGATAGAGGATTTTCTAAAAATACAGAGAGTTTTTCAGAATTTGCATAAAAGTTGGGGGTTTTTTGAAGAATTCCCATTCAGAATATTGTTTGTGTCATTACATCAATTTGTAGTACTCATATACAATTTTCAATATATTTATATTATATATAATTAATAAAATTAAATAAATAAATAATATTTGTAAATTAAATCCACAATCTCTCACAACATATGATTTTTACTAAGGGATAGAGCTCATTGACAATTATCATGTATTATTAATTATTAATAGATATAATGTATTATACTAAGAGCAAAAACATGAAAATTTATTGTCAATTTAAAAATGATAACACTTTTCGAGAATTAAAACAAACAAAAAAAGCAAAAACAGTGTTTATAAAAAGCCGTTACTTATAAACCTATATAATACAAGTACAAGAAAAGAAAAAACAAATGAAACCGAATGAAAGAATGTTAAAACCGCATCTAATGCAACAAATCCTAATGTTTTTCTCTACAATTCTAACACTGATTCTATAAGCAAGAAAAGAGAAGGAAGTAAAAATCCTGCTCTTGTGGATCTGTTATATACGGAGATACATCAGCGAGTTCTTGAACATGTATTCGGCAAACCAGAATCATACTTTCGTAATAAACTTTTCCTCCAAGGGTCATTGTGCAATTTGTAATGTAATACCTATTCAAGCCAAACAATAATTTAATACTAACCAAATTCATGAATGTTAGCATAAACTTTTTTTATAATATACCTGTATGAATGTTGCAAAAACGTCGTCTTCGTTACTAAGTTCAGAAAACTCACGAGCCCAATCTTGATCATTACCGAATAATTTTCTCTGTCTATTCGCTTCGAGCAAAATCGAGTCTTTATACAAAAATCTCTGCCAAATACTCCTCACATTACTCAACATGTGCTCTATTTCCATTTCATTATATCCCTTCAAACAAAAAATAAAACAAAATGTCAATATTATATAATTTCAAATTAATTAAAAAAATAATTATATAGCAGACCTGAAGAATAGTAACTAAGTTGGGAATATCGTCTTCGAGTATTCGAACCGCAAAACTTTTATAATTCAACACATTCTCGTAAGGCAGAAAAATCCCATCCTGAAAATACAAAAACTCGTAAATCCAATCTAAAAAATAATTTATTTAATCTAAATTATAATACCTGAATAATTACAGGAATGCAACCATTAAGAATACTATCTTCCATGCGACCGCTCCATCCATCGCCAGGCAAAACACCGCAAAAAATTGACGTCGAAATTTCCACAAAATATTTATCCGCTCTTAAATTAGTCACGATCACGTTATCTGTTTGTTGTTTTCCCAATTTACCCTCCATGTTAGGTGTGGAACCAAATTCCTCTCCCAATTTTTGTCTTATTCCCATACTATACCTGTTATCATCAACACAAAAAAATTAACCAAACTATATTCATGAAATAAATTAATTCTCCTCTCCAAAGAAATTAAATAATTAAATATACTTTGAGAAAAAGAGATACACACGTGTCTTCGGGTCGACCATTTTCATAGGCGGGACCGAGATTTCCGTTGAAATAAAACAGCTTTTTTCGCTCCTCTCTTGGCCTATATATCATTCAAAAAAGGGATATTTACATATTTGCCCTTCCAAAATATCATCTTTACCCTCTCAAAAATAAAAATTATCATATTAACGCATACCCTTACAAAACCTCAAAATTTCACGTATCAATGGTAATATAAAAGAAAAGGAGGGTATAATAAAAATATAATCTTATATCTTGTAGGGGTATATGTGATATTTCCTATTTTGGGCAGGGATTTTTTACAATTTCGAACAATCTAGGGGGGTTTCTGCAAGTTTACCTGGACCAAAGTTTCAGCCAAATAGCGCCTGGATCGGGGGTTTTCCAAGCGGGCAGAACCAAATCCTTCTGCGGATCGAAGCAAGGATGAGTTCCTCGTTTCGTCAGAGGAATGTGGTCCCACTCGTCAGCCCAATACGCGGTGGTGGAATTCTTGTGCTTCGTGTTGGTGTTGCCCCAGTGGACCAGCATCATGCTCGCCCATATTTCCTTCGGCGCGTAGCACGCTCCTTCGTCCCATGAAAAGAACTGTAGATTATAAATAAATTAGGAAGTTTTTCGAAAATACCCCTGTATTTTTGAGAATTTGATTAGTTACCCAAATGTGGTCTCGTCCAGAAGAGCGGTTCCAAAATGGGTAGTTTTCGACTATGTGGTTGTATGCATTTTTGTAGTACTCTAGAGTCATATGGCTTCTTAAACCTCCATATTCCTGAAATATATTTTAAATTTCAAAGGGCAAACTTGTTAATTTCCAGTTCCAAAACAAAATACATCAAATCGACCGTCACGAACTGAAATATATACCAAAATTACCCTTCTGAACCCTTTGAATAAATACAATATCATTTTCTGCTAGAAGGGTAAATTTGATGTTTTTGCATTTCGGAAGAGGGTAAATTTGGTATATTTTGATTTTTAACATTTTTGAAGGGCATATATGAAACTTTGGATAATAAAAAAATATACCCGCATACTTAGGTGAGGGGCATCATCGGCTCGAGTTATAATACAAGAATCAATAACCGGTACATAAAAATAATCTGCTTCTTCACCATTTAATGTTCTATATGGACTCGCAAGAATACTCTCATAAAGAGCCATCTACAAAAATTATCCCAAAATATCAAAAATACCCCCACAAAAAGTAGAAATGAAAATTATGTCAATAATAATGCTTTGAGTACCTGGGCACCATATAACTGAGGAAACCACACAGTACGGTTATTTGTATCGTATATTCTATTCACACACTCTAGCTTAAAATGCCTCCCCTAACAAAATACAATACAAATATCATTAAAGATAATTTCATATGATTAAGGACTATGATGAAAAATCACGTAAATAAGAAAAATTCACTTCGAGGAGATGGCTATTGAACTCAGGAGGAAGATCATAGACATAAATAAGAGGCCGTTTTTTCTTAATAATAGTCTTAGTATTAACATTAACATGGTCATCATCCTCTCCAGTTATATTTTTAACTGGAGGGATCTCAACAGTAGAAGGTCTCAGAAAACTCGGCCATTCTTGCAGATCTGTTATTGCACTCGGAATGCTGCAATCTATCCCATAATATCCTCTCTCACACTGCCATTACAAAAAACAAAAAAATATCAATTTTACCCTTACAAAATTGATATACTATTTTATATTTACCTGACAAAAGCCACCGTGACAATGTCCATGACCAGAGCACTGATTGATACATGTACAAGTCGTGGGAATTTCGCAAAAACGCCCCTCCAAACAATCGTATTTACAATCACACTCCTCCTTGAACTTTGCTTTGAACGAGTAACCGTCTTCAGGATCCACATTGCACCAACCCGGCTCGCTAATATTTGTGGTGAAAATAATCTCCAAATCGGCCTTCGCCCAATTCGTTACTTTTGGATCCTCTGCTTTTTTTGGCGGTCTAATTTAAAAAAAAATTATATATATTTAGGAAATTGAGAGAAAATGAAAATTTTGGGTTACATTATTTCGAAGCCGCAATATTCTGGTGCGGGGCGATTTGGGTATTTTGTGCCCTCTCCGCAAAAACACAATGCTCTGGATTTATCACAATGGGCAGAGCAAATCGAAACGATCCATGGCCCGTATGGCATATCTTCTGTTGCTGGTAAATTACATTCTAATTGCAATTCCTTTTCGCATCCTTTTCCTACATAAAAACCAGTAAATGAATTCTCGGTTTATTCCTCGTCCAAAAATAAATAAATAAGAAAATAAGAAAACGATGAAAGAAATCACTAACCAGCAAAACCGTGAAAGCATCTGCATTCACCCAAATCGTGATTGCAAATTCCTTTTTCGCTACAGTTATTCTCACAGCTCTTTCTACTTATAATCTGTGAAATTCATGAATCGCGCCAGCTCAGCATGAAAAGATTCGAGCTTTATCATATAACTTAATTATGTAAAGATGTCATATAATACCTCGATAATATCAACTGTGGTTGAGTTTGATTCGCATCCCAAAAGCCATCTGCCAATCACATCTCTCCAAGGAGCACCACGGTATGTTACTGCTCCATGTGAATCGGGTGGAAATCTTGATTTAAGCTCCGAATCCAATAAAGAATCAGAATTTGAAGATTCGGTCTTTGGAAATGATTGAGCGAAGAAATCGAGTGGGGAAGGAAACAGAGGTGTGAGAAATAGATGGACTCCAGAAACGAGGAGTGCTACAGAGACGAGTGAGGCTATGAATGGCCAAGAGCATGCCCAGGATCTCAGATGGGGCATTGCTCTGACGAAACGAATTGAACTCGACTCAATTCAAGTAAAGCTTAATTTGAATGTAATAAGCTTCGATTCGATTCAGCAAACCTTGAAATATTGCTTAAACTCTTTGATCCCTACTGCAACCTTCATACACCTGTTGAATTTGCTAGATTGGTCGAGAATCTACTACCTTTTGATTTCTCCAAAGAGGGGAATTGAATCAATTGAACTCCACTAGATAGCTGATTGAATTCATGCAAGAAATTAGGGAAAAACTACAATGAGTAAGAAAGAAAGTGAAGAACCCAAGTGCTAGAAATCTTTCGTCCAATTTCAAGATTGAGTACGGTTTCAACGTTACCATTCTTTATTCAGTGAGAGAGGAGAGAAGGCCTACTCTAGACAGGAGAAGCGAGCAAGCAGACAAGGTCAATTCTTTAATGGAAATTTAATGAATAGTAAAAACCTGACCAAATTAATGAGGAAAGAATCCCAATTTCTATGATTGCTATGATTGAATTTATTATTGCCCAAAATAACCCGGCTGGAAATTTAATGATTTCAAAGTTCGGTTTTTGATACGGACTCACAAATGGGAAACGATTTCAATTTTTTGTTCTTTTCTGGTATTCGTTCAATTTTATAATTTTTTTGTCCTTAGCTTCTTAAAAGTTCAATTTGTAAAAATAATTCCGGACTGTTCATATTTGTACAAATAGCATTTTCGTCAAGCAGCCTGACGAAAGAGAAAGCTCGCCAAGAGAGTTGGCAAAAGAGCTTAAGTATCAAATTTCTCCATCAACAAATGGTTAATTGTCATCGGACAAAATTATGATTACAAATTCTTGATTTATTCTCTTTTGTCAAGTTGTCTGGCGAAAGAGACGAACTCTGGTCTTGGTCCTCTTTCAGTCCCGAAGAGACTGACGTTGGGAATGGACGGGATTTTTAATTAACATCTCTTTCGCCAGACCCTCTGGCGAAAGAAGATGTATTTACACCAGGTTTGTCCTCTCCTTCTTCCCTCTCACTTTTTTTTTTTGTTTTTCTCTCCTATCCGGGGTGAACAACGATATGGATTTTTCTTGATGTGCGATTATAGACCACGACTTTGACATATTTTTCGTAGAGTTGAATCGTAATTTCAAAGAAGTTATGGCAAGTTTTTTTTTTAAGTAAATTTATAACAATTTTGGTCATTCATTTCAATTTAACAATCCTTACTTATGAAAATGTTGTCAAATAGTTGGAATAGTAGAGGAATTGTTCTTTCTTTAAATAGTGGATTTTTTTCATACAGTTACACTCAATGATCATTGTGGTGTAGAATGAAAACTCAAAGACATACATATTGGTGAGGGTTTTGTGCTATTCCATTGGGACAAATTTGTACATGTCAATGGCATAAAAGAAAAAGACATTGTACTGTTTAATTGTCTTGGTGATGTAATTTCTGATGTCTCTATTTTAGATGTCATGGAATTTTTTATATGAAATTATGTAGTTCTATTTTGATTTTTATGTTTGGTTATGTTGTGACATTTTGGGTAAGGAAAGAAGACAATATTTCAACATAATATAAAATACTTGAACATTTTTGCCACGTCACCGTGTCACCTAAGCAGTTAACTGATGACTTGACAGTTAACTGATGGAACGGGACACTAGTGAGCAAAATCAAAAGTTTATGAGACAATTGTGAGCAAATTAAAGTTGGAGGGGCAAGTAGCACAATTTTAAAGAGTTTAGGGGGGCAAAAGTGAGTTTTTTTCTATTTTTATTTAGAGCAAGTGATCACTAATTTGTATACGCATGCATTATACTCAAAGATTTTTTGAAGGAAAAAATGATATGAAATATCTATAAAATACTCGCCAATATTAAAATTACATGGACATACATGATTCTTTAATGGGCTATTTTTTTCTAAACTTTTTGACACGGGTCAACTTTGGAACGTTTCGTTAAACTTTAAATATAAATATAAATATAATACATTTTTGATAAATAATATTGAATTTTATTAACGATATATTTTGAAGTGTACTAACAATTTTGTTTGAGTTTTCTTTCTCGATATTGTTTAAATGTAGATATTTTAACTACGCGACAATTATTTTCTCTGTTCTAAATTATAAAAATTATTTTTTATGATATTTATAAAAAAAAAATTGGAATAACACATTATTTAGAAATCATGAGAATTGAATTATATATTTTTATGACGTAATCAACCATGAGTTTCGGCTTTAATGGATCTAGTAAAGTTTTTCTAACCTAAAATAAAATAATTATTGTACTTTAAAAAAATCATGAAAATATGATGAGATTATTATAATGTGATATAATTTTATTTTAGGTGATTATTTTACTTTTGAATTAGATGGCGTAGCCAACCTAGTATGTGTATAGGACAATATGGTCCATCATTTTTAAAGTATATATTTTTGGTATTTATTTACGAAAAAAGATGAACCCCGTTTATAATGATTAGTATTTAGTACTATTATTTATTAACATTATTACATTCTATAAATTGTGCAAAAAAAATTCATATATATATAATCATAATCTCTTCAAGCGTAAACACATATTTTTTTTAAAATAACTTACATAATTTGTATTGAATCAATATATTAGAAATAATATTTTTTGAAATTTTAAATTGGGTATCCTTGACTAACTAACAAAAATTTCAAATCAATTTTGAAGATTGAGAACATATTTTGTTTTATTTTGTGTTATAATATTCGCTATCAAGAGAGCGTATACGAGTAACTTTATTTATTTATTTATGTTTCAGTATTTATTATTTCATTTTATTTTCATTAAGAATGATAGTATATATTGTTACATACTAAACAATAAATATCAATCATCATAAATGAAGGTAAAATGATCATTAGATTGATTTGTTTTTGAAATTGGTCTTTGGTAAACCATGTTAGCTCTTGCAATATCGTCACCCAAAAAAATATGCAATTTATGTGTTTGCATTTCATGTGTGCGTCATTAATATGAGAGCGACACACGCGGTCAAAATTGAAAAAAAATCGAATTAGCATATTGTCGCATTCTTGTGGATGGTGTGCACGTAGTGTGCACGGTCATGGAGTGTTATAATCAATCTATTATTTTAATTAATTAGATCTTTATTATTATGTGAATAATGTCAATGGGCTCGTGGCCCAGTGGTTCGGTGTGAGACACAAAAAATCATATATTGTGAGAGGTCGTGGGTTCGAGTCCCATTGACACCAATGAGCAATGGATGGAGGATCGCCGAGCCTTCTCCATTTATTCGTTTTTTTTTATTATGTGAATAATGATTCATTTCTTATTTGAGAATGATCTTAAGAAGTAATTGAAAAATTTCCCAAACTACCTTTTATAATTTTTGAATTTGATTTTAAAAATGGTTGTGCAGGCAAAGGACATCAACTTAAGATTCGAGTTAGGATTTTGCTCTAGACTCCTCTTCACGATAAGGTCGACACTTGCAAATGACACATGGTGCCGACAAGGGGCAGATGGCGCCGGTCAGGACCGGCGCAGAGATTTTGGAGGACCGGCGCAGAGATTTTGGATGTCCTAGTCCGAGTTTGTATCCGTTATTCAAATTATCAAAAAATTATCTCCTTAAAAGTAAAAAAGCTAAAAACAAATAATTTAACATACTATTATTTTCAACAAAAAAATAAATCTTCAAAATATCATCTAGTCGAATTTTTTTTTTTCTTTAATCATTATTATAATTTTATCTTGGAAATTATAATTATTATTTTATTAAGTAAGATTGAAAATATAAATAAACCATAATAATTCCTTAAAATTACAAATAACCAAAAAATAAATAGTTAAACTCATGATCAATGAAATCATAATTAAGTTATCTATCAGTTGTGCTACATCATATTTATGGTCTATGTTGGTTCAAATTTCCTAGGGTTTGATTATCTCAAAATAATGTCGATATCACTAATCTATATGTGCGAGTGACATTTATAGAAATAGAATACGTAACCCACAAAAGGATCAAAAGAAGAATCAAGACGTCGGAAGTCAAGACGGTGAAGAAACGATGGCACGAAAACGCATGATCAAGTGAAGACATCAAGACATCGAAGATTCCGCAAGTTGGGGTATCACATAAATCACCAAAACAACTTATAGGTATCCCTAAACTTGTTTATGTATTATTAAGCTCAAGATTAGTCAAAGAAATATATTCGAAATCCATTAAAATGATGAAATAACAAAACAGATTTTCAGAAGCATGTCGGTTATAACGGACCTCAGGTCAGTTATAACGGACATACATAAATACTGTTAAAAAGAGCATGTCCGTTATAACGGACTACATGTCCGTTGTAACGGACATCCTGTCAGTTATAACGGAACTCAGGTCAGTTATAACGGACTTACAGTAACCGTGTTAATAAGAGCATGTCTGTTATAACGGACCTCATGTCAGTTATAACGGACCTACACTCGGTTATAACGGACTTGTGAACTCACTTCAGAATAACCAATCATCCGTTGTAACGGAATCACCAATCCGTTGTAACGGACATATACTAACCGTTATAACGGAAGAGTCTCAGTTATAACGGAACCATAGAATAAATCTGAAGTGAAGTCACAGTAAGATGTCGGTTATAACGGACCTAAACTCAGTTATAACGGACTATAGAATAAATCTGATCACAGTACAATGTCGGTTATAACGGACCTAAACTCAGTTGTAACGGAGTAGGTCGGTTATAACGGACCTAAACTCAGTTATAACGGACTATAGAATAAATCTGATCACAGTACAATGTCGGTTATAACGGACTTAAACTCCGTTGTAACGGAGTAGGTCGGTTATAACGGACCTAAACTCAGTTATAACGGACTATGGAATTTTCGAATATATTGCCTGTAACGGCTAGTTTGACTTTGAGTCCGTTATAACGGACCTCAGGTCAGTTATAACGGACTATGCAGAAAAAGCATATTAAGGGAAGGGTCTATGTGTTCTATAAATAGAACCCTTCCCTCATTCTCTCTCATCATCTCAACCAATATATTTTCCCAATCAAAAGAGAGAAATCCTAGCTTTAAATCTTGAGCTTAATCTTCTAAACATTCTTAGAGATTATTAGATCCCTTTTCATTCCATAAAATACGATTCCCCACTTGCGTGACCGATCACGTGTAGTTCGTATTAGACAATTGTAATAGGCTAGTGCAAAGATTGTAAAGCCCGCCATAGATCGATAGAAGCGTGTAAATCGATCTATGCAAAACTTGTAATTGCTTGATTTGGGTATTCAATCGAAAGCCGAAAAGGCGCAAGGCAACCCCGGAGACGTAGGTACTTGCAATCAATCGAGTCGGTCGATTGAGCGAGTAGACGGTGAGTTAAAGCTACAAAGCAACCACCTACCGAACTCCGTAAACAAATATCTTGTGTTATTTGTTTTGGTATTGTATTCTTCCTCTAATTTATTTACGCTTCCGCACCAAATTGTAATTGTATTCCATTACCGCGAAAATTGGACCTTAGGACTTCCTATTCACCCCCTCTAGGTCTAAATTAAACAACAATTGGTATCAGAGCAAAATACAAACCGTCTCTTTGAGTAAGTGACAAACTTGTATACGACCATGGCCTCAATCGGTAATAAGTACCAAATTACATACCCCGATAAATTAGATGGAAATAATTGGAATCTTTGGAAGCGATGCATGTTAAATGTATTCACTTTCCAAAAATTGAGGTCGGTGGTAGAAAAGGGTTTTGAGGTTTATACGGTAAGCACCTCCGAAACCGATCCCACAAGAAAATTATGTCACGGCACCGATCTCGATGTGACCGCCGACACATATGCTCAAAATCTTATTCTCACAAATATTGTCGGGTCACTTTCCATAATTGTGGATGGATGTACCACATCTCATTCTATGTGGCGAGCGCTCCTAGACCGATTTGAAGGAAATGATATAATGAAGAGAACCAAATTAATGGGACTCGAACAATCATTTGATCATTTCCGAATGATCGAGAATGAATCCGTAGATGATATGTACTCACGAATGACGCATATCAAAAACGGATTCATCGCTCTAGGAGAAACACTAACAAATTCTCGAGTTGTAGGTAAGCTTATTCGAGCGATGCCGTCAAGTTGGGAAACTCTCCTCGTCACCTTGGAAACCATGATGGCTACCCAAGACATCACTCCGGAAATTCTCGTAAGTTATCTACGGAATTTCGAGGCACGCATGAACCAACAAAGCAACAATATAGCAAGCACCTCATATTCCGAACATCAAGCCAAATTCGTTATCGACACGAACGAATACGAAAATGAAATGTCTTCGTTGACAAGGAGACACGAGAATTTAAAGGACCGGGAGCGCAAATTCAACGACAATCGAAAGCGCCAACACTTGAAACCGATGTGTTTTGAGTGCAAGAAAATGGGACACACAACCGACACGTGTTGGACCATATACCCCGAACACGCACCTTGGAACAAACGCGAAGACAATCCAAAAGGAAAAAGGGAGGTGAAAGATGTAAGCAAAACAAAGGCTTTATTTGTCGATTCGGATCCATGGGGAGAATCGGAGTGCTCAAGCACATTCTCCGACTCGGAGTGCAATCTCGAGCACAAAATCGCCAATGTGACATTAATGGCGGAAATCGACTCTCCAAATGACGATGTGGTTGAACGGGCCATTCAAGCCTTGATCCTTCAACGAGCTTCACAAGAGGAACCGCAAGAAATCGAAATTCCGAGTGTCGCACCTCCTCAAGACATTCCACATATCTCCGACATCGATGCTTCACATGATTCCGATCATGAGGTACAACTAAACTCTAAATTTAAATCAATTTCGATAAAGGAAGATTCTAGCTCATCCGATGAATCGGAAATTGAGTTAGAAGTTGACTCCTACACGAGTCTAATGCGAGAAGTCAATCGACTTCGACAAAGTGAGATTGAAAAAGATAGCACAATTCAAAATCTCACGGCTAAGGTATCTTCTCTTGAGTTGTCGGTAAAGTCACACAAAGCACAATTAACCGAATTTAACGGATTTTCAAAATGCGAATGTCAAGCCTTAAAAAGCGAGACTTCCTCTCTAAAAATCGAAATTCAAAATTTGAAATTTGTGAATGAGTCCTTGAAGAGTACGTGTGTGTCTCTTGCACCATGCACTCCTTCGTTGGACAAAGTCTTGGAGGGACAAAATCCCAATGATAAGACGGGTCTAGGATTTAAGAAGACTAACGATCATAAACCCGTGTCTTCAAAATCTCAAGGTCAAAAAGGTAAACGGGAGTACAATGCTAATACGAATCGCGGAAATGCTTTCATGTACCGCGATTCAAATAAGGGTAAAAGTGCTAAAATTAACCAACCTAAAAATGTTAGAAACTATAAAAGGGTTAATCATTATGCACCTCACTCGTCTTATAGAGATAACCATACGGGACGAACCGAATGGTTATACAAACGGGGATCAAATGGATACTTCTATAAGGTGAGTTCACCACATGCCTCTAATAACCAACAACTTACTCCCAAACATTTCACAAGCACACAACGATTTTCTAAATCAATTAATAATTGTGATAAGTCGACAAAGACGATAACCCAACCGAAAGATTACTCAAACCACTTCAAATCTCACTTTGTCAAGAGCTCGGAAAACACAAATAAACCGACTCGCGCATTTTGCAACTATTGTTGCAATATGGGACATATTTCCACGGGTTGTCCCCTTCGAAAACCGCAACCAAATTCCAATTGGTTGTGGCTTCGAAAAGATCGAAACATGGCTAGCACCTCCACCTCAAATGGGGTGTGTATGAAAGCGACTTAAGTCATGGACAATGCACTCCCTTATCCACGTGTAAAATTAGCCATAGTTTGAGGGGGAGTGCTAATACAAGAATTCGCATCACTAAACTTGGGTTTAGTTGATTCGAATATCTTGACCATTTTTTTTCTTGATAATTCAATCATCTCTACACTTACAAAAAGACGAGAAAGGTATTTTGACTAGTATGTAGGTATGCTAAATGGAAAATGAATCGGAAAGAGGCAATAACGTTAAATAAATATGCGTACCAAACTCAACATCATCACCTTGTACCATCAAGGGAGCTAATGTCTCGACGTAAATGGATGTTGAAAAGTGTCACTCGAGGAGTCGTGCGTTTTAGATCAAGACTCGAGTCCATGGCTCGAGCTAGGTATGCATACTCTTGAAAATTACATTTGAGTTTCAAAATCTATTAAGTTCTCGGTTATTTTTTGAATACATCGCTAATGTTGATAATCTTTGTTAAAACCGATTTTACACTAAAAATCTTTTCATACATCTTTACAAAATGAAAAACTCAACATCAATTTGCGAAATTCATCTATATACAAGCCTAAAATTGCAAAAAGCAACGATTTAGGGGGAGCTTGTATGTAGGGGGAGCTTCTCGTATGATTACGCTCTATTCCCTTTTGATCCTTTTCAAAAAGGGGGAGAAGAGAAAATCATATGGAAAGTTACTCGGTAATCGATTCAACTCTCCAAATCGACATTATTTTGAAATGAATCAAAAGGGGGAGTTTGTTGGTTCAAATTTCCTAGGGTTTGATTATCTCAAAATAATGTCGATATCACTAATCTATATGTGCGAGTGACATTTATAGAAATAGAATACGTAACCCACAAAAGGATCAAAAGAAGAATCAAGACGTCGGAAGTCAAGACGGTGAAGAAACGATGGCACGAAAACGCATGATCAAGTGAAGACATCAAGACATCGAAGATTCCGCAAGTTGGGGTATCACATAAATCACCAAAACAACTTATAGGTATCCCTAAACTTGTTTATGTATTATTAAGCTCAAGATTAGTCAAAGAAATATATTCGAAATCCATTAAAATGATGAAATAACAAAACAGATTTTCAGAAGCATGTCGGTTATAACGGACCTCAGGTCAGTTATAACGGACATACATAAATACTGTTAAAAAGAGCATGTCCGTTATAACGGACTACATGTCCGTTGTAACGGACATCCTGTCAGTTATAACGGAACTCAGGTCAGTTATAACGGACTTACAGTAACCGTGTTAATAAGAGCATGTCCGTTATAACGGACCTCATGTCAGTTATAACGGACCTACACTCGGTTATAACGGACTTGTGAACTCACTTCAGAATAACCAATCATCCGTTGTAACGGAATCACCAATCCGTTGTAACGGACATATACTAACCGTTATAACGGAAGAGTCTCAGTTATAACGGAACCATAGAATAAATCTGAAGTGAAGTCACAGTAAGATGTCGGTTATAACGGACCTAAACTCAGTTATAACGGACTATAGAATAAATCTGATCACAGTACAATGTCGGTTATAACGGACCTAAACTCAGTTGTAACGGAGTAGGTCGGTTATAACGGACCTAAACTCAGTTATAACGGACTATAGAATAAATCTGATCACAGTACAATGTCGGTTATAACGGACTTAAACTCCGTTGTAACGGAGTAGGTCGGTTATAACGGACCTAAACTCAGTTATAACGGACTATGGAATTTTCGAATATATTGCCTGTAACGGCTAGTTTGACTTTGAGTCCGTTATAACGGACCTCAGGTCAGTTATAACGGACTATGCAGAAAAAGCATATTAAGGGAAGGGTCTATGTGTTCTATAAATAGAACCCTTCCCTCATTCTCTCTCATCATCTCAACCAATATATTTTCCCAATCAAAAGAGAGAAATCCTAGCTTTAAATCTTGAGCTTAATCTTCTAAACATTCTTAGAGATTATTAGATCCCTTTTCATTCCATAAAATACGATTCCCCACTTGCGTGACCGATCACGTGTAGTTCGTATTAGACAATTGTAATAGGCTAGTGCAAAGATTGTAAAGCCCGCCATAGATCGATAGAAGCGTGTAAATCGATCTATGCAAAACTTGTAATTGCTTGATTTGGGTATTCAATCGAAAGCCGAAAAGGCGCAAGGCAACCCCGGAGACGTAGGTACTTGCAATCAATCGAGTCGGTCGATTGAGCGAGTAGACGGTGAGTTAAAGCTACAAAGCAACCACCTACCGAACTCCGTAAACAAATATCTTGTGTTATTTGTTTTGGTATTGTATTCTTCCTCTAATTTATTTACGCTTCCGCACCAAATTGTAATTGTATTCCATTACCGCGAAAATTGGACCTTAGGACTTCCTATTCACCCCCCTCTAGGTCTAATTTTCGCGGTAATGGAATACAATTACAATTTGGTGCGGAAGCGTAAATAAATTAGAGGAAGAATACAATACCAAAACAAATAACACAAGATATTTGTTTACGGAGTTCGGTAGGTGGTTGCTTTGTAGCTTTAACTCACCGTCTACTCGCTCAATCGACCGACTCGATTGATTGCAAGTACCTACGTCTCCGGGGTTGCCTTGCGCCTTTTCGGCTTTCGATTGAATACCCAAATCAAGCAATTACAAGTTTTGCATAGATCGATTTACACGCTTCTATCGATCTATGGCGGGCTTTACAATCTTTGCACTAGCCTATTACAATTGTCTAATACGAACTACACGTGATCGGTCACGCAAGTGGGGAATCGTATTTTATGGAATGAAAAGAGATCTAATAATCTCTAAGAATGTTTAGAAGATTAAGCTCAAGATTTAAAGCTAGGATTTCTCTCTTTTGATTGGGAAAATATATTGGTTGAGATGATGAGAGAGAATGAGGGAAGGGTTCTATTTATAGAACACATAGACCCTTCCCTTAATATGCTTTTTCTGCATAGTCCGTTATAACTGACCTGAGGTCCGTTATAACGGACTCAAAGTCAAACTAGCCGTTACAGGCAATATATTCGAAAATTCCATAGTCCGTTATAACTGAGTTTAGGTCCGTTATAACCGACCTACTCCGTTACAACGGAGTTTAAGTCCGTTATAACCGACATTGTACTGTGATCAGATTTATTCTATAGTCCGTTATAACTGAGTTTAGGTCCGTTATAACCGACCTACTCCGTTACAACTGAGTTTAGGTCCGTTATAACCGACATTGTACTGTGATCAGATTTATTCTATAGTCCGTTATAACTGAGTTTAGGTCCGTTATAACCGACATCTTACTGTGACTTCACTTCAGATTTATTCTATGGTTCCGTTATAACTGAGACTCTTCCGTTATAACGGTTAGTATATGTCTGTTACAACGGATTGGTGATTCCGTTACAACGGATGATTGGTTATTCTGAAGTGAGTTCACAAGTCCGTTATAACCGAGTGTAGGTCCGTTATAACTGACATGAGGTCCGTTATAACGGACATGCTCTTATTAACACGGTTACTGTAAGTCCGTTATAACTGACCTGAGTTCCGTTATAACTGACAGGATGTCCGTTACAACGGACATGTAGTCCGTTATAACGGACATGCTCTTTTTAACAGTATTTATGTATGTCCGTTATAACTGACCTGAGGTCCGTTATAACCGACATGCTTCTGAAAATCTGTTTTGTTATTTCATCATTTTAATGGATTTCGAATATATTTCTTTGACTAATCTTGAGCTTAATAATACATAAACAAGTTTAGGGATACCTATAAGTTGTTTTGGTGATTTATGTGATACCCCAACTTGCGGAATCTTCGATGTCTTGATGTCTTCACTTGATCATGCGTTTTCGTGCCATCGTTTCTTCACCGTCTTGACTTCCGACGTCTTGATTCTTCTTTTGATCCTTTTGTGGGTTACGTATTCTATTTCTATAAATGTCACTCGCACATATAGATTAGTGATATCGACATTATTTTGAGATAATCAAACCCTAGGAAATTTGAACCAACAAACTCCCCCTTTTGATTCATTTCAAAATAATGTCGATTTGGAGAGTTGAATCGATTACCGAGTAACTTTCCATATGATTTTCTCTTAAAAATAACTGACGCCCAGGCAGGCGTGCCCTAGGCCAAAAAGGCCTCGGGCGCAACTTGCGTTCAAAAATTCGATGGTTCACGGGATTCTGCAATTCACACCACGTATCGCATTTCGCTAAATTAAACAACAGTCTAAACCAAAACAAAGTATACATACTAAATTCTAAAATGATGCCCTCAACACAAATGTTGCTCCAAGCCCATGGGTTTGCCGGGTTTGCTCCGGGGCTAGTCCTGGCGCCGGCAAAGCAGACGGCACAACGGCAGAAGGAACCGATTAGCGGATTAGGAACTGCCTAATTAGGGTCTCCTTGTTTTTTTTTCCTATTTTTCTATGGAATAATTGGACTGTGGACGATGAACCATGTAATTTTATTTTATTTTATTTTATTTTAAAAAATGTAACTATCTCCTTTTTTATTATTACGTATGTCATCATAAGAGATTAAGTCTCTTGATTAAAAAGAAACATGAAAGAAATAAATAAGATTATATATATTAAGTGCATTATTTTAATGTCCGGTGTAAAGTAAGAGACGAATTATACTATGCACCACGCAAATTAAACACGCATCTATCCCGCATGTATTAATTAGGCAAGTAATAAATTCATTCAATTTCCTAATTAACCATTCGGGGTATATTGCGAGGTAATTGAGCGGAGGTAATTGTGCGGGGTGCCTAATATTGTTGGTAAGAGACCTAAAGATATGCATTCGCTCTGCTCGGCAGGGCCACCGTAATTTTAAGACCCTCTTCTTGACATGTCATATAACCCTGCAAAACATAAAAATATCAAGTATACCCCTATAAAAAATAGAAACATCAACAAAATCCCCCTTTAGTGTTCTTCGAGCCACCTATCGATGAATGGAGGCTTACGTGATACTTTTTATAGCTTTGTATTGTGGGTATTCATATATCTCATTTTTCAGTATTATATGTGATGTTTCAAAGCGAAAATAATAATCACCGTGCGATTTCTATAGCATCAATATGCTGGTCTACTAATTTGCCATTTTTTCAGACAGTTTGATTACCATGTCATGCGACTCAAAGCTTCACGAATAACCGAATTGTATGGCAGCTTCGACCAAGATGTACAATTTATTAGCGTCAAAATGTATAATGAGAGAGAGAGAGAGAGAGAGAGAGAGAGAGAGAGAGAGAGAGAGAGAGAGAGAGAGAGAGAGAGAGAGAGAGAGAGAGAGAGAGTATTTTAATGAAATTACTGTATATTTGGAAGTTAATCAAAACTGATACAGTTTTTATTTTCTGGTTTTTTATATTCAAGAAAATATAAAAATCACTTTCACAGATGCAAAATTAGACCAATAAAATAAACTAGTCACGCAATTTTTTGAAAGATGAAATGAATTGACAAAACATAACAGATTTTTTTTCCAATTACACGAACAATAAAACCTTTACGATTATTTCCTGACAGGATGGATTCAGCTCAAAATCGCATCCAAATAATAAATTAATCAATTATAACTATATAAATATATGAAAAAAATGAATGAACCTGAACACATATCGATAAAAAAAAATTAATAAAGCAGCAAAATTAATTAATCCACCAGGTATGTGCAAGGTTTGAGGAACCAAAACATGCTAGACGAACTACCTCCGGTGTAAGCAGAACTGGAGGCTCCATTGCAATTCCCATCCTTCGTTGCTGCCAGTAACTTCTGATCCTCGCTGCTCTGCTCCATCATTACTTCTCTCAATAACATTTTTCTCTCCTAAAAATTCCCACAAAATTCCCAAATTAATCAATCAATCTTTGATAATTCCATTAGAAAATAAAAGAAAATTAAAGAGACTAACTGGAGTAGATTTGGGTGGTCTTTTGAGTGGAGAAGGAGAGAGAAATCGCTGAGGTGTCGGTGGATTTTCTCTCACCTCCTTCAAAATTCCTCTTGTAATTTTCTTGTTCGGAGTTCTCTTGTTTTCGTCATTTTGATTTTCTGTATCGATTTTGAGATTCATTTTGTTCATCACCTTGTTTTTCTTCTCCGATCCATCAACCAATTTTCTGAAATAAAAAAAACTCTTAGATTAATTTATTTGATGATTTTGAGCTTCACAAATTTTTCAATATATTTGATTTTTTCGAATAATTTATTTACCTAGGAGTTTCAACCGGAGCAATATTCTCTACAATATTTTCTTTCTTCTCCTCTAATTCTTCTTCATCTTCATGTTCAAATTGTGAAACCGATCTGGTTCCAATATTCACGGCCATTTTTTTAATTTCGCTATAAAATTCAGAAATTTGCGATAAAACATCTCGGCCCGAGAAAAGATTTCTCGCAGATAAAGTACTCCTAAGTTTGGGCTGGTTTTGATTCTGACTCCAATTCTCCTGTTCAAACAGTAGATTTTCTCTCTCTTCGTTTGGCTGCCTCTTCGACTTCTCAGTGCTCGATTTCACTGGATCCTTCCATTTCTTGGTTGCTAATGGAGGCAAGTTCGGATCTTGATTTTCTGAATTTTCGAATTTTTTCTTTGGTTTATTGGGACTGCGAAATGGAGATGACGATGGGAGCAATGCACCTATTCCGCCCCTTCTCTTCAGGCTGTTGTTATCTCTGCGACATTTAATCAAACATGTAGTGAGCAATACACAAACTTGAAGGTTACTTGACCAAAAATTCAAATTTCAAGGGTCTAAATGCAAAATTACCAGAAAGAAGTTGAAAAAAGAAAGAAATTCAAGAGAGGGAAATGAAAGTTTAGATCTAATAAGCAATAACCTAACCTGATGTTACCATTTCTTTCCCCAAATGGCAGGATCTCTGAGGTGGATCTCATCATCTTGCCCTATTAAACCAAAATGAACAAGAATTAGAGCAAAAATCAAACGATAATCATCTAATTAGCTCAAAACAACAAAGAATAATCTTCCAACCTTGGGACTGGGACTGGGACTGGGCGTATTTCCCACCTTGAAACCATCGCCAATCTTTGAGTGATCGCAATCTGACCCAAAAAAACAAAATTGGATTCGTCAATTAATCCACTGCCAAACATAAACAAAACAAACCATCTGCAATTACGGTAATAGCAATGCAGAATTTCTTACCAGGTCGGCAGAACCAAGCATCGTCATTAGCTGAGAAATACGCATCGAGATTCCTAAGATCGATCCATTTTGGCGCATCTATGTTCTCAAACGCCTCATCTCTCACATACTTTGATTCTACAGTACTCCAGTCGATATCAGCCGGCTCCATTAGAGAGAGAGAGAGAGAGAGAGAGAGAGAGAGAGAAGAGAAGAGAAGTGGAGAGAGAATGACTGGAGGAGTGGAGGTATCTTGATGGAGGCATTATGCTAGCCGTTACTTTACAATCAATTTTTCTTCTGTGGATCTCTCAGTGTGTAAATTTGTGTAGCGAGTTAATTATACAGCACTATCGTACTCAATGCTGTTACAGTGATTTCCCGTGCATATTTGTATAGGGAAAGGGATATAGAGAGTCTATGAATTGGCATTTACAATACTGCCACTCATATTTCGACCGTTAGAGTGTTGAATCGGTCTCGTGTTGACTAAGTCTTGTTCTTCTGTGGCGTTACAAATATTTACTCATTAGATCTATATAAAAAGAAGTTTTATTAATTATTTATTTATTTCATATAAAATAATTTTAACTCAAAATTTATCTATCAAATATAAAAAATAATGTAAAATATGTGATTTTTTTTCTAAAATTGTGAAAACCACATATGGACCTATATGGGTTTTTAGTGTTATAAACATATAGAGATTTGAAGAATGTGCCATATAATATCTCGAGAGGATTAATTTGGTTGGATCCAGTGAACTCTGATCTTTGCAATTAGAACCTTAATATGCTTTACCTCTCGATACGCCCAATAAATGGAAAGAAACTAAGAAGATATGCTAATTAATTAAACTAATTAGTATACATTGTGGGGAAATAATGCATAATTCCTATGCATAAATTAGAGTTATTATCAAAGGGACCTTAAATTTAAACTAGCCCGAATTTTGATACAGTAATCCATGTGTGATAAGCCCTAGTAACATATTGGGATAAGCCCTAGTAACAAATTGGGATAAGCCCTAGTAACATATTGGGACAGCCCTGAGTGATCAATTGCAGAAAATCCAAAATCAAAACAAATTCCAATTACTATTAATAACACTATTCAGAACGATCCGAATTAGGAAACCGTGATTAATCGCTAACAGTTCTAATTAATCGGAAACCCTAACTAACATAAATCGTGTCAGAATTCGAAGTGTATTAAGACTAACTTAGGGCAAATACGAGGTGGATTAAGACTACGTAGTCTTTCCTCCGCTTCAGCCACCATTCAACGAAAAGAAGTAGCTTTTTAGGGTTCATCTTCGAACTGTTAAACTCGGAGCTGAAGAAGTTGAATGTAAAATATTTTGAGGGGAAATTCAAGCATACAGCTGACAAATTTGAATATAATTTGGAGAAACAGTGAAGAGGTGAGCAAAAGAGGGGGAACTCTCACGAATGAAATGAGGTAAACAAGAAAATGTAAGTCTGTAAATAAACCGGTCGGTTCAAAATCTGGTTCGGTTATGTCCAATTTATAACAAAACCATCCGATTTTTATGGTTTTTTACGGTTCAATTGCAAGTCCGGTCTAATAACATGACCGAACCGAATTTTTGTCCGGGTCCGGGTTTTTATGGTCGAACCGCCGGTCCGGTCCGGTTTTTAAAACAAGGATAAAAAGTGAACTAATAATATTACCCACATAATTCTAAACTCCAATACAGTAAAAATCTACCAAAATGATAAAATTATCCTAATTAAAAAAGATCCATTTAAGAATGCATTTTAAGCTTGTTGCGACATGGACGAGGTCTTTAACCACATTGATCTCCCCAACATTGCATTGCCATGAACCGAAGTATATGCCGAATTTAATCTAGTAAATTCCAAGACAAATATAAGTACATATAAAAAGACAAAAAGGGAAATAATATATGAGAGAGAGAGAGAGAGAGGAGAGGATAATGAAACTAACTTATCAACGGGAGGAATAACCAACGGATCGTATAACTCGTCCTTCTGCTCCATAACCGGTACGGTACCAATCATCGCGGTTTCCTGTGCACCTTCGACCTATAAAAAAACAATTTATCCAAGTTGAGAACCAAAAGGACCATTTTGCAATTTCCAATACCACAAGGACTATTTTGCAATTACCTGTTGAGGATACTGAGCATATCCAGTATAAGCCCCGTATGAATACGCCGAAGGATCTTGAGTAGTCGCAGCAGTAGTAGCAGTAGCTCCATATGCATATGTTGATGGATCGTAATTATATCCATAATTATATGTGCTTGCCCATTGATTCGGGTCCACTTGCGCCCAAACTGCCGATGGGTCCTACAAAAAATAAATATTTGGTTGTAATTTAAATAAGGTGGATTTACATATTTACCCTTTTTAACTTGAAATTACATAATCATCCTTCTTAAAATTGAATATCATATGAAAGGGTAAATATGATATTTTAAAAAGGCTAAATATGATATTTTGGGTTTTTAGAAGGGTAAAATAGTAATTTTAAATGTTGAATGGAGAAATCGGATTTTATTAATTTTTGGGTAAATATGATATTTTGGATTTATGAAAGGGTAAATATGTAATTTCAAGTTTTAAAAAGGGTAAATATGTAAATCCCCTTTAAATAATGTAAGAAATACCTGTCGATTAGCAGGAGTTCTGCCCCAAGAAAGGCGAACGACTTGTTGCCCGATTTGAGTCCCGTGAAGCCTTTGCGTTGCTTCTTCGGCACTTTGCCTAAATTAATTATCAAAACAATTTTATAGGGGTATATACGATATTTTGATGTTTTGAAGGAGAGGAGAATACGTACCTGGCGCTGAACTGTACGAAACCGCATCCTTTGTTAACTGGAATTTTGACGTAGTTAATTTCACCGACTTGGGAACAGATTATCCTCAACTCATCCTCACTTACATTCGGGTCCAAATTCCCAACATATATCTGCAAAATACACGAAATTAAAATCATTAAATTAAAATTTCGAAAAGAATTAAATTAAATTAATCGACTTACAGTGGTGTTGCTGATATCAGGATCTGGTGCGACTGGAGGAAGAGCTACATAAGAACCTGTCACGCGAAATTATATATACATAAAACCCTAAACCCTAAACCCTAGACACGTAAAATTAAGGAATCTTAATTACCTCCTTGAACGGTAACACCAGGAGTAGGTCGCTTAGGAATCGCATTGCTAATCCTCATTTGTCTCGTGGAGCAAAACATTCCGTTCATCTCGGCCATGGCACGGTTCTTCTCGCCCTCATCAGCGAATTTGACGAATCCATAGCCCTTGGATCGACCTGTGGTCGCATCTATCACCACCTTGGCTCCTCTCACTGACGGATAGTTCACTCTAAACGTCTCCTGTTCAGTAAGGGGTGAATTCGATATTTTAACTTTTTGCAGGGGTCGACATGAAATTAGGGGAATGAAATGGAATGTTTAATTACCTGTAGGATGAAATCGGTGACATCTGGAGCTAAATCGCCGACAAAAATGGAGTGATCGGGTACGGCTAGAGCGCTTTTATCGCCTGAACTGAACGAGGCCCAGTTTAATCGGAATGGGTGCTCTGTGTTCGGCATTATTTGCAACCCATTGTAGGTCAATAGAACCCTCTCTGCAGCTTCGTGCGTGATGAATTCGATGAATCCGTAACCGTCAGGAAGCCCTGTTAGCTTGTTTCGTATTATCTTTACACTTATTACCTGTGAAAAGTACAAATTTATCAAAAAAGGGTCCGGATTCAGGGGTAATTAGCTGAATTAATTGAAGCCTGAAAATCTTCGGTGTTAACTTAAAATATTGAAGAGAATCGAGGATTATTTGATTGTTAAAAGAGGAACGAATAACAACATTACCTCGCCAGAATGCCCGAAGCAGCCGTACAGATAGTTCTCGTCCATCCAGTACTGGAGATCTCCAATCCAGAGGGTTTTCACCTCCTCGAGTGTTGACGGCTGGTGATACGGCGCCGCCATCGACGGCGCGGTTGGGGAAGCGACGGGAGCACTCCAAAGCTGGTGATTGGGGCCTTGCATGGCTTCTTATTTGCTATCTCGCACGACAAAGATAATAATAGGGTTCGAGGTAGAGAGAGAAGATGGTGATTAAAATTAGATATTAGGGTGTATTCGGGTTATCGGGTTCCGAATTCTGATCGATGGAATGTGCGGGTCCAAATTAGATTTATTTAGTACGAATTTTATGCTGGATAGGAACTCATATACTGTTTAATTAGTTAATTGCATTATTAATTAGTAAATAACAACAAAAAACAAATATTTTTATTCAATTAATTGTAGAAATTAATAAAAACATAATAACAAGCCTTCTTAAACTTCAACGAATATTCCTAAACCTTAATAAACATAAATAAATAACTAAAAAACATTATTAATTTCCCGAACTAAAACATGAGCACGTTGTGACTTCTCGAAGAACTCGAAGTAGTCTTCTTCTGAGTGATGGTCTCTGTCTGCGTTGGAATGCCACCTCGGTTTCCTCAGGTATTGCTTGGAGTCGAGAGGCGTTACGAGTTGGAGGTGGCGGGTATCTTAGGATGGGAATGTTCCTATAACGCTCTGGTCGAGCAGGAAGTGGCGGAAGCCACTGAGACAAGGGACGTGGTGGAGGCACGAGTCGAACCCTTTCTCGGCTGTTCTGAGGCTGGCGCGGTGGAATGTCGGAGGGGCGTGATGCTGCTGGTGATGGAGAGAGTGCGGGTGGAGTCGAAGGAGACCCGGAGGAGCGGGTTTTGGAGAGGAGAGAGAGGACGGCGAAGAAGACGAAAATAAATAAGAGATTGAGAAGCTCGAGATCCATTAGACAAAGGAAGAGTGAGAGAAAATGTGCAATTTGAGAATAGATCAAGGGGGTGATATTTATAGAAGAAAGATATATGAATAATTATCTAATTATAGGAGAGTATAACAAATAGTTTAGATTCAATATTAAATTGCTAATTTTAGATTTATAATATTAATAATATTTTTTATCTTTTAAGGCTCAGTTTACACATTGGTGTAATCGTTCATCAGTATGAATCTCAAATAACATGGAGAGTTTGAAACTTAAATCATTAGTGAGAAACAAAGAAAGAGAGAAAGGAGCATATTATGATAGTATGATGTGTGCATGTAAAACAAGCCCTTTTAACCTCTTATTAGTTTTTTTTATAGATTCACGTTTTAATTTGATTCGATGGCTCTTAATTTCATATCCATAAATTAAATAATCATTATGAAAATTGATAAGAGAAACTTTGGTTGGTTATTGATTATTTTATGTAATGTAAAAAATAGTGGGTGTTATTTCATATGTACCCCTACAAATTCTCAAAATATCACACATACCCCTACAACTTAGAAAATATCATGAATACCCTACAATTTATAACGAATATATCAAGTATTGCCCTAATTTCCTTATTTTCTTCAAAAAAATCCTAAATTACCCTTGATGCATACCTTTTAATTATACTTGATCGACTGTGAACGAAGGGTATCGGTGATATTTAGAGAATAGATCAAGGTGGTGATATTTATAGAAGAAAAATATATGACTAATTATCTAATTATAAGAGAGTATAACAAATAGTTTAGATCAAGAAAGTAATTACATGTCACGTGTTATTTCTCTAGGTTATTTTTCAATGTTCAATATTAAATTGCTAATTTTAGATTTTGTAACATTATAATAACTCCTGATCTTTTAAAACAAGTGTTAAACTAAACAATACAAAGCATGCAATCAAATAAACAAAGGAAGTTTTACATATTTATCTTTTTCTTAAACTTGAAATTACATATTTATCCTTCTTAAAATTTAAATATCATATTTACATTTTGATAAATCCAAAATATCATATTTATTCACAAATTAAAAATCATCCAATTTCTCCATTAAAATTGACGGTTCACATTTAAAATTACTATTTTACCCTTCTAAAAACCCAAAATATCATATTTACTCTTTTTAAAATAAAAAATATCACATTCACCCTTTTAAAAATCATATTTACCTTTATTTTGATATTTATAAGGATAAATACGATATTTTGGGTTTTTAGAAAGTCAAAATAATAATTTTAATTGTTGACCGTTAGTTTTAAGTTAACAGAGAAAATTTATGCCTTTTAATTTATGGGTAAATGTGATAATTTAGATTTATGAAAGGATAAAATATGATATTTTTATTTTAAGAAGGGTAAATATATAATCTCAAGTTTAAAAAGGATAAATATATAAATCCGCCTAATTATAATGCCTAATCATCGCATGTAATATTTTACACATATGATTGTACGCTTTTATCGCAGCTTCGTGCTTGATGAATTCGATGAATCTGTAACCGTCAGGAAGGCCTGTTAGCTTCTTTCGTATTATCTTTACACTTATTACCTGTAAAAAAAGTGCAAATTCATCAAAGAAAGGAAGAAAGAAAGAGAGAAAAGGACATACTATTGGTCATGTTTTAAACAAGCCCATATAATTTCTGAATAGTTTTTTTATAGATTCAGTTTTTTATAGTTCAATTCAAGAACATTATTAATTTAACATGTCATCAAAAAAATATGAAAATGTAAAGCTGAGAGTAATTAATGTAATTAATGAATTGATTAAAATAAAATTACATATACAATTTGATTGACTACATACATAACTTAATGTGTATTATGTTAATATTTCGAATATTTATTCAATGAAATAAAACTATGAATTCAAACTCTATATTTAAGAGCTTTTAGCCTCCCAAGTACGTCAAATTATCAAACTCTTACAGTAAAATAATGCTAAGCGGTCTGAGGAGAAGATTGAAGGGTCTGAGATGTAGAAGAGAGTGTCGGTACCGATTGGTACCGGTGATTGAGGAAAGGAGTGTTTGAGAAGAAGAAGAATAATGCTAAGCGGTCGCTAAGTGACAAGGATTCTCTTCTCGTGAGTGTCGGTACCGATTGGTACAGATCTAATACAATACAATAGTTAACAAAAAGGAGGAGACTTGAGGAGGCGATTCTTGAGGAGAACTTGAGGCGATTCTTGATCTGATCCAGTTCCGGTGATCCTCTTTGCCGGAGCTTGATTCTCTTCTCGTGAGGCTAGATCCAAGGTCGGGAAAAGAGTATAAGGCTTTCGCTGTATTGCTAAGCTCTTCATCGCCCTTGGATCGGCTCTCAATCCACCATTTCTCGATGAATCAGACGTATGCTCAGAAAGTAATGGAGAATCAAGGGGAAGACGAGGAGGAGAAAGGATGGACTAGAGTAACAAGATCTCATAACAACCCTAGAGATAGCAAAAAGAAGACGATGTCATGCTACAGATGCCTGGCGACGGATCACTTCAAGAAAGATTGTCGTGATCCGATAAAATGCATCAATTGCAAGAAAAACGGGCACATAGCAAAGAATTGCAAGATCAAGGGTGAAGGAGTTGAAAAAGTATCAAATTATCGTTACTACAGACCTTATGAATACAAGATCTTCCTAAAAGGGAAATTGAATGATTCAAATGCCAAATCGAATATAAAAATTCCCAAAAGAGTAACAATAACCATGAAGAACCTTCCAACGAATCTGGCAAGCAAAGATGAGATCGAAGAACTAGTGAAGAGCTTTGGATCTATAATTCAGATTAAAAAGATAAGTACAGGTAATGCTGTGATTGAAATGGAGATTGATGATGAAAGAGAGGTACCTTTGCAATTGAAGATTAGAGATGAGGAGAAGAGCGCCATAATTCGAATCTTCATGGCAAGTAACCTGCAACCTAAAAAGGAAATCTGGGTGAAGAAAAATCCAATGTCACAATCAAAAGCGGAAACTGGTAATCAAAACGCAACTTCCATCGATGAAACTGTAATCACCAATCAAGGAAAAAAACCTCTGATCGGCAATAGAATAGTTGGGAGAGAAAGATTCAAACTCTCCGAAATTTCTGAAAAAAGAGAAAGCTGGAATAAGGAGGTTAGATTGGGAAGTACATCAACAATGGTGATAAAATCAATGGAGGAAAAGAAAGTAGATGAGAATACCAGAATTCAAAGCAGCTGGTGGGGCCAGTGTGAAGAAGAGATTATGAAGGTGAACCACATGCATGGATGGGAGGAAATGGAGAATACAGAGAAGGAAATGAGGGGAGCACCTGAGCCTGAAAAAATTAGGGAGAGGTCCAGTCAGAGTCTTGGAAAAGAATTGGTACCTTTTACTGGAGAGATCCAGTACAATCCAAGCTCAATCTACCAGCAAAAACAAAATGATTCAGCAAACAGTAAAGAAAGTGATAAAGGAGAAGAAGATGAATTTACAGAGCAAACGCTTCATACCATTAATGAAAAGGATCCAATTAGCATGATACCGGTAAGAATGCTGAGAAGAAGTGAGAGAATCAGGGAAAGCCAACCTGAGGATTATGTTTCTGTATTAGACAAAGCAAAATTAATCAAGTATAAAGAGGAGAAGAATACCTTGATTAAAAAATATAAAAATAAGGATCAAGAAAATACCAAGCTGAGTAAGGAGGAAAATGAAGGAGGGCTGAAATGTCTTGCAGTAGAAGATGTATGCAGAATCCTACAAACCATTGGTGTGGTGGTAAATGAAGAACTGCAAAACAACCTAAAAAGCATGGCTGGTACGAAAAAATTCCTGAAAAGAGGAGATCAGGAAGAAGAGAGGAAAATAGGTTAAATAATGCATACAACAAAAAAACTAACCTTCGTATCGTGGAATATAAGGGGAAGTAATAATAAGGAGAAAAGAGAAAAAATAAAAAATTTCATAATAACAAAAAAACCTGATCTAGTTGGATTACAAGAAACAAAGTTAAAAACCCTAGATGATAAGATGCAAAAGGAGATCTGTGGGGGCAAATTAAAAGGATATGAGTCAATTGAGGCTATAGGAGCCTCTGGAGGTATCCTTACTGCATGGGATATGAGTATATATAAACTAAAACAAAAACTTAGTAAAAGATACTCTCTATCAGTAATACTGATATGTAACTGGGATAATTCTGAAATAATGATCTCAAATGTATATGCTCCACAGAAAATACAAGACAAAATGCAATGCATCAAAGAACTAGAAGACATGAGAAGAGGAAAGGAGAAAATACCATGGTTGGTATTTGAAGATTTTAACATGGTTCTTGCTAAAGAAGAAAGAAAAGGAGGGGAAAGAAGAGACTGGAGAGACATGGAATTGTTTCAGGAATTTTGCCAGAACCAGGAATTGATCAATCCTCAACTGAAAGGAAAGAGCTTCACATGGAAGAACAATGAAACTAGGGCCAAACTGGACATATTTTTATACTCAAAAAACTGGTCTGATTTATACCCGAATATATCCCAAACGGCAGAATTCAGTGATATCTCTGATCACTGTCCAATTTCCCTAACCATGTCAACCCATTTTCCAACCTTCAAAGGATTTCGATTTGAAAATTGGTGGTTGCAGAACAAGGAAGCAGTTAGTTTGATCGAAAAATTCCTAGAAAATAGTCAAGTAGCAAAAACTATAGAAGAATTTCATAAAAAGTTGAAGGAGTTGGAAGGAATTTTGAAATCATGGGAAAAAGACCATAAAAGAAAAGAGAGAGAATACATAAAGATCAGTGAAAAAGAATTAAAGGATCTAGAATGTAAGGAAGACACAGGGTGTTTATCTGAGCTGGAGAAGTGGATAAAAGCAAGGATCATGGAGAGAATGAAGGAATTAAAAGAAAAAGAAGAAATCTATTGGAAGCAAAGGGCTAAAATAAGATGGCTGAAAGAAGGAGATGGAAATACTAGATATTTTCATATGAATGCATCGATAAAAAAAGCTAAGTCTCTCATACCGGTTCTTTCAAACCAAGAAGGAGAGCACACAGAACATAGGAAGAAAGCTGGAATTTTATTTGATTTCTTCAAAAACCTAATGGGGAAAAAAGGTAGTAAAAGAAAAGTTGAAGATTATTTGGATTTAAAGAAAATCTTCGCAGGAGAAAAAGAAAATTTACAAGAGTTGGAAGAAGATTTCAAAATGGAAGAGATAGAGGAAGTGATAAAAAAATGGAAAAACAATAAGGCCCCGGGACCGGATGGATATTCAGGAGAATTCTTCAAAAAATTCTTAGGAAAAATTAAGGGGGATATACTGCATGTACTTAACAGTCGAAATATAGAAGAAGGAATGGGAGAATTTGGCACTTCATACATGGCTCTAATACCTAAGAAAGAGGGGGCAAATAATCCCAAGGATTTCAGGCCCATTTCCCTGATTAGCAGTCTACAGAGAATTTATTCAAAAATTCTGGCTGAAAGGTTGAAGAAGAAGATGCAAAATCTAATCCAAGCAAACCAATTAGGATTCATGGAGGGAAGAGAATTGGTGGATTGCTATATGTATGCTAGAGAAGTGCTAAATAAGGCAAACAAAAATAATAAATCTCTGTTGCTTTTTAAGGCAGACTTGAGAAAAGCCTTCGATATGGTGTCGTGGGATTTTTTGATTGAAGTGCTGAGAGCTCGGGGATTTGGAGAAATTTGGATTACAAGAATACAGAACTGTGTGCTAAAAGGGACAACAAAAATCCTACTCAATGGAATTCCAGGAAAGTCTATTCACCTGAATAGGGGGGTAAGGCAAGGTGATCCTCTATCCTCCCACTTATTCATTCTTGTGATTGACACCTTGGCAAGGATTATTGAAAGATTATGTGTAGAAGGGATTTTAGAAAGGCCAATAAGTAATATATACATGTCTCTGCATTACGCTGATGACTCACTGTATATGATCAAGCCAGAAATAGAGCAAATAAAAATCCTGAAATGCATTCTGGATTTATTTGGTTGTGCCTCGGGATTAGAGATCAATTATGAAAAATCAGAAATAGCCCTGATTTCTACCAAGAAAGAAAGAGGAGAAGAATTGTCCAAGGAACTCGATTGTCCTATTGTTCAATTACCAATTGATTACTTGGGTCTGCCTTTACATTTTAAGAAACCTAACAAGGAATTTTACAAAGGGATTATTCAGAAAATGCAGAATAAATTGAGTAAATGGAAAGGCTCTCTTTTATCCATAGGAGGAAGACTGACTTTAGTAAATGCTGTGCTAAGCTCAATGCCAGTATTTTACTTGTCAGTGTTCAAAATACCCAATTGGGCTCTGGAGGAAATGGATAGGATAAGAAAGAACTTTCTTTGGAAGGGATTATCTGAGAAAGGACTACATCTGGTAAGATGGGATCTGGTTACCAAACCAAAGGATCAAGGGGGTTTAGGAGTTATCAATCTTAAAAGATTTAATAAAGCATTATTAATCAAATGGATTTGGAAATTCTTCAGCAGTAACATGAAAGAGAAAGCTCTGGGATGGCATCACATGGTAAGTGATCTCAGAAAAATCACAAAGGAATGTGACATAGTAAAAGGAGATTCATATTTTTGGGCAGAAGTTAGAGATTTGGAGGAGGGTTTCTTCGAACACACAAAATTCTGGATAAAAAATGGGAAATCCACAAATTTCTGGAGAAGTAGATGGTTAGAGGAGACGAAGCTGGAAGTAAAATACACATGCCTGAAATCATTTGCACAAAGAGTAGCAGGTAGTGTAAACGAAATCGTGAGTGAATGTAGAGAGAAAGGATTGGCACAAACTTTAGAGACAAGGCATGGCCTCTCTGACAAAGCGATTAAGCAAATAGAAGAATTAGAAATCAAATTGAACAAGCTAATAATGGGGAGTGAGGAAGATGAAATGAGATATGAGCTATCAAAGAAAGGAAGATTTGAAGTGAAGGCATGCTACGAAAAGATGACAGAAGAAGAGAGGGAAAGAGAAGCAATAGATCCTACACTGACCAACTTATGGTCCATAAGGATACCGCTCAAAGTGCAAATCTTTCTATGGATAGCTATACAGAGAAAAACACCAACAATCGACAATTTAAAGAAGAAAGGGATGTACCTGACAAATCGATGCTACTTGTGCAAATGCGAAGAAGAGACGGTACAGCACCTGCTCATGGGCGATAATTGCGTAGCGGTGGACATAATTTGGGGCGAATTCAAAAAGTTGGTACCTCAGTTCGAAGAGAAAAAATTCGATCAAACAAAAGAGATATGGAGGAGTTGTATGAAAAAGGATTCAAAAGAGGAAGAAAGAACGATGCTTGGGTACCCGATTCACACAATTTGGAAGGAACGTTGCAGAAGAGTATTCTCTGACAGAAGCTGCAGCGATGAAGAGATTGCTAGAGAAGCGGTAATGGAGATTAAGTTGTACCGGCAAGCAAGAGGCGAGATTCAGGCTGAAACGAGACAGAGATTGCATAGAGGAGAAGAAAGAGAGAGAGGCTTGAGGGAGAAGACAACGGAGAGTGAAGAGGAAGGTTCCAGACTCAGAGAGTAGATAATAACAAAGAAAAGTCTCAATGGACCGGGATTAAAGCCCAAAAGTAAAGCCGAATAGATTTTAGGATAAAACATGTTTTTTTTGTTTTGGGTCTTAGAAAAAGATTGTATAGGAAAAAAGATTTATAGAGTGTATGCAAAAAGTCTGTAAAAAAATATTCTTTGATGAAATGCACAAGTGTTTAGGAAGTGGGACAATAAAGCACACTCCAAACATTTTCAAAAAAAAAAAAAAAGTGACAAGGATTTCTAAAAAGGGGGCAAGGATTCCTAAATCCTATTCTGATTATTTACTGCATCTATTTTCCTATTCTGTTAACGTTCTTAGGGAATTGGTTTAATGGGATTTAGAAGTCCAGGATGTGTATATCCATGTTGGATAACATTTGATAAAAAACCTTATTTATAAGGAATTGTAAATTTCAGATCAATCAATATAAAAATAAATGTAGGACTTTGAGCCTACTTTATTATTTTCAAAAAAATAAAATAGTAACACCAGCTAATGGACAGTGATTGAGTGTGAGACAAAATAAATTATATGTAATGACTAATGAGAGATTGTGGGTTCTGATCACATTGGCACTAATGTAAACGACACTAGCAGAGAAATCAATTAGTATACTGAAACATTTAATTTTTTATAGTGATAATTTAAGTGCAAACAGAAAAAAACAAACGAGCTTGTTTTTTTGATAATTAAATAATGTAGTATTTACAAAGTGCAATTGTATAATTTAGTATTTAGTAGTAATGAATGGATAAAAAACATGTACAGAAAATTAAACGATTCGAGTTAAAACCAACAATGAATGGATAAGAAATATTGCTCGTAGCTTTGACAAGTCAACAATTCAATAATTATCATCATGAATGTTATTTTAAAACGAATCAAAGTAATTTATCTTCAAAATATTGATCTTCAAATAAAATAAAAATGAAAACTCAAAATAAAAATGATTGTTGATTTAGAGGTTGATAAATTTGATTTATCTTGATCAAGATCATCCGTGCTGGAAATTGGAGTCCCGAGTTTGTGAGTGAGAATGTAGAGGAAGATGGTGAGACAAAATAAATGATAGTATTTGATCTTTTTAAGCTTGATTTGTTCATATTAATATGTGTTGTCATAAATGTTATATTGCAATCGCAGTGCACGCCCGCTACAAAGCTAAAGCACACTATTGTATCGTCTGCCTTCACAATTCGTTGCAAAACATGCCCAAACACTATGGATCGCTGCATAGCTATTTAAAAAAAACGAGTAAATGGAGAAGGCTCGGTGGTCCTCCATCCATTGGTGCCAATGGGACTCGAACCCACAACCTCTCACAACATAAGATTTTTGTGTCTCGCACCCAACCACTGGGCCATGAGCCCATTGGCTTGAGGGTGCCATATATAACCCTCGCCAGAATGCCCGAAGCAGCCGTAGAGATAGTTCTCGTCCATCCAGTACTGGAGATCTCCAATCCAGAGGGTTTTCACCTCCTCGAGTGTTGACGGCTGGTGATACGGCGCCGCCATCGACGGCGCGGTTGGGGAAGCGACGGGAGCACTCCAAAGCTGGTGATTGGGGCCTTGCATGGCTTCTTATTTGCTATCTCGCACAACAAAGATAAATAAATACTAATAGGGTTCGAGGTAGAGAGAGAAGATGGTGATTAGAATCAGATATTAGGGTGTATTCGGGTTATCGGGTTTGGAATTCTGATCGATTGAATATGCGGATCCGAGTCAGATCAATCACTCGCCTCAGTTTATAAGTATGATTGTGATGAATATAAAGCTATGCCGTAAATATGAACTCATACAATATTTAATTAATTAATCGATATTAAATTGGCAAATAACAAAAAAAAAACAAATAATTTCTCATTCATTTACTTATTGAAATTAATAAAAAAATAAAAATAATCATTCTTAAACTTTTACAAAATTTTCAAGCCCTTAATAAACAAAATATATAATTAAATAAATAGGACTATTAATTTCCCTAACTAAAACAGGAGCACGTTGCGACTTCTCGAAGAACTCGAAGTAGTCTTCTTCTGAGTGATGGTCTCCGTCTGCGATGGAATGCCACCTCGGTTTCCTCAGGTATTGCTTGGAGTCGAGAGGCGTTACGAGTTGGAGGTGGCGGGTATCTTAGGATGGGAATGTTCCTATAACGCTCTGGTCGAGCAGGAAGTGGCGGAAGCCACTGAGACAAGGGACGTGGTGGAGGCACGAGTCGAACCCTTTCTCGGCTGTTCTGAGGTTGGCGTGGTGGAATGTCCGAGGGGCGTGATAATGCTGGTGATGGAGAGAGCGAGGGTGGAGTCGAATAATGAGATGGTGTCGAAGGAGACTCGGAGGAGCGGGTTTTGGAGAGGAGAGAGAGGATCGCAAAGAAGACGAAAAGAAATGTGAGGTTCAGAAGCTCGAGATCCATTAGACAAAGGAAGAAATAAGATAAAAGCTGCAAATTGAGAATAGATCAAGGGGTTGATACTTATAGAAGAAAAACATTTGAGTAATTATCTAATTATAGAAGATAATGACCAATAGTTTAGATCAAGAAAATAATTGTATGTTCAGTATTAAATTGCTAATTTTAGATTTACAATATTAGTAATAATTTTTGATCTTTTAAAGCAAGTGTTTAATAATGCAGAGCATGCAAGCAAATCAAAAAATTGTTGAATTTTCAATTATAAAGTGTTTTGATATTAATTACAAAATCATAAAGTTGGAGCGTCTCAATTCTAGTTTTCACCGACTATAAATATATTAAAATTGTTTTGAGTTAAAACTGTTATAACTAAAATAATAAAATGTTAAATTGAAGGAGAATGTATTTTTTTCCTTCTTTTAAGAGCAAGGGAAGCACCAAATTAAAAACATAATCAAAATCATATGTATACCTTAATATGTAACGTGTAATGTGATAACATTATATGTAGGATAATGTTATTACAAGGGCTAACATAACTTAACAAAAAAATATTAAAAAAAAAATCAAACTAATAATTATTTTACCCTATGGTGATTGTTAGTTATTGTTTTGTATGTAATTAATATATATTATTATTCTTATTGTACAAAATAAAAATCTAGCAAATTTGAAAACATAAATGAATAATTTTACTCGTATATGCTTTCTTGCTAGTGAATATTATAAAACCAATATACTCTTCAATTTTCTAAATTGAAATTTTTTTTTGTCAATCTTCAAAAAAAAATGCTTACCGAGAACATCCAATTTAAAATTTGAAAAAATATTATTCCTAATAGCTTGATTCAATAAAATTTGTGCAACTTATTTTTAAAGATTTTGATTTTTTATATATAAAAAATTATTTGAACAATTTATGGAATGTAATGTAATAGTGTTATAAATAATAGCACTAATAGTAATCATTATTAATGAGGACAAAATATTTATTTCTTAGAATTTGTTTTTTTCTAAATCATGTTAGATTTTACAATATCATCATCCTACATGTATACTTATCTGTATATTTCGACTGATTACAACATTTTGAGACCAAATTTAATACAATATCTTTTAGATATAATTTTTCCTAAACTAATCCCAAATGTATCCAAATTTTACAAATTAGGACTCATTTTACACATTGATGTAATTGTTCATCAATACATATCTCAAATAACATGCCAAACAAGTCCTTTTAACCTCTTGAATTATCATTTATGAAAATTGATAAGAGAAACTTTGGTTGGTTATTGATTA
Organism: Luzula sylvatica; assembly: GCA_946800325.1. NCBI lineage: Eukaryota > Viridiplantae > Streptophyta > Magnoliopsida > Poales > Juncaceae > Luzula > Luzula sylvatica. The sequence goes on from OX326958.1 coordinate 23,422,515, forward strand.
TTCTATGTAATGTAATAACAGCAGGTGTGATTTTATATGTATCCATACAAATTCTCAAAATATCATATACACCCCGATAACATAGAAAATATCATGGACATCCTTCAAAATCTAAGGAATATCAAGTATACAATTATGAAGTCGAACTCTAAATTTAAGTTAGCCTCCCCAAGTATTTCAAATTGCCAAACACTTGCACTAAAATAGTAGCACCAATTATTATTATTTTTTGAGTTTTTTATATGGTGGATTAACCCACACACCCATTGTATTAATTAAAATGATTACATAATAGTTCTTTTCATATTCGCAAAAAGAAAAAAACAATGTTTGTCCGTTTCCCCGGTGGCCAGGAAGTTTGTGCCGTACCACTCTCTTCTTTCCTTCCAACCTCCCCCGTTTTCGCATACTTGACAAGCTTCTCCGGTGAAATTGCAATCCTGAAAGATGTGTTGCTGCGTCGCCAGTGAAATAGTAACACCAAACTAGAAACAACAAACTAAATTGAACTTCAAGAGAAAGCGAGAACATATAAGCAATTAGTCTTCGACATCCAGATAGAAATTAATACATACAGTATAAGGAGTAAAGTTAAGGGAAAAAGCACATGGAATTGATTCCCCGCTGGAGTAAAGTTAAGGAATATTATATTTTTCTCCCCAAATTCACCCTACAAATCATGATGGAGTAAGCATGACATCACTTTATCATGTTTACTCCTTCATGCCCCCAATTTGCATCCCAATTGAGTTCCAATTAATTTTTAACCAAAAATTTGATAATTTTAATTGAAATTTAATTCATTACACCATTGATTAGTTCAATTAGAAAATAATTAATTAGAAATTAATTAGAGTCGTTATTAATTGGAAGAAGATTTCGGGTGTAAATTGGAGATCAATTTCCCCCAAACCAAAATCATGATGTCATGATGATGGCATCATGATTTTGGTGGTGAAATATGGGGGCATAGTAGAAGGCCTCGTAAGTTAATATGCAAATATAAGAACAAAAGGTGTGGTTAACCGAGAAATAACCAACTTTGTAAATATCCTTGTAAATACCATGGTTACTTTGTAACTATATATCAATATAGTTTTGGGTGCGGGCATAGAACCCGCCTCAATTAATAAAAAAAAAAAAAACTAAATTGAACTTTCATATAAATTGGATTTGATTAACTTTGAAAATATAAAGAGAAAAACAGCAAACAATGTCCATGTGTAGGGGTGTAAACGGTTCGGATAGTGGTCATACCATATCTGGATCCGTATTTTTTTTCGGATACAGATACGGATACGGATATTCCGGATCTACGGTTCGGATATTAAACGGATACGGATTCGGTTCAGGTATCTCGGATACGGATACGAATCTAGATATTATTCGGATAGTTCAAACGAATATTTTGTATGTAACATAACTATCTATTTTACCAAAGAATCTCAAACAATATCAAAATAATACTTAAATAAAACATAAAAAGACATTATAATTTTACGAAACAAAATCATATTTGTCAAATATTTTGGGATTTGGAAAAGCATACATGAAACATTCATTTTCTTTTAGAATAGACTTGGTTTATCAATTATAAGTCATGCAAACATAAACTTATATTGGATTTATAAGACCATAGTTATTTAAAAACATAATAAATTTACAAAAACGGATATCCATTTTATACTGTTATTCGGATCCGGATCCGATCCCTATTATCAAAACCGAATGCGGATCCGGATCCGGAAAAACGGATGCGGGTCGGATCCGGATCCGTTCGGATCCGGGTAATTTTATTCGGATCTGGTTATTTAGACGGATTCGGTTCGGATCGGTTCGGATAATATCCGAACCGTTTACATCCCTATCCATGTGCCCATTGATACTAAAAACTTCATAAAAAAACTAAAACATAGGCCTACTATCATAATGAACACCTACAAGGCACCAAATTTACCAACTCCCTTATTTTGGACCCATCTTTATGCAATCTCCTCATGCCACATCATCACAATTATTTCAACCATTAGATTATGATATGTGGCAACATATGAACCATAGATTAATCTTTGATTTTGTGGGATTATGTTTTATTTGTAGATATTTATGTGTCCCTTATTTTACACATAGTTTTAAGCAATTTTAGAAGGTCACATCACCTTACACTGATGACATGTCAAAATATTATTTGTTAGGTTCATGTTGGACCAGTTGTATTTGATTTTGAATTTTTTTCACAATATGTTACATGATCAAATGTGAATACAAATAGAATGTGAAAAGTTTAAATATCTAACATTAGTAAATTCATAAATTAATATATAATATCATAAAACATACATCAAATATTGTTAGTATTTTCATAATATAATTTAAAATAATCCATCTTTATGCAATCTCCTCATGCCACATCATCACAATTATTTCAACCATTAGATTAGGATATGTGGCGACATATGAACCATAGATTAATCTTTGATTTTGTGGGATTATGTTTTATTTGTAGATATTTATGTGTCCCTTATTTTACACATAGTTTTAAGCAATTTTAGAAGGCCGCATCACCTTACACTGATGACATGTCAAAATATTATTTGTTAGGTTCATGTTGGACCAGTTGTATTTGATTTTGAATTTTTTTCACAATATGTTACATGATCAAATGTGAATACAAATAGAATGTGAAAAGTTTAAATATCTAACATTAATAAATTAATATATAATATCATAAAACATACATCAAATATTGTTAGTATTTTCATAATATAATTTAAAATAATAAAAAAAATATTCGCTATAATTTTATCTTTATTTTGAGATCCATATTATGATATATTTAATATATTTCTCTAACTTAAAATTGTGAAAATAATTATGTAAAAAAAGATATAAAAATAAATATAATTACATTAATGACTTGTAAGACTAATTATTATTATTTTTAAAACTATAATTGAAAAAAATTGCACATACTACTAAGTATGTTATTATCATATATTCAATATTTTTCTCTAACTTAAAATTATGAAAACAATTATGTAAAAAAAATATAAAAATAAATATCTAACATTAATACATCAAATGTTTGTATTAAAAAAGATTTAAAAATGAACCTAAGGAATATTCAATATTTTCTCTATTTTCAATATTTTTCGTAAAGTGCGGGTAATCTATAATCTATATATATTAAAAAAATAATACAAATTATCTTTCAGGACCCTTGATGTATGTGGCGTTCTTCGCAATCAAATCAAATAAATCAAACAACAATACCCATTTGTTACCGCCTTAATCATCACCATAATCCTTTTAAAGCGGAATTGTTGCGGGAGTGGAGGCCGCGCAACAATTTCTATGCTTCAACGATACCTCCGAAGTACCAAGTCGAAGATAGCGTTTATATCCGAAACGAGATGTAACTTAAATAGTAGTTCTAGTCGTGTCAAAAATTTAGATCTTTCTCAAGTTGAAGTTGTTTCTTCAATTGGATCCGCGGGAGGATTATGGTTGTTATGGAAAAGTGATGTAAATGTTCAAATCATATCAAAGTGTTATTATTATATTTTTGCGTATATTACGGACCCAACAACTCGTCGTCAATGGAAATTACTTTGTGTATATGGGGATCCACACAAGAAAAATAACCCGGCAATTTGGGCTAGTATCGAGAATGAGTTAATGGACCCTAATTTACCCGTATGTATTATCGGGGATTTAAACGCTATTTCATCAATGCACGAAAAAGAGGGTGGTACATCCTCTTTAAATGCAAACAATAGAAGGTTCGCGAACTTTATTAATCGTAACGGGCTTATCGATTTGGGATGTAATGGGCCGGCATATACTTGGGCGAATAGGAGATTTAAGGGGCAATATATCCGTCAACGTCTTGATCGTTGTTTGGTAAATGTAGCGATGCATGAGCTTTACACCGATGCGAGTGTTTTCCATCTCCCTCGGTTTTATAGTGATCATCACCCCATCCTATTACGAACTAAACCAAAGTCATCTCTAATTAAAAAATTATTCCGGGTTGAACATTGGTGGCTTCATGAAAACGGTTTCCACGAAAGATGCAAATCCCTAATCGCTCAAGGCGGTATGTCATGGACACGTACTTCTTTGGCAATTAAGATGGGTCTCCTCGAATGGAGACGCAAAATACCTTCACCGTTTGATAAATTAAAAGAGATCGAGGACCAAATGATTAATCTTCAAAGCCTACAACCAACCGAGTCGAATTTAGAGCAACAAAAATTGTTACATACTTCTCACGAAAATGCACTTACCCAACTCGAAATATTTTGGCATCAACGTTCGCGTTCCAATTGGATTTTGGGAGGTGATAGAAATACCCGCTACTTCCACCAACAAACCTCGATTCGTCGGAGAATCAACACGATTCATTCCATCTTGGATGAAAATGGAAATTGGCTCGGTGATGAAAAGATTATTCGACGTGAGTTCGTACGCCACTACAAGATGATTTCACGTTTCCATTCGGTACGCAAATTAGAGCTTGTATATTCGTCGGATTTCCTAGCATCGTTACCGAAAATCCCTTTAGCCGAGCATACTAATATGATCGAGATACCAAGTATGATGGAAATCATTAATGTCATTAACGACATTGGCTCCGATAAGAGCCCGGGTCCGGATGGCATTACGGGTCGGTTTATTAAATCGTTCCTCCCTTCCCTTATATATCCAATTACGCAAACGGTACAAGATTTTTTCCGTTCGGGTTTGCTACCTACGGATTTTGGTGCTTCTCACTTGGTGATTATTCCGAAAAAATCCGAACCTCAAACGATCAATGATTACCGTCCTATTAGTGTGCTTAACAATATCTACAAGATTATTACAAAAATACTTGTAAATAGAATCCGCCCAAATCTTATGAAGCTTATCACCGAGGAACAAAACGCGTTTTTGCCACAACGCCTAATTTCCGATAACATAATTATACTCAAGGAGGTATTGCACACTTTTAGTCAACGAAATTTTAATAAACCGGCTTTTGCGCTCAAGGCGGATTTGTCTAAAGCATTCGATCGAATGAGTTGGGAATTTATTAGTGATATTTTAATCGCTTATAATTTTCCGACACATATAATCACGTTAATTAATGCATGTATGCGTAGCACTAAATATTCAATCCTCTTTAATGGTCGCGCGGATGGATTTTTTAAACCGGAACGCGGTCTTCGCCAAGGTTGTCCTTTATCTCCTTATTTATTTATTTTGGGTATGAATTTATTATCGAGGTCCCTCACGCATGCAACCAATTCGAAATATCTCCAAGGAATTAAACTCGCTTTTACCGCCCCTAACCTTAGCCATTCTCTCTATGCGGATGACCTAACAATTTTTGCCACCGCTTCCGAAACCGAAGCGACACGTATCCGAGAAGCATTGGAATGTTTTGAGTCGGTTTCGGGACAATACCTAAATCCCACTAAATCAAAATTATGGTTTAGTCATAATGTACCTCTAGATACCCAAACAATTATTCTCAACAAAATTGGAGGTTCCTTGGCGGACGAAAAAGAGCGATATTTAGGGATTTGCTTGCGCAAAAATGGGTCAATGGACTCAAATCCCCTTGTGCGCCAAATACAAGATCGTTTATCGGGTTGGAAATTGCAAACCTTATCACATGCGGGTCGTTTAATCCTCATCAATTCGGTTCTTCAATCGATCCCTATTTTTCCTATGTTTACGGAGATGCTATCCAAATCAACAATGAAAAAAATTACGCAAATTATTAGACGTTTTTGGTGGGGTAAAAAAGAGGGTCGCTTCCTTGCTTTTTGCAAATGGAGCACTATGATGAAGCCGAAGAAAGACGGTGGGCTAGGTTTTCGAAATTTAACGTGGGTTAATCAAGCGTTGCTCCAAAAAAACCTTTGGACATTGTTAACGAATTCCACCAAACCTTGGGTTCAAATTATTCGCGCTAAATACTTCCCTTCAAACACAATTTGGTTAACTCAACGTCGTACACGAGCTACGAAATTTTGGCGCAACCTTTGTGATCAACGACCTTATTTTCGTGCAAATGTGAGATGGATAATTGGTAATGGCGATTTTTGTCCGGCAATTGGAGCCCCTTGGTATGATAATTGGGAAGAGGATGTACCAAGCACTAATACTTTGCGCAAACTTAAGGTATCATATTTTCTAGATGTTGCAAATACATGTTTGGATCCAAACCGTTTAATTGATCATTTCGGTTTTACCAAGGCGCTTCAAATATTAACCCAAACTCCTATATCGCATCTATCGGTCCAACGTCCGGATCGGTTATTTTGGACGAAAGTTCAAAATGGAAAGTTCTCGGCGAAAAATGCGTATCTTAATCTTGCACAACCCATTATCTCCCCTCAAGTTGCCGGTTTCAATATTTGGACCAAATTATGGTCTAATTCTATCATTTCACCACGAGTAGCTATTTTTGCTTGGCGAGCTAGCCACAACGCTCTTCCAACAAAGGTTAACCTTCATCGGCGAATTCAAACTTTTGACTCGAGATGTCCCCGTTGTTTAACCGAAGACGAAGATGTAATGCATATGGCTTTTCTATGCCCGGATTCAAGAGTCATTTGGTTCATCTCTCCTCTTGGAATTCGGACCGATGATTTTCATGGTGATTTTTTAGAGAATTTCGTACGTCTAGGACAAGCTTTGGATAACGAATTATTTGGGTCTTTTGCGAATATTTTATGGGCGATTTGGAAAAGTAGATGTGAGCGAATTTTTCAAAAAACCCGACGTACACCCGCAAATGTTCTACTAATGGCGAAATGTATAATGAAGGCTAATAATCCTTTTGAATATTTTTCTTACCCCTCGGCCCCATTAGAAGATAGTTCTTTTCGAGAAGTTTCGTGTTACTTTGATGGGTCATGGTCCCATATAAATGCGGGGATAGGGTTTACATTTTTGCGAAGAGATGTGACCTTTTATTTTGAAGGTGCGAATGTGGTGGCTACGACGCCTCTTCACACCGAAATTTTAGCTTGTCTCGCGGCTTTACAGAGATTAAACGAAATGAATTTAAATTCTTGTGATATATTTTCGGATAATCTTATGGTTGTTCAAGCTTTACACGACACAAACCTCGACATTGATTGGCGAGCTTATTTCTCTCTTCAAGAATGTCGAAGCTTAGCGAACCTTCATAAAGATTGGCGGTTTTTTCATATTCCGCGAGATCGAAATAAAGCCGCGGATAGTTTAGCTAATCGTGCACGTATTGAGAATAGCTCCTTTGTTGGTCATGAAGATCCTAATTTAGGCTAGAAAGTTGTTTATTTAGCCGTGTTTTGTTAAGATATGTAGAACAAAAACTTATTCTAAATGTAATGTATCAATGTAAATAGCCTAAGGGCATTTTAATGCAAAAAAAAAAAAAAAAAAAAAAAAAAAAAAAAAAAAAATAATCCTTTTAAAGCCGAGACATGGCTGTCACGTGCTCCAAATGTGCTTCGGGCTGGCGGTTAATATCGTTGATCTTGGAAATATCAACCTGGCAAGGCGAGCTTGCCCCTCCACGAGAATTCTTCTTTCTCATTTTTCTCTCCAAATCTCTTGCAACTTTGCGAAGAACAAACTTCTGTACTTTGCCATTACTCTTCGGAAGCTCTTCCACAAATACCACTTTCCTTGGAACCATATAATGTGATAACTTATTCCTACAATAGGCAATTATATCACCTTCTTTTATATTGGCATCGGCGTAATCAGCGTATTCTTTCCTCAGTGCAACGAAAGCGCACGGTGTCTCGCCCCAGTGCTCGTGAGGCATTGCCACAACTGCGGCTTCTAGTACCATTTTATGACGATACAACACAGTCTCTACCTCGACACTACTTATATTCTCTCCCCCTGATATGATAACATCCTTCGATCGATCTTTTATTTCGATGTATCCATCTGGGTGAATAACGCCCACGTCACCGGTCAGAAACCATCCGTTTTTGAAGGCTTTGTCGGTCTCTTCTTTATTTTTGAAGTAACCTTTCATGATGTTGCTCCCTCTAAGGCATATCTCACCTTGCGTGATGCCGTCACGGGGGACGCTTTGCATCGTATCCTTATTCTTGATGTCCGTGTCGGCAAGAGATAGCACACCGACACCTTGCCTGGCCTGTAGTCTCGCACGATCGGCCGCTGTTAGCCGATCCCATGCCGATCGCCATTCACAGATAAGTGCTGGTCCCGTCGCTTCTGTTAGGCCGTAGGCATGCGTGACACGGAAACCAAGAGTCTCTATCTTTTCTAATAGTGCCGCTGGTGGCGGGGCCCCACCTGTCAATATGTTAACAGGGGCGGTCAATGTGCGACGATCAGTCGGGCCAGCTTCTAATAGGACATTAAAGAGGACCGGAGCACAACACATATGTGTCACGCCATAAGAAGAAATGGCATGGAACATCGCATGGGCGGTCGGGGTGCGGATGCAAATGTTCGTGCCGCCTCGCGCTGCCATGCCCCATGTGAAAGTCCAACCATTACAATGGAACATCGGTAAGGACCACATGTAAACCGGTTCTAGCCCCACGTCCCATTGTAGTAGCAGTGTTAGAGTGCTCAGGTAGGCACCTCGGTGGCTATACACCACTCCTTTCGGCTCCGAAGTGGTTCCTGAAGTGTAATTCAGGGCTATCGTGTCCCACTCGTTGGTGACGGGAACAGGTGGATAGACATTCGGATCAGCCGAGGCAAGTACATGCTCGTACTCAAGGCTCGTAGGGGCTTTGCTTTTGGCGGAGGAGATTTCGTCGATCACGACGACCCGAGGAGGAGAAGGAACGGTAGAAAGAGCTTCCGTTGCGAGGGGAAGAAATTGATAATCCACAAACAGAACTTTGGTGCTTGCGTGACGGATGATTCCGGCAATAGCAGTTGCATCGAGACGGGTATTGATGGTGTTCAAGATAGCGCCAGCCATCGGCACACCAAAGTGTGATTCGTAAAGTGCCGGAACATTTGGTGCTAGTACCGAAACCTTTTAAGAATATGACATGAGACAATATTAGTTATCTGAAAACATATATTCATATACATTAATGTATTCATATAACAAGCAAGTACTCACCACATCATTCTTCTTTATGCCAATGGATTGTAGCCAAGCCGAGAGACGGAGACAACGCTCGAACGTCTGTTGCCAGGTGAAGGTCGTGTTTTGGTAGACGACCGATTTTTGGTTGCCGTATGCCTTAGCAGCCCGGAATATTAAGGTGAGTGGCGTGAGGGGTGCAAAGTTAGCATCGTTCATGGGTAATAGATCCATTTGGTTCTTTTACTTCTACAAGTGTTTGTTGTAATGCTAATGTATGTTGGATCTATGTACCTTAGATCGTATGTGTGATCTTCAAAGAGACGAAGTGCTTATATTTATATATAGTTGAAGTGAAGGCTAGAGTAGTTGAGAGATTTGGTGTACGATTCCACATCTCTACAATATTTTAGATATAGAAATTTTACTGTATGAATATTTCGTATTGTAATATGAAAGATTCTAGAGGACGTGTATTAGGGAGAGTACATAGAAATTAGAAAGGAAATAGCAACTGATATTCCAGGCAGTGTGAAGGTTGAACATGGACCAAAAGACCTCTGACCCCTAACTTAATTAACTTTCTTATAATTTTCTTATAATTTTCTTGTTCTTGTTCTTATTTTATTTTTTTCCAAAAGATGAGCAATTCAGATAGTGACCCAGATCAAGGATAAAAGACACTCTATTAATTAAAAAAAAAAACTTTATTAACGATTAATTGATATAAAATTAAAATACATATAAATTAACAATTTTTAATTAATATCAATTAAGCTTTAATAAAATATTTTTTTATTAATCATGATGTTAATTAATTGTTAATAGAAAATATAGAGGATGGGAAGGAAATTTGAAGAGCCTAGTATAACTTTCCTTGAAAAAAAGCCCCTCCAATCTATTAAAGATTACAAATGGGTCCTCTTGTTTTTTTTTTTTTTTGAAGGTAGGCAAATTACATACTTGATTTTCACTTAAAAAAAGAAGAAAAATAAAATAAAAAATGAATACACACACTTAGATGGGGAAAAAATAACTAATGATAAGAACAAAAGAATTTTTTTTTATATTTATAGAGTAGTGATGTATGTTTTTTGGTACAATTTACCTCACAAGACTCAATGACGTGACAAGATTATTAAATCTTAATTTTGACATTTTAAACATGGATTGAGATTTTAATTTATGATTTTACTATTTTAGTGCACGGTTGACGATCAATTAATATATCAAATCATGAATTAACGTGTTAAAAATTAATGTGTTAATTCATATATATACACGTCATCAAGTCTTGTCAAAAATAATTTGAAGGACATTGCAACATTTTCCATATTGACATCCTTTTAGTAAATTTTTCTTTCTTGTCGACTCGGGTCATTAGTACAAAATACAAAAAAAAACTAAATAAGGTGCCTAATCTAAATATAATGTTTATTTATTAGTGTTTTCTTTCTTTGTTTGTCATTTTCATTATTTAATTATGAGTAGTGACCACCTAGAAATTCGATGATTTAACACCGCAAAAATTAACACATAAATACATGTTTTAACATCTTAATTTGTAGTTTGATTATCTTAATATATGATTTGACACTCAATTAAGATGTCAAACCATGAATTACGGTGTTAGTTCTTAAGACGTTAAGCAAATTAGTCCTAATGATTTTAAATATTTAAATTCACATATTCACTATATTACATCATTTAAATTAAATAAGAATGTCAAATGTTAGTATCATAAAAGTTTAAATATGTTACATGATCAAATGTGAATACAAATAGAATTTGAAAAGTTTAAATATCTAACATTAATAAATTAATAAATTCATATATAATATCATAAAACATACATCAAATATTGTTAGTATTTTCATAATATAATTTAAAATAATAAAAAATTTTATTCGCTATAATTTTATCTTTATTTTGAGATCCATATTATGATATATTTAATATAATTCTCTAACTTAAAATTGTGAAAATAATTATGTAAAAAAAGATATAAAAATAAATATAATTACATTAATGACTTGTAAGACTAATTATTATTATTTTTAAAACTATAATTGAAAAAAATTGCACATACTACTAAGTATATTATTATCATATATTCAATATTTTTCTCTAACTTAAAATTATGAAAACAATTATGTAAAAAAGATATAAAAATAAATATAATTACAGTAATGACTTGTAATCCTAATTAATATTATTTTTTAAAATATAATTGAAAAAAATTGCACATCCTAATTATTATTATTTTTTTAAAAACAATTATGTTATATTTGTATTTGTACTTAAAACAATTTCATGTTAATCTTAAAAAAAATAATGAAAGATATTTATTTACTAAACACAAATAATTTCTTTAACTTATATAATATTTTTCAATAATAAACATGAAATATATAATTTATCAGACATAAATAAATTTTTTTAACTTTTACAATGTTATTATTCTTAATTTTAGATATGAAAATTTAAAATGTCATATGGTTTTGATTTTTGTTTATGTTCACGCATGTCGTTTTATTATTTTATAGTGACATTTATTATTTTTTGTATGTGTTGCATTAAAATATTAAATAAATATTTCACAATGTGTCATATTAAAAAATAGCATAATAATTTTCTCATCATCAAAATTTATTAATCAATATGATATTTATTTTCGTAAAGTCTTATATTTGATTCCGAAAAATTATAACTATATATTATGTGTATATATTATGTGTATGGTAAAATAAATGAAACAAAACCGCCGCGAAGCGCGGGTAATCTCCTAGCTAGTTGTAAATTAAAAAAAGAAATGTGATGAAACCATGTAATTGCATCTTAAGTAATGAAATATTAAACTAAACAAGAATGTAATTCTATGCTGATCTATTATTATGCTTTCATGCCATTGCATCTTCTAAAAGAAATAGGAATTTCATACCATCCATTACTAAAAAACGGGACATCTCATTCCGAAACAAACGAAATTATATCAATATTTTATGAAGCATTCAAAGCAACGCTAGGATCACCACACCAGGAAGTTATTTGGGACCCGAGTACTATTTACCATAATAATAAGGTTCGAGGTAGAAATAGAGAAGATGGTGATTAAAATTTGATATTAAGGTCGGGGAGTTCTACGATAGACCCATTTTATTATCATGAACCCATTTTCAAAAAAAAAAATTCAAATATTTGTTAACTAATGTTTTTTTTTTTTAAGATTCAATTGTATATTTATAATTTAATGATATGTAAAACATTAAGGTGTACTCGGGTTATCGGATTGCGAATTCTGATCGGTGGAATGTTCGATCCGAATCAGATCTATGACTCATCTCAGTTTATAGTATGATGATTGTGATCAATATAAAAGATATGAACTTATGCTGGATATGAACTCATATACTGTTTAATTAGTTAATGGCATTATTAATTAGTAAATAACAATAAATAAATCAAATATTTTTATTCAATTATTTATAGAAATTAATAAAAACATAATCACAAGCCGTCTTAAACTTTAACAAATATTCCTAAACCTTAATAAACATAAATAAATAACAAAAAAACATTATGAATTATCTCGAACTAAAACACTAGCAAACAGTGATATTTCAAAGAGCTCGGTATATCATTCTTTGAAGCGGTTCTCTCCGTCTGCGTTGGAATGCCACCTCGGTTTCCTCTGGTATTGTTCGGAGTACGAGAGACGTTGCGAGACCAAATTTTGTGGAAATTTTGGTATTTTGAGAGAAAGAAAACGAGAGTTCGTACGGTATTTTTCATATTTCTTTCAAATTTTGAGAGGGTAAATCTGATATTTATTGTTTTTGAGAAGGGCGTACAAGAAATTTTGGAGTTACTGGAGAGCAGTGTTGCAAAAAAACGGTGTAAAACGGTATAAAACGGTAAAAAAAGGGTAAAACGGTGCCAGACTGAACTGTTTTTTACAAGAAAATTTCAAAAAATGGTCAACCGTTTTTTTACTGTCTTTGACCGTTTTTTTTACAAAAAACGTTTTAAACGCCGTTTTTTAATCGTTTTTTTTCATGATTTTTTTTTTTTTTTGCATTAAAAGCCCGTAGGCGTTTTTTAGTAAATTTAGAGAGAGATCAAAGGCTCTCTTCCAAACAATAGTTGTAATTAGTAGAATTTTGTGTCTAATTCGTACGTGAACAAGGTGTTAACTCTGATCCAGTTTATCATGGTCAACTATTTTGTGTCTAATTCTGATTGACACATCTAATTAGTTGATTTTTTTTGTCTAATTAGGTAGTTAAGAAGATTTATTCTGATATGTTTAGGTCGATGGACATTTATTCGATATGTTTTAATAGTACTTCATATGTTTTTTTTTAATTTTGGACTTTCGTGTATGTTTAAATTGAATTATTATATTTTTGTTTGTTTTATTTTTAGATTTCTATTATAATTTCTATAAAATATTGTCGATTTTAATAATCATTTTTTAACTGTTTTTTTACCGTTTTATGACCGTTTTACTGTAAAACATTAAAACGGTGACCGACCGTACCGTACCATTTTCCGTCATTTGCAACATTGCTGGAGAGTGAATTTATGCTCGAGTTTGTTTATAATTTTGGTATAATTCTTCAAGAGTGAATTTGATATCATGTTTTTTGCCTTTTAGGAAGAAAGCGCCACATTTATGGTTTTTACTTTTTGTGGTGATGTTTATCTTCGAGCTGCCACCAACCCGTTAATACAACAAAAAATGACTTTTCGGTTCAATATCTAATTTCTATTCGATGGACTTTATTTATTTTGGTAACATATTTGATATTTTCCAATTTGTAGGAGTATTTCTAATTTCTAATATATACAAATACATATCCATGCCAACTGTGTTGCTGACAACAACTATTTCTCCATGTTTGTATTTATGAATATGTAAGTTAGAACAACTATGTTGCGAAATCCACCTGCTTTACTTATTTGTAACAGCTTACTAATCTACTCAACCTATTTTAAACATATCCATGACAATGACAAACAACACGGCCCCAAGCGAAAAACAAACACACTATGCCCCGCGCAATCGCGCGGGTCCAAAGCTAGTTTTAGTGTTATTATAAATAGCATTTAAATAACATATTATGTAGGGATGTTTAATCTTAAGATATTTGCTAATGTGAGACGGTTATCTGTCGGACACGCCCCAAGTAACCGGGTCATCTCGGCTGCTGGGTCATCAAATCTAGGTTTTGTTTTTTAAGAGTCCCTGGGATTATATTATCATGATAAATAACAAATAATATTTTTAAATAACATTTTATATTTTGAATTCTTTAATAAAATATATTATGGTCTAAATTAAAAAAAAAAAAAATCATTACATTGAAATGGTATTTTTCATTCTTCATTCGATAAAAAATAAATGGATTATTTTGGGCTTCCAACTCAATACAACTGAACTCGGTCGCTAAATATTTTTTGGGGTTATATATATATATATATATAAAAAAAAATACAGAGTTATGATTCAAAAAGGTATATTGACTTATGTGAAAGAATAACATCAAGATACAATCTTACCGATAAAATTATGGTATAAAATGATGGGAAATTTACAAATAACCCCCTATTTTTTCTTGAATTTACAAAACAAATCCTAACTTTTGAGAAACTTCAAAAAAAACCCTACATACAAGATTTTCTTTTCAATTATGCCCTATAAGGATATTTCATGCTATTACAATTTTTTGGAACCAAAATATCCCTCTATTTTTCATCTTTAAATTTAATAAACATATTTTTGTATTATTTTATTAATTTATTGATTTATAATCATTATAAATATTTTTTAACATATATTAATTTAAAAAAACTATATGTCATATACATAATTTTAATCTTTTATTTATTATATATTTTATCATAGAAAATTAAAATTAAATAAAAATATGATATAAAAAAATTCCTGAAAATATCCTGACAAATTAATATTATTCTAGTATTTAATTTTAATGTTAAATAGTTGTTAATAAAAATAGTTACTAAATATTATTTTTAACTAAATTAGCAACGCATGAGTGAACATCAAAACTATAATTAAAATAATATTGTCGTTAGTTCTAATTTCAACATCTAATTTTATTTCAGCAGTTTGTTTTGTAATAATTATTTTTTAAGCTATTTTTTTAAGCAAATTTAAAATATTGACTTACAGATAAATTTATGATATAAATCAGTATATTATAATGATATATGGGTACTCAGAAGTGTGATCTACTTTCTTAAGCTATTTCTCATATGTATGACAACATGTTTTTTAGATAAACTATATATATTTTGTTCATAAATTATTTAATGATAGTTTTAATATATGATTGGAAATAGGATACGGATTCGTATAAACTATATTTATATAATGATAGTTTTAAATTATATGTATGACAACATTTTTTTTTAATGTATAATATACATTTTACATATACTATATTATTTTAAGTATACTTTCTTTTTAATCGTGTGGTACATTTTTGGAATACCATGTTTTTTTAATTGTGTGATATATCGTTGTACATTTATGAAAATATCTAATATATATATATAAAAGAAAAAGACATATGTGACGGAATTACTGGTGACAAAATACCAGATAATTTTTTTTTAGAAACTCAATCAATAAGCGACATAATTATATGTGACGAAATACATCATTTTTTTTTCAAATAAATTAATTGGGTACGAGGTCCAATTTTAAATTATACTTTTGGTATTAGAAAATTTGGACCAGGCCTAAGTAGACTCAATAAATAAAAAACATTGTATTGATATTTTTCATTTGATACAATATGCACTAGGAATTAGGAAAGTGAACGGGTCGGGTACGAGTAGGGGTGTCAACGGTTCGGATAGTGGTCATACCAGATCCATATCCATATTTTTTTTCGGATACGGATCCGGATACGGAATAACCAGGATCCAGATACGGATACGGTTCGGATATTGTCGGATACGGATACGGATAAGTTCTCTTTCGGATATTAAAACGGATACTATGTTATCATAACATAACTTACATTTTAGCTATAAATATATATAATTTGTGACATGAACGATAAATATGATTATATTTAAACGTAATTTTACGATTGTGAGTTTAAATCACTCACAAATCATTAATTTGTATATGATTTTTCAACTATATCAAATATAATACATAAAAATAATATATAATATGTGTATCCGGATCCGGATCCGGTTCCGGATACTCGAATCTGGTTCCGAGTATCCGGATCCTAAAAATATCCGGATCCGGAACATGGATCCGGTCCCCACACCAAAAAACTAGGAGATTACCCGCGCTTCGCGGCGGTTTTGTTTCATTTGTTTTACCATACACATAATATATACACATAGTATATAGTTATGATTTTTCGGGATCAAATATAAGATTTTATGAAAATAAATATCATATTGATTAAGGAAGTTTGATGATGACAAAATTATTATACTATTTTTGAATATGACACATTACTAAATATTTATTTAGTACTTTAATACAACACATACAAAAAATGTCACTATAAAATAATAAAAAACATGCTTGGACATAAACAAAAATCAAAACCATATGATATTTTAAATTTTCATATCTAAACTTAAGAATAATAACATTGTAAAAGTTTAAAAAAATTATTTGTGTCTGATACATTTTATGTTTCATGTTTATTATTGAAAATATTATATAAGTTAAAGAAATTATTTGTGTTTAGTAAATAAATATCTTTTATTTTTTTTTTTTAAAGATTAACATGAAACTGTTTTAAGTAAAACTACAAATATAACATAATTGTTTTAAAAATAATAATAATAATTAGGATGTGCAATTTTTGTGAGTAATATGTTTAAAAATAATAACAACATATGTATGATAATATAAATTATATTTTTTATTGTAATACAAATTACACATGTGTATGATAATATTAATAGTATTAATATTAATATAAAGTTATTTGAATTAATCTATCTTTGATTATTCATATATTTTACAATTATTTTACATTATGATAACAATAAATCTTATTTTTTAATAAAATAATAATACTTATATTTGTGTCATTATATAATATATGTAAGAAAAACATATAAGACAATTTTATGAAAAAAGCATAACAGCAAATATTATATCGTTGTTCACAATATTTCATACAATATAAAATATTTAAAATAACGAATCATACAACATATGTAGTAACACATTATTAATTATATAGAAGTAATAATTTTTATGAATTCAAAATGCAATGAAAAATATAAAATATTATAAAACTTAATAGTTCAAGTAATTTAATAA